>VWYH01002718.1:136648-198161 GCA_013399365.1 Pampusana beccarii
GGGGTAGTTAGTAGATCGAGAGAGGTCCTCCTTCCCCTCTACTCTGCCCTGGTGAGACCACATCTGGAATATTGTGTCCAGTTCTGGGCCCCTCAGTTCAAGAAGGACAGGGAACTGCTGGAGAGAGCCCAGCGTAGGGCAACTGAGATGATTAAGGGAGTGGAGCATCTCCCTTATGAGGAAAGACTGAGGGAGCTGGGTCTCTTTAGTTTGGAGAAGAGGAGACTGAGGGGTGACCTTATTAGTGTTTATAAATATGTAAAGGGGGAGTGTCACGAGGATGGAGCCAGGCTCTTCTCCGTGGCAACCAATGATAGGACAAGGGGTAATGGGTTCAAGCTGGAACACAAGAGGTTCCACTTAAATTTGAGAAGAAACTTCTTCTCAGTGAGGGTTACAGAACACAGGAACGGGCTGTCCAGGGAGGTTGTGGAGTCTCCTTCTCTGGAGACATTCAAAACTCGCCTGGATGCCTTCCTTTGTAACCTCATCTAGGTGTTCCTGCTCCAGCGGGGTGATTGGACTAGATGATCTTTTGAGGTTCCTTCCAATCCCTAGCATACTGTGATACTGTGATACAGTGATCTTTTATTTTCTTTCTATTAGAGTTGTGGAAGTCTGGAAAAGCACCTTAGTGTGTTTGTTATCTTTTCTTATACAAATAAATACCTTAATTAATTTAATTAAATGGAGCTCATAAAACCTAGCAGCAACTTAATTAGAATCAATAGAGAAATTAAGAATGATTAAAAATGAGGCCAATGTGAAAATAGATTACAAGGAAGACACTCCGGAAAATAGAAATAAACATCCCTACAATAATCCAGATTTTAGGTTGAGTGTATCTAATGGCAATCAGACCATGCAAATGGTAAGATCATGTTTAAATTCCCCCTGAGCTTGAAGTTTGGAGCTCATAATGGTGATGTAGGCCAACTATGCAACAGTGAGCAATATCTGTGCTGAGCTTTCGGATACATATTTAAACAAATATAAATATGGATTTTTCATTCTTGACGTATTATTTCTTGGAAGGGAAAACACTGTGACAAGGATTTTCTAAAGTCTTTATTTAGTACAGAGAGTTTAACTGCAATCTGTACCTAAATTCAGATCCAGATCCTCAGTAGAAAGGAGGGCTCCATTGTCCATATTGAAGCAAAGCCCTTGAGCAGAAGTTCTGTAGCATTTATTTTCAAATGTACTATTTAATTAAGTAGGAAAGTGGAATTTAGGACTCCAGAGTGTCGTGGTTTAAGCCAGCTGTCAGCTAAACACCACATAGCCATTCAATTACTCCCCACCCGCAGTGGGATGGGGGAGAGAATTGGGGAAAAAAAAAGTAGAACTTGTGGAATTAGATAAAGACGTGTAATGGGACATTAAAGGAAAATAATAATAAAGATAAAAAGATATAAAAAAACAGTGATGCACAATGCAATTACTCACCACCTGCCAACTGATGCCCATCCTGTCCCAAAGCAGCAGCCCCCTAGCCAGCTTTCTCCCTTATTTAGATGCTGAACATGACATCATATGGTATGGAATTCCCCTTTAGTCAGTTGAGGTCAGCTGTCCCAACAATATCACCTTCCAAATTCTTGTGTATGCCCAGCCTGGTGAGGCTGTGTGAGAAGCAGAGAAGGCCTTGACTCTGTGTAAGTGCTGCTCAGCAGTGACTGAAACATCAGTGAGTTATCAACATTATTCTCACCCTAAATCCAAAACACAGCACTATATCAGCTACTAGGGAGAAAATTAACTCTATCCCAGCTGAAACCAGGACAAAGAGTTTCACCAATAGGTCTGCCACTGGGAAACCAATTTATTTTCTGTGAGTCTTAGTTCACACGGAATTCAATGGATTGTTTCAAAAAATTGCTTTGGAAGCCAAAGTTATTATACCTGGTTGATTATTTCTTGTCCTCCAAAGTGATTTGTAACCTACAGAGTTGTGTCAGCATAGCTGTTTGTGGGACTGTATAATAAAGCAGATTTACTAAATTATCCAAGTTTAAAGAAAAAAATCCTCCAGAAGTGTGTTTGTTTAATTCTGATCACAATTTCAATCATATGGTTTATAATAAGGCTCTGAAAACTGTTGTATCAAGACAGCTGAAGGGGCAACAAAGTGCTACTGGGATAGGAGTGAACAGTTGGGTTAAGATTACTGGGAATTTGTAAAGTCGACTTTGCTACCAAAAATGTGTTTAGTAAATATACAGCAGCCTCTTTCAAAGTCGCTGGAAAAGATTTCACTATCTTCCACTCATGTTTCATTAGGTGACAGGCTGCCACTTGTAACGTTAAATGTTGCATATTATCACTTGAAAGAATTCGCCACTTTCTGAAAGTTTAAAAAAAAAAAGGCATGATGTTTCATTTTCCCTACATGCAGATACATTTTGAGCTGATTAATGCCATTTTTGAAAATCAAAGACTTGATTTGATTAGAGCTTTCAGTGTCTCTGAAATGCAAACAGTTCTATGAGTAAATTATTACTCTTGCATGTGAATTTTTGTAGCGATGTTTTTGCTCCAGACAGACCCATAGGGAAGAAGAACTGCCAAATTGTTACATTGCATCAGAACATCATCACATTTGGAAATAAAATTACAAAATAATGTTATTTCAGAAGTCATGGAAATCCCTTAAGCTTTGCTATGAGGTTTGAGCTCATTTTTCTTAAAATCGGATTCCTGAAAGTACTAGGACTTAGGCAACAGGAGGTTTAGCAGAGAACAATATTGCTGGATAGACCTTTGTGTCATTTAGGCCAGGGGAGTGTAAAAAGCAGAATGAAGGAAGGAAACACAGGCTAGACATGAATGGAGGGACAGCAGACACACTGCGGAAGCTGGCAGCAGGCAATCAATAAAATGTCACCATTTGGCACCAATGCCCTGAGGTTTTTTTTATCAGTGCTCTGGAGGGCCAAACTGCCAGGCTGTGATGAGTATTTTTTCAGTTAAAACTAATAATAAGATGCATCTGTGATGATATAAAAGAACATTGAGATCTGATGACATTGGTGACAAAAGAAGCGTATGGATAAAATGGTTGAGTTAGCCAGAGTTAGCCACTAAGAGATTCTTAAGCATTTTTCCCATTAGGCAGCATAGAATACTATAGATAATACTCTTAGTAGAAATCACTTAGGCAAGGAAAATAATTCAGGAAAGTATTTTTTTATTATTATTTCCATCTCAGTTAGTTGCTTCCTTGTACAAAAAACTTGAATTTCAGGTTTGAATTAAAGCAAGATCTCAAAGTAGAATTGATCCCAAACTGCTATGCTGTAAATCAGAAACCAAAAATTGTGTAGTTTTCATTCTGACTGATAAATCCCTTTAGATTGTCCAAAGCTCAGGGCAAAATGAGTGATTTGGCACACAGCATACATCTAGTTCACTTGTTCAGACCAGGGCTGAGATTGGGTTTGTGCCTGAATTTACCACCCATTTGCACAGTCAATGCACTAATCCTGTCCCATTGCACTTCTTACTTCTGTAAAGCTTGAATCAGTGAAAGGCTGGGACATGGATGCAGGAGTAATAGCTCTGGTCTTTGCAGGAGTGAACTGAAGTGGTACTGTGTCGATGCACCTCTATTAAGACTATTGACAGACATTCTCTCTTCTGTTCTGCTCCAAAATAAAGTCAAACAGGTCAGGTTAAACTACAGGTAAAGAGAAGTGAGAAAGTTCACATACAAATGTGTTGCTCTGGCTGGCAGATCATGATGCCAAAATCATATATGCAAGCACTTTTTCTCTTCTGTTTCACTTTGAAGTCAAGAATTTTAAACTAAACCATTTGTGATTTATAATACATTGATCTTTCTGATTATACTGGAACAGAAAGGAGGATGAGGCCTATCTGGGAGGCTAGTAGAGTGCCCTTCACATCTCCTTCAAGACACAATTTTTGCCCTAACCTCAACACAGTAAAGCTAGGACTACAGGATAATACACAGAAATACATAAAAATATATACCTATCTGTTCCTTGAAGACCAACCTTCTACTCTAATATAAATGTCTCATTTGTCACATTTGTCTGTCATTTCTCATGATAGAATCTCAGTCATTGAACATTGGCTTCCTGGTTCAAAAGAAACCAAATGCAGTTTCTGGCTATGTTTTAAGGGCCCACATGTATGGGATATTTATTAACATAAACCCTAAGCTGTATAAGTAATGTAGTATTACTGTAGTTAGAAATACAAATTAATTGAGTTCAAAAATAAATCTACACAGGGAATTGCTGCAATGATATCAGTCTAACTATGTTCATAAATTTCCTCATATAAGCCCTTAGTATTACTTTTTTATTTACATATGTAAATAAGTCCTGGAAGAAACGAACTTAAAAGCATCACTTGAACAATACACCTTTCCGGAAGTCTCAGACCGCATACAGAAAGGCCAGTTTCCCAGGTAACTAGATTTTATACACAAATTGCCTCTAAACATAAACCATGTGATATGGTTTCTTTCTCAGAGTTATTCTTAGGAAAACCCAACAACAATACAGTTTTTCTTCAAAGGTCTGGGAAATAATCATTTCACATTAAAATCAATACAAATTTTAACGTTGAATTGTGACATGGAAAAGTCTCATAAACCTCTGAATTCCAAGGTCTTCATCTGTTTCTAATAATGCTCATAGTAATTATCTAAAAAATTAAGGAGCAAGAAGGGTAAATCATTAAAGTCTAAAATGTGCTTTAAGAGCTACGGCAGTGCAAAAATTTTTTGGAAGAATATATGTTCATGTTGTGAGCTAAGAAGCTCTGGAATTGAAAATCAATGGATCTGTCTATGCTTTCTGATGTTAAAATCACAACAGCAAATACCAGAATTTGGGTTGAGGGGCAAGACAGGGAAATGCAGGCTGGCAGATCAAATTGACCATGAGTTGTTTACCTAAAAAAATGGAAAGATAGTTTTTAATATCGTGCTGCTTACAGTACAATCAGTACTTTGTTTTGTGAGATGTAAGAAATGGCTCATAATGAATCTTACATTTCATTTTTGTTTTTTAACCAGCAAAACGATACTAACAGTGTAATGTCTTCGGACTTTAAATCTGCTGAGCCACTATATAAATGGATTTGACACGTGTATAATCTGCTGCTAAGATTTACGGTGGACATTTATTAAAGGATTAGGGAGCAATGAAGCTGTTCATGGCTGTGCTGCTACATATTTTACTGCATATTTACCAAAAAAGAATGCAAAAACATAGTAAGGATTTCAGCAACTGAAATTAAAACAACTTTTTTCCCTAATCCTTTTTTTGCTTCGGAAATTCTTACATGAGCTGATTTGCAGGAGGGGAGAAACACAAATTCTACTATGGTAGAGCTTAAATTGAAAATAAGTGGATTAATATATTTGCTTTGACACAGATACCCTTCATACTCAAGATATCTAATGTCTTAAAATAATCTATGAATTCAATATTCTGAGCTATGCCCACAAAAAAAATTAGGCACCTGAATGTGCAATAGTGATCAGTTCTCAGTTTAGCTGCTATGTGGCCCTGGTAAGTGCCTATAATGCTTTTTAATGCTCCCACAAACATCTCAGCCTGCACCATACTGAGCATCTAAGGATGAATTCATGCTTACACACTTTCTGGGGCAAGAAGTTAAATATTCATTCTGCCTTATTATTAACCTCTGGTTAACCACTCTGTCTTCTACTGTTACTGCTCCTAGGCGCCTTGGAGAAATGGATGTTATCATCTACTTTCGTGCAATAATCACCACTTCCTCAGCAATTTAGGGTTCGAGGACTTCTGGTATTTAATAAAGTTTTGTGTTTAGTAGTTCTTGATGGACATTTTTTCTTCCACTCATTATTTTTAAACCTCTAAAGAGTTTCAGACTCAAAACATTCACTGGTAAACAATTTCACAGATTAAATACTCTATCGAGGAGTATTTCCACTCATTTGTTTTGAACCTTACGTTACTTTTACTTGATGTTTTCTACTTTTTCTTTTAGAGGAGACTCCTATTTGCTTTTTCCATGCCACTGCCAATTTCACAGACCTTCATCAGATTCCCTGCACATCTTTCTGTTTTACTGGTTGAAAAATATTAAACTACCTATTTTTTCATCATACAAAAGCTATAGTATATCTTTGAACATCTCTTCCAGCCCTCTCTGCATCTTTCATTTTATATATATATATATATAAATTTTTTTTTTTAAATAGAAAGACCAGAACTGAAGAGGTATTAAAGTTTCAGATGTACCATGGATTTAACTATGCCATAAGAAGGCTCCCTCTTTTGATTTCTATTCCTTTTGAAATAGGTCCTGGTCTTCTATTTGCTTTCTAAATAACTATTGATAATTAACTTGACATTTCCCGGAATTCATAATCATAAATCCAAATCTCAGTCATGAATAGGAATAAGCAATTTAGATCCCTTTTCTTTGTAAGTAAAGTGAGAATATCTTTTTCTCTACATGTATAACTTAACATTTATTCACATTTAATTTTGTCTGCCTTTTTATTTCCAAGTTACTCAGTTTTGTGAACTCCTGCTTTGCTGCAGACCATCATCTTTCTTACCTGTAATAATTTATTTGTTGCCATGAAAAACTTGGCCACCTTCTTCGTTTCACCTCCTTTTCTGATTCATTTGTGATTATCTGAAGCAACACATATAAATGCAGAACCACATGTAAGACATCCCTCCACTTTAAATGCTGTCTGTATACTTTTAGTGTATTTGCTTTGTGTTAAAGATTTCTTAACCCACGTGAAAGTATTCCTTATTATTATATGACAGCTTTATTTCTTTAAGAGAGTTCAGTAAGACTTTACAAAATGTTTTGTGAAAATCAAAGCAGACCACGCTAGCTAGATGTCTCTTCCTAGTATGCCTATGGACTCCTTCAATTAATTTCACTAATTTGTGTGACATGATTGCCCTTTAAGAAAGCATGTTGATTCTCTTCACCAATATATAATTTCTAAGCTATGTGGCTCCTAAATTTAATTTTTAGAAAGTATTCTACCAATGTACATGGTAAAGATATC
This sequence comes from Pampusana beccarii, assembly GCA_013399365.1. Lineage (NCBI taxonomy): Eukaryota > Metazoa > Chordata > Aves > Columbiformes > Columbidae > Pampusana > Pampusana beccarii. The sequence goes on from VWYH01002718.1 coordinate 143,709, forward strand.
AGGTGTACTCATCTGTAGATGAGTTGAGAAGTCTAGGAGATCATAGAGGGACAGAGCTTAAAAACATGACACCATAACGGTAAAGCACTTTGTGAAATTAAGGCGTATTGGCAGGAAAAAAAAAAGTCATACAGAATCTACAGATATTTCAAACCTGAAACTTGAAACCAAAGTTTTGATCCTGATCTCTTGGGATGATTCATGATTCAGACTTTGCATAGCAGGGTCTTAGCTAGTTATTAGTATTCTAACTGTCTAAATTTTCTTTCTCTTTCATTCCCTATATGAAAGTTACATATTATCTTGTCTTCTTGGCTGCTAAGCAACTGTAATAATGCCTATCACAGGCAGCCTAACAGCCGTGACTGCTATTTACTTTGTCTGTTTTATATGAATATAAATAGGAGATGGCAGGCAGTGGCAATAACAGAACAAATTTCACTGAAACTTTCGAGAAATGCAAAGTTAAAGCTTAGGCTACCTGGGTAATTGAGAGAGTTTGTGGCAGGGTCTGAAATTGAAGGAAGAGCAGCAGTCACTGTTGTGGGAGTGAGGTGGCAACTCATTAATTGTAAATGAATTCATTTATTTAGCAGCTTATGAGCAATGTTCCTCATATCAGTGTCCGAATTCTTATAACCAGCAGCAGATTTATCCTCAGATCACCTGAGTTACATTAGAAGTATTATTTCCTTTGATTTAATGGGTACAAAAAAGACAAGTAGATCTTGCTTAATATAGCACCTATGTAAACCCCTGTTAGTGAAGAATTAAGATCTTAATAACATCCATCCCCACCAAACATATAATTTAAACTGTTAAAAAGTTGCTATTATGCATGTTTGTTTGGTGACACCAAATGGTAGGGATTTTTTTTTCCATTGACCCCATCCAATCAACCTTCAAACTCATGGCATTATGTTTTTTGAGTTTAATTCTAACACAGTAATTGCATTGTTTATTATTAATAATTTCCTTATTTTAATGAGGACACCTATGGGAGATGGAGTATATGTAGGTGAATGAGGGTTTTGTGAGAAAAATGATTGTAATTTTCATACAAATAATGGTCATCTCATTACATAAATGCCATTGGAAAAATTAGAGGGAATTCCAGCAAATCCAAGTAGAATAAGTCAACAATTGAAGAATACAGCTTATGGAGGAAGTGCTAGGGAACTTACTCTAAACACTAAAAAAGGCATAAAATTTTTTTCTGCAAGGTGCTGGATTGGTCTGAAGCAATACTGAATACAGTAAAGACAACAGAATCTGAGGTGATGAGAAGCTGGAGAGATAAAATCTATCTGGCTTTATCTGACAGCAGTTGAGAGGCAGTATATGCCAGATATTTTATGACCTGAGCATGCATATCAATTCCTCTTATTCCTACTACAAATTAAATATATAATGCAAATAAAGTACTAGGTCTCTCAACATTCGTCTGCATTATTGCTACAAGTTTCACTTCATTTTCTATCTATGAAAAGGATGAAAGATGGGGGGGTTCTTTTGTTTGTTTGGGGTTTTTTTTGTGTGTGTGTGTTTTTGTTGTTGTTGTTTTGTTTTCCCTAAACTACTCATGTATCTAAAACTCAGTGCCTAATGCAAAAATATACTGGATAGAGCTCAGTGGAAGTTAGTCCTCAGAATATTTTTTAGGTTCAGCAAAGGAAACAAAGTTTTCTTGAGAATGTCGAGTTGGAAATAAGACCTATTCCAGACTAGATTGGTGATTATAGCACTCAGTTGAATTCAAAGCTATCCTTTGCCTCATCACACCTCTTTCTGACTTAGCTAGTAGTCACAGTCTGTGTTTCAAAGCATCCCTGGCAGATGCTCTAAACTCTCCCTTCCTCCAGCTCAGATTATCAGCAATTCTAAGGTGCTTTTTTTTTTTTTTTNTTTTTTTTTTTCTAAGATAGGTTTCCAAAGCCTAAGGTTTTGACAAATCAAACTTCTGCTTTAACTTTTTGCTGGCTATTCACTAGGTTCAAGTGAAGAAAGTCGCTTCTGGGTTTATTCAACCTCCATGTCTTTCACCAGAAGTGTGCACGACCCTGACTCCTAATCTATAATGTTTTCTATTGTTGCTATGTTTATCTTATAAAAGTGAGAAGAAACTTCAGAACTTATTTAGGACTGTGTGTTTCTAGGCAGCTATCGACAAAGATACCCACATAAAATGGCAGACTTCTTATAAACTGATGCAAAACAGCAATTGGCACAACTAAATGACAAAAAACAAAGCTCTCACACACTATAGGAAAGAAATGAAACCCAGAAATTGGTTTTTTTTGTCTATTTTTTTAAGACAAAGCTGATACAATAGTTCATGCTCTAGAGCACCTTGCTCAGTGTCAAAGCTACAAAAAATAAAAATGGATTCATATTAATTTTAAGCCTCCAGGTTCACACTCCTGGGGTACTACACTCACCAATTATTAATTCAGAAGCCTTGCAGACAGCAGTGCTTTGCCTGCAACTGTGTCAATGGGAATTACTCAAGCATAGAGACTAATCTCAGATAAAGAAGCTGTGAGGAAGAGTCACAGGCAGAAGGCATGTTAAATATTTGGCTTTTAGGGACATACAGGAGATTTTTTAGTTCTTATCACTTAGCTAATGCATCATAACATGAGTAAAGAACATATATATCCACACCATCACTTTTCTTCAAAACATGATTTTTTTATTCTTAAAAAAATAAAAAATAAAAAATTATATGCAACATACTGTCTTTGTACCGCAGAAAACTATTTTTAGGTTATATCCTCAGTAGTTAAAACTGGCATTTTCTATGGAGCTATGATGATAATTTTTGTTCATAGCCTGGCCTCTTGTTTTCACAGTTGTGCTCAAATAGCCAAAACAATATGGACATTAACCATGTGGTGTTTCCCAACACAGGGTAAACAGAGTTCAAGCTGATTGTGGCACATTCATTACATATGGAAAATGTTTAATCTAGTTGTTCCTATAGGAAGGAGATTGACAGAGGCAGAACGTTGTATGAGAGGGAAGTTTCAACATTCTCATGCATTCCGGAAATCTTGTAGGTTAATTGCCATCCGAAGTGTTGGACAGGTAGCATAGCCAGACTAAGTGTGGACATCAGAGGCAACTTCACCCCACGTGAGCTGAATGTAAAGGAAAGCAGCAATAACATCTGAGAATTCAGGTTAAAGTGCCCATAGTATGCATTACGATAATTTTAAGGAGGAAGTTAGAGAAACTGATAGAGCTACTGTTTGTCTCTTCATGTTTTCAGAGACCATATGCTCTTATGCAGTTAAAAAACAACTTCCTAACAGCATTACTATCAAGGTGACTTTGATTCTAGTTGTCCCAGTACTATGTGGTTGTTTTCTGCAACACTTTAAACAGACTGGGGTGTGTGACTTTGTTTATTAGAGAAACCATTATTTTTTTTGAGTTATTTTTTGCCTGCCTTAGATCTTTGGGAAGACAGTTCAAAACTGTTAGTCCCTTTAAGGGAAGAACTGAGAAAGGTAAAAGAAAAAAGCAACATACTCACAGTGATAGGAAGAAAGGAGGTAGGTGTCAAGACTCTTCCTTGAATCATACAAGACATAGATAACTCAGGATGCCTGCTATTTCCTGCAGGATAAAATGGGTAATTAGGTACATATCCATGTGTAATTTTGAAATGTGGGAATTCACTGCTTCTTTGTGACTTCTAAAAACCATCATGAAATCTTCTCATGTTTGTGGACTGTACTTCTTCACCTAGTTCACAAGCCATTGCACTGTGTCTGTAGATTATGTTATTCAATTAATAAAGAAGACTTTGCATGTGAAGTTGGACCAAAGAGTTAATAACTCTAAGCCTTGCTAAGCAGAACTCCAGTGCTTACTGGAAATCTCATTCCCATAATTCTCTGTGCTCAGTCTATTTTACATGATCTCATTAACTTTTAGCACATCTCTTCTACAGGGCATAATGAAACAGTGTATTTTCAGAAAGGTCAAAAGAACAAAGTCAGATATATTGAGAAGATAATCAATAAATATGTCTATCTGTGCAGTAATATTTAGCACTTCAGGGGATGAATGGAATTCTTTGGCATAAAAACAGAAATTAAGTTATTTTTCCAAGCGTGAAATTTTCAGTTTTGCTTACTGTCCCACTGCTTCACATTGAAAAGTGCCAGTAGCCTAAGAACGCTACTTCATAACTTCTTAAGACTTTCCTTAGTATCCTACAACATTTATTGATTGTAAGTAATTTTTGAAGAATGGATTTATAAACTCTTTTATTTGATAAAAGGAAAGAGGATAACTTTCCTTGTTTCTACCTAAAATGATTAGGATCGAAACTAATTTTCAGCATTTGTACTGTTCATAATTCAATATATCCAGTCTATTTCGGGATTAATATGATTTTTAAAGGCTAATAGGAGATAATTTTGGCTTTGCTAGAGATTATTATGTTAAAGACACTCCAGGTCTGATTCTCCATAACATGTTGAGAACCTACTGTCATGCTTTGCTCTTTTGCATAAACAGAAAGCCTAGCCTACAGCACTTCTATTTACTTTTACCATTATCACAAGAGTGTAGCTATAAATACTAACTTTCATGAAGTACATTTGTTGCAGAAACATAACTGAAAAACTTCCATGTGATCTCTTGTTAAATCATTACTTACTTTCCACACCAGATGTTCTTACAGCCTGTGAGACCATTCTCTCTGGGGTGAGAGACATTTAGGACCACAAGGAATCTGATATAAAGATGATCATAGATAGGAGTGAAACAGCGGGGGGAAATATTAAAGAGTTTCAAGATAGTCACAGATCAAGGGCAAAAATATCTTCTCTCCTTTTTAGAAAGAGGCTTAGATATTTTATCCTACATATACAATGAAGCTACTGCGGTAAGCACAGGGATGACAAATGTAAAATTACAGATGATAGCTACTGGTTATCTTTTAAATATCACTCAATTTATGTAAACTTCTTCGAAAGTTTCAAAAGAACATATCTATGGGATCTTCAATTATCTTGCTGGGAAGACTTTTGCTCTCTTCTATACAAACTGCCTGGGTTAAGGCAATAGTGACAAGTATCCTATGATGTAACACAGCTGCACAGCCTTATATGAGACCACCAAGGAGTGAATGACCGTAGTGTTTCTGGGTAAAACCAAGGTGTGTCACCAGAGTAACATGAGAGCTCAGGCTCAACACAGCATAGCAAAGACAGCAGTGTTTTGGCAGCACTTTCTGTAGGAAACCTTGGGTACTTGTCAACTTGTGCACTTGAATGCAAAAACAATCTTCTTCCTGTAGCATTTTAGGGACAGGACAGGACAGGATAGCATAGCCCAGCTGAGGTAGTACCTTAAAAACAGTAAAAAGGACTGAAAGTACTGATTCCCAAATCTGAAGGCTTCAGCAAGAGAGGCCAGGGAGACAAATCCTCTTGTGTGCATGATTTTGACAGAGAGGAAAGTGAAACTCTTTTGGCATGAGGATTCCTAGGCATAAATCTTCAGTAAATGCCAGCCATTCACCCCCACTTCCCTCAGACCTGGCTCAGCAAGCTGGACAAAACAGCTCCTAAGAAAGCGGGTGAATGCTTACCAGTCAGATATTGACAGGTTTTTGGCAGGCAAGATTTCTTCCTGAAAACTCTTGTAAATATTTAATTTTGAGGAATCTACATTCTCCAACAGAAGCTTTTAATTCAAGAATTGCTGTCAGGTTCTGTCAAACTCCTTTATACTTGGCACGCCTGACCTTTCATCAGCTCTCCTACTAGTTCTGATATATATGGCTCAAGTCAGTGCAATGAAGTACTTCTTTTTGCTAACATGGTAATTCGTGCCTTTACAGTGAGAAATGGTAACGTGGCATTTAAAGTCACAGTCTCTTCTAACTCACAGCGTACCTCTGTTCAGTTTAAGTGTAAATCATTATATGTACCATTTCCCACCTGTTTCTCAGATGACAAAAAACCAGGCAGACGTATTTTCTTGCAAAATATAAATATTATCTGCAAATGTTCGCATTGTTTGTTAATGTGGTTTGAAAAAACAACAACAACCTGGCATTGAATTTGGGTTTTTTCTAATTAAGCAGAAATGGATACTGAAATTCAATAAAACCAAGCAGTAACTGGGGGATTGAGTGAGTCACCTTTTTATTATGCTGTAATCATGTTATATAGAGAGGCTTTCATGACCTTTAGAGCCACTTTAGAATCCAATAAACAGCATCAGGCCCAACTCCGTCAGCAGCAAAGATTTTTATCAAGATAGTGCTGTTACTGCCACTGTACTGGGCTTTTGTGCTTTTTAATGTCATTTTTTGTCTAATCTAGAATTTTAAAATTTTCTAACGTCTATTTTTATACCATACATTAAGCTGTTGCTTAGTGAAGTAAGTGCAACACTTTGTATATATATATAGTGCATGGACTTGTGCCACTAACCTCATCTTGTTTCCATGGTTTTCTGTTGTTCTCCACATATCTAGTTGGTTCTTAAGTAATGTGTTAACATATCTTTGGGAGGAGGAATTACCAGGCAACTGCAAACAGGCATTGAGAGACCTGGGACCTTAAGATTATATTGCTAGCTGTTTAACTGTGAACAGTCTATTAAAAGAAAAGATTGGGAATCTGAATGCTGAAAGTCTATGCTTCTGTCACCAATGCATTATGTGAACTGAGGCAAATCACTTTACCTCATTTAAAATGGCATAGAAAAATTTACCTCAAAAGACTTCTGCAGAGACACAGGCAATTTTTTTTTCTTGCCTATTTCTGATGTGTTTTGGTTTTGTTTTTTGGTAAAAGCTCTTCTTTGAAAATAGTTGGTTTTCATTTGTTTGGTAAACACAAAATCCAAATGGCCTTTAATGTCAAAAGTTGGCTTGAAACTGAAAAAAATATTGGTTCTCTTTCCCAGTAAAATTACATGTTTAGAAAACAATTATCAAATAAATTTCTGCCAGGAAAAGTGCTTTGAAGAAATCAGTTCTGGTACTATGTATCTGAGATATCTTCCCAATACAGGCAAGCAGGTAGGGGATGGGACAACCCACCCTTCAAATGATGCCAGAGGTGAATTTGGCTGCTATTGTTACCTTAGTTCACTGCTTAGAAAAAGAAAAATGCTAATGGTCCAGCTACTCTCTAAGATTCTCTCTACTCACTTTCAGAATTGTTATAATACTTCTATCTGGCTTACATAAGCGTGAAAACAAGCAACGAACATTGTAGACATTGTGTAATAAGAATCCAGATACTGAATTTACTTATAGGCAAACTATTTTCAAATGTTAGAAAAGTGTAAGTCCAAAATTAAATATCACGTACATAAAACTCCCATCAACAATGTGACCAAAAAATCTGCTAAAATAAACAATCAAGTGTTCAGAAAATGTCGTATTTATCATATTTTTTATTTAGGTTTACCCACTATGCTTGTGCATTTCTGTTTCATTATCTTTCGCTGATATTTCTGGATGTCTTGTAGTCTAACACTGACTTCTAACTGTAATGTCACCAACATAGCGTTTCCTTTTCTAGAATTGAAACAATGCCACCAGTGACATTTTCAATGACAGGAAAAAATGAAAAAGATTTGAAAGGAAGAATTTTCATATATTTCTATATCTGAGCCTGTAATCCTGCTTTATGCTGTTGGGACAGATATCTGTGCATGACATCTAGTGGTAGATGAAACAGATCCATTGATCTGTGCTATCAAGGGAAGATTCCTAAATTGATGCCTCCACGTGTACCTAGCACAAGGGAAAATTATTCTTATCTAAACCCAGGTGATCATATAAGGCAAATTTATTCTTTATGCATCCCTGGACAATACATTCAGACAGATGCACAGTCTGGTTTTTATTTTAAGGGATCTGCTTTGTTTTCATCATAAAGTTCTTTTTCCATTGAAGACATTCTTAGAAACATTTATTTCAATACATTAAAGGTTATTCAAGCAATAATCATAGAAGGATTCATCAGGAATAACATATAGAAAATAACATTATATAATAATTAGAAAGCCTTTTTTTTTTTTTTTTTNTTTTTTTGTAAGCAGTGAAATGTTCTGAGGTAACACAGCAGTCCTGTTTTTTCCATAGAGGTATTCTGGACTTCCTTAACCTCCTAATATCTACGTGATATTCTCCACTGTGAATTATAGTAGGAATTTCAGCTGGATTGAGGAAGTACAATAACCAAATAATATCAAAGTATTCCAAATTTAGACTGAAGTTTATTTGGAAAGATGGAGTAGCTGTGTACAAAATATCTATTCTGGGGATATATAAAGCTTTTCACACATCTGGTTTACCAAACTACACTTTTAAAAACTTTCCAAGCTTACAGCACTTTCAGGCATCGCACTTGGTCAGAGACTGCCTGTTCAACCACACTAGAGAGTCCATGTCAAGCTGTTGGTCAGTGTTCTCAGCAGAAGCAAATGTTTTATCTTTCTAAATTCCCTTCAATACCTTTTTTTTTTCCTCCCTCCCATTAACTTTCTTTTTCATTCCCGACTGACACTGTTCTTAAAAATGCTTTGAAGTTTCTTTTCAGAACTACTTTTCTCAGCAAATTCGCACTTTACTGGAAACCTTTTTCCAGTTATATTTATAATTTTTCTATTCTAAACAAGAAGACTTCCCTGAGTACAGAAACAAAACAAAACAAAACAACTCCAAACAACAAAAAAAAAACCCAAACCCAAGCAATAAATAAATACAAACACACAAAAAACTCCAACCAAACAACAGAAAAAATACAAACAAACAAACAACCCCAAACCTAAACCAAATCCAAAACTTTCTCAAGCCTACAGTGAGGGAGACACTACAGGTTCTAAGCAGGGAAGGTGGAATAGTATTTTATCTGGACAAAACAAGATGATGCTCGTAAGACAGTGGATTGGCTTATTTGAAATAAGTTTCGACATGAGTTCATCTGATAACAGAATGTACAACGGAAATTCTCAGCCCAAATTACTAAAATCAGCAGAAGCATCAACAACTGAAAGGTAGCATCTTGTTAAAAAATTCTTAAGCAAATATTACTGGATAGTGCAGCCTTGCAATACCTGTTTCCATTTATTTCTCTAATACAAAATGCATTTAAGTTCTTTCGAAGTTAGCATGTTTGGAAAATAGTATATCAACAACTGAGATGGCAATAATGTTTTTTCTCTTTGAACATTTGCATGCTAATGGCGGTTTGATTTCATGTATTAAACAACTGTAAGACAGAAAATGTTTGTGAGAGAATGCCCATCCCTGGAGATACTCTAGCTTCTTTCCATCAAAGACAAGCCAAGAGCAAGGGATGTTTAGCAGGTACAAGAAGCATGTGGCATTGTGGCCCTGTGTATGAATAAGTGTGGAAAATCAGGACTGAGCTGGGTTGATAGAGGGAAGCAGCTAAGACTCAGATGATAGTCAGACGAATGTTTACATAAATAGGTATGGACATTAATCTGAATTATCATTCTGAACTCTACCTCCTGTACCATATAGCAGCAATAATCATTAACCTTTTCTAAGGTCTGAATACAAAGATCGCACATTTAATGTAATGGCAAAGACATCACAGGGACAGAATACAGCATATAAAGAACAGAAATGATCTGTGAAAGGACAGTGCAGAAAGGAATTTCTACTGAGCCTTATTTAGTAACATTGACCTTTGAAGAGTCCTTAGTTTCACTGAGAGTTCATGCATTTGCTTAAGGAGTGTTATGGAAATATTTGTTATATAACGTGAAACAATGGGACAGAACTAGTTACTTTTGGTAAACAGCAATGTTCAATTCAGCTGCAGTGTGACTTTTGACTCATGCCTTTTCTGGTGCCTCTGCAAGACAAGGTATTAAGAATTCCTTATGGTGTCCTATTTAGAAAGGGGTAAATAAAACAAATATAGTCAAAAAGTGCCTAACCTTCTGTACAAAGCTACTGTTGGAACTGTTGCCGTTACCCATTTGTACAATGGGAAATTGTAGCAAGACTGGGTAAAGGAAAACGAAGTGGTCACCCTTCATGAAAAATAAACCAGAAAAAGCTTGATCCTGAAGTTTCCCCAATTTTCCTTCCTTGATCCACCCCCTCACACTCACACATACACACACACACACACAGAGTCTTGTCTCTGATTGTCTCCATGGTAACAGTAGCATGGGAATTTTGCTGCTGCTGTGTGTTTTGAAAGCTGCCTTTGCTCAGGCAGCCACTCACCTAGCCCTGCTGATGCTCAGGTGCTGCTGCATCACCCCCTGGAGCCCATCTCTGTGTCCAAAAGGCCACTAGCTGTTAGACACACTCGGCTGCAGGACTCTATGTGTGCTGCTATTTATTTTGGCTGTGAGCGGTTTAACAGATGCTAAAGTGCTTTGTAACATGTGTACATTAGGCAGAGAGATGAAGTGCGTGCACGTTTATTTGTGCATGTAGCTACCAACTCAGGACAAAAAGCACATAGTATCATGAGTCCCTAGAAATAGGAGTACCCTGTTTTCAAAACTTGGGGAAGAGATACATTCCTACTGAAGATGTTGCTTTTTACAGTGTCTCCAGGCAGCAGTCATACTATATACTATGCTCCCACAAATCCCCAAAGATACAAAAGTCAACTCTGGGGCACGGTGAAAGTCAAGAGTACAAAGAGCAAGCCAGAATGTTGCTCACTTGAGGCTTTTGATGGAAGGGGAAAGGAGCAAAATACATACAGAAGAGGTAAAAGTTCTCTGTTTCACCAACTCATGGATGCTGATGAGAACTCTTCTTACTATCTGCTAGTAAGCATCTTTTTGAGTTGGGAAGCAGAAGCCTGGTAATAAGTGCCGTATTTATAAAAAGATCATAGTTATAATCCTTCATAGAAGATACATGAAGAAAGAACTCTGTTATGTTCACTATTTTTTAGTAATGCAACAAAATGTGTACCTGATGTAGTTCAATAACTTCTGTGCTAGATATTCCTCTTACACAGTGAATTTTTGCTCAGTAGTGGTATAGTACCTATTATGTTATGTTAGATAAACAATGTTATATAATCAGCATTACATCAATGCTGTTAATTAGTAATATTTTTTTTCTTTTTAATGTTATACCTGCTAAAGAGGAGGAAAATCAGAACTGCACCTAGAAACAGGAAAGGTTTGAATACGTTTCCCAGTAGGGAGGTTCAGGCTTTTAACTTTAGGAGGCAGAAAAAGAACACTGAGTGTCAAACACTGGGTCTTAGAACTTGAGTGATGCTAGCTGGAATTCCAAATTCTGTGTTTATGACATAGTAATAGCAATGATAATAACATTTTTCATTCATAACTTGTACAACATTTTGTGTATCCACAGTCATCAGTGAAATAAATTTACCTCTGCGATAGGTGTTGGCAAACAAACAGACCAGGGAAAATCAGCATGCAGCACAAGAGAGAGGAAGACAAATTTTGGTCAAGGACTCAGGGGCAAATCCTGTTGACAGTGAGATTGTTGTGGGCTCTTTAATGTCCAAGCAGCACAGAAAGACCAATGCATAGTAAATGTCATGGTATTAAATTTATTTGCTCTTTATATACTGTTTAAATGCTTCCCATAAAACACAATCCTTCCAATAGCACTTTTCCTCATTCACTGTCCTGGTGCAGGGATTCTTTTTTTTTTTTTTGTCTGCATGTTAATTGTCCACATCAGTCTTTTGCCTATTTCTTTCACATACACCTTTGCAATTTCAACTGTTTTCCTATCAAAAATGCTCATGTCCAGTCAGTCAGTAAAGGTCACTAACTAGCCTATTCACTACCTCTGTTCCTCTTTTTTCACCTCTATTTCTACTATGATACCTATTATCGAAATCAAGTTAGGAAACACTCGTCTGGCACTTAAAGAGCCAGGTCAGTATTTCATATTCATATGTTCAAATTTATATTTGTCTCAAAATCTTCTAATCATAGCTATTAATTTGATGTATTTCTATTAGTATTAAATCTCTCTTGCATGTTTTGTCCACTTATTCACGATTACACCTTTCAGTTGCATGTTATCATTAGAGTCAAGTAATATTCCTGAGTCAAGANATAATATTGGTATCAAGAGATACCATTTAATAAGATTATAATTCCATTGAGCCCCAAGCCCAAGGAAGGCATTAGGGTATAATTACATTTAAAAAATCATCATCATGGTTAATTCAATGTATGAATAGCGAGGGATTTCTTTTTCACTGCTTTTCTTTGTTTCATTTTTTTAAACCTGTGGCTTTTTGTGAATGAGATCATTAGAGGAATCTCATTATTAAATTCTATATTACAAAAACAGCTGAGAATTGAGGAAGTTAATTTAAACGAAAAGCAGAGAGCAAGAAAGACAGACTTCACTGATGTAGGACCACTGGAAAGTGGCTAGATTCTGAAAAAGAATGCAGTGGATTTCGGCATGAAATAAAGAAGTAAAATCTAAAAGAAAAAAAAAAAACCACAAAAAAGCCCAACCGAACAAAAAAACCCTTGCAGCCATTGCAGTATTGCATTTGACTTTCTAATAATGTCAGTCTCAGAGGAGGGCAGAGATGAAAATGAGAAAGGGTGCACTTGTGATGCAGTCATTCTTGCTGTCATCACCTTTATGGCTTTTCAGCAGGTCACAAAAGGCCAGTCCAATAGAATATGAATGAGACATGATCATGGGCCCAACAAGTAAATAGGAGGCATCATACATCCCTGTTTGGGTCCTAATAGCTTTTTCCATCTTAGTAATCTCTCACTGTCAAGGAAAAAAAAAAAAGACAGGACAAACTGAAAAAAATGATCCTCCCTCCCCATATCCCCATACTCTGTCTCTACCCGCTTCCCAATTGTTGTTCTGAAGGGCTTCAGAAAACTGGAAGATTTAATAATCAACAGGGATTTGATGAAGTAAACCCCTCTTGGAGTGAGATTTACTTCCATCAACTAGACTTCTGGATTAAATATACAATGTTACTCAGTTCTGTGTGAAAATATCTGACAGAGAGGCATGGGGGGAAAAAGGGTTAAAGGGAAAAATAATTTAAACAATGGATGTTTTCTCCAGTAATTATGTATCTGAAATTCATTAAGAGACAGGTGAAATGCAAATGTTGCTAGTTCCATTAAGTTCAAGGGAAAGTCTGGACAACAAGTTTAGGTAATTGAACCAAGGCTGTTTCGGAATGTCAGAGTAATATGTGTAACACATTATACTTTGCTGGACCACGTTAGCTCTTAGTCTCTGCTGCTGATGGCCTTGTCCTTTAACTGGAGGTAGAAGTGGCAGAACTGCAGACTAGACTGAATTAACTGTATATGCAAAAACCAGCTCTTCATTGAGTGTTTGAGATACATGTGATTAAAACATTGCATATACTTGTAAATAATATATTGTTATGATTATGATATATGATGTGATTGATATGATATGATATGATATGATATGATATGATATGATATGATGATAGAATAGAATAGAATAGAATAGAATAGAATAGAATAGAATAGAATAGAATAGATTTGTTTTACTTGATTGATTGAGAAGACAGTGATTTTGAAAAAAAAGGATGAATCTTTGGCAATGGACACTACCCTCAGGTTTTTGGATATTATATGTTTGACAATGAGGATTAAGTTGTTTGACAATAAACTTTTTTTGGACAATCTGAGTATTGAGTAAGGTGATTCCTGCAGGAATCAGAGTCAAACCAGTTTATCCTAGTTCTAGGGAAAATCGACTGGTGAGACTGATCTATATTTTAATAAAAAGCATTCTGGAGTGCTGTTTCTTATGTTCACTGGCTGAAACTAAGAGGACTTAATACTATCCACATTGCACAACGAAAGGCTAAAACATATGAGGTTTACATTTAAAATACAGGTATTCTGTTCAGTCTAAAACCTTGAACATGACCTAGTCACTGCTTAGAAAGTGCAAATAAGTTATTTGTCATACTCTGTTTCTAATGGATCCAGTTTTTAGCTGGAAAAGTAGAAGCATATTGATCTTTCCTGATGCACTCAGTGCAAGGCACAGCTGGGAGTGGGAATAGAATTTACCAGTTCTTCTGGTATTCTATGAATAATTGTCTCCCCAACAATGTTGAAAGTCATAACCTGATTCTGAAATCACCTTCAATGAGTTTGTATGTATGTATCACTGTGTTCTAGGAAAACATGGTTTGAACCACTAATTTTGCCTGTCTTTAATACTGTCTGTTTATACTGTTTTCCTCCTTCAGTTTCATCTCCACATTTCTGATATAAATTAGAAAACAATAATCTTTCTTTCTTCCCCTTTCTTTCTTTCTCTTTCTTTCTTTCTCTCTCTCTCTTTCTCTCTCTCTCTCTCTCTCTCTCTCTTTCTCTCTTTTCCTTCCTTCCTTCCTTCCTTCCTCTCTTAGATAGTTAAAACTATCCATATCCAAGGAATTACAATTACAAGAGTATTTTCTTGTCCAGAGTTTAGATGCACCAAATGCATCACTGTAATCTTTTGTCACCTTTAATCATATTTCAAGGAACTGAACTTGTAAAGGCTGGGGGAAAAAAAGTATACTATCCCTATTCTAAGTTTATATCTCCCACCCACACCTGTTCTACTTCAACACCCACCCTCCAGCACTGTCAGGGCAAGACTGAGGCATGAAAAAACAACTGCAGTAGTGTGACAACTACTTGATAAAAACTTCTAAGTTACTTGATTTAGGCCCTGGCAATCTTTCTTACTGAGCTTAAAAGAAATTACTTCCTCTGTTGCATGATGGCGTTAAGAAGTTTCACATACAACTTCAATGGACAGGATGCCCCTTTTGTAGCAGTAATATCTCATATCTAAACCTGTTTGATTTCTGTCCTTGAGTTGCCATTGAGAACTTACATAACCCCATCTTTTTGTCTTGCTGAACTGTTCAATTTGCACGATAGCTGTAGTGTCCAATCATGCCCTCCCAAAATATAGAAATTCAAGCAACCTACTAGTACATACATACCACAGTGTAGCCTGAAGACAAATTTTATTAATCCTGTGATACGTAAGAACAAATCTTTTCTCCCTCAAATCACATTCTTGAACCAATGTCTTTTATCTTGACACGTATTTCTTTTGTAGAGATCTGTACAGAATATTTCAGAGTGAGGGCCAAAAGAAAAAAAAAAGAGAAAAATAAATATTAAAATAAATCAAATTTAATAAGAAGCAACCTTTGGTGTTGAAATCAGAGTAGAGTAGTCTGGATTTATAGCATGTTCACGTGGTTCAAATGTAGCAGTGGTAATGTATGGGCATATACTTTCAGTACACTTTATGATGTGGTGGTGAAAATTGTTTAAAAGTTTTTGTTCGTAGAAGACCTTGGGTAAGTTCCAACATAGAGAAATTCAGTTTGATATAAATACTTAGTATGAACAAGCTTGAGATGAACTGTAAACAGTCTTATTGTAACATTAGAGGTACAAATCCTGAATTGCAATGTAGGGAAAGAACTGCTGAGTTAATATTTCTGAGTAAAACTACTACATTCAGTGATAATTGTGTTTCACTTGATAATAATTGTTACTGACAAGTGTTTGGATAAGATCTAGAGAAATATTACAGTGAAACTATAAGCTTTGTTTTTTTGATGACTCTTTTCATCTGAGAATTTCTCCCTGAAATGTAATACTTGAGGTTTGTAATTCAGTATTGAGCTGTTTCAAGTATCAAAAATAAACATGCATAATCCAGGTATCCAAACACATCTGAAATGGTGAACGCTAGAGTGCTTAATATATATTAAGCAAAGTCTTTCAGATTTTTTGATGAACAACTTCCAGTCAACTTATTGATTACATACAGATATCTAAGAAATATGGGCAAAATAAGGCTGGTTTTCAAACAATTCGTTCATCAAAACAGGGGTGTTAAATTCATAACAATATTCATTAAGAGTAGTTTGAATAATTTGACCTGAAACACATTATCAAACAGGAATATGTATTTTAAACCAATATATCTAATTAAAGGTGATTTAACCACTGCTTGTTAACAAATAATCCACTGACAATTGTTCTTTCCTGTTGAATGAATCAACATGATGAGCAAATGCTGAAGCAAAAGGAGCCATCATTTATCATTACAACAATACACTGTATGTGTGAGAATGATAACCTTATCCTAGACCCATGTCAGTTTTACAACTAATGTATTAAAGAAAATGGAAAAATAATTGTAATAGTAGAAAGAGCAATCATTTAAATGTTATTCAAACAATGATTAATCATGGAAAAATTACTGCATCAACAAGCCTATGCTCATGTCAAGCATTTTGAAATATTTCAAAGGAATTGAGGAGTGTTCTTCTAAGAAGGTGACATGGCCAACAGCCCAGCTCAAGTGCCTCTAGACTAATGCACACTGCATGGGCAACAAACAGGAGGATTTGGAAGCCATTGTGCTGCTAGAAAGTTACAGCTTAGTGGCCATTAACGAAACTTGGTGGGACAGATCCCATGACTGGAGTGCAGCTCTCAATGGCTACAGGTTGTTTGGAAGTGACAGGCAAGGAAGAAAGCGTGAAGGGGTTGTCCTCTACATCAAGAGATGGATAGAGTGTGAAGAGCTGTCTCTGAAGAATAGCAATGAACAGGTTTAAAGCTCATGGATAAGAATCAGAGACCGACACAGCAAAGGAAATGTTGTGGCTGGTGTCTACTACGGGCCACCCAGTTAGGGAGACACTACTGATGAAGCCTTCTTACTCCAGCTACAGGAGGCATCATGCTCGCAGGCTCTTCTCCTGCTGGGGGACTCCAGCTACCCTGACATTTGCTGGAAAAGTAGCAGGGTGAGCTGTAGGCAATCCAAGAGGCACCTGGAGTGCATTCAGAATAACTTCCTAAGCCAGTTAATAAACAACCCTACCAGCAGGGATGCGATACTCGACTTGATGGTCACCAATGCAAGTGAGCTAATCAGTGATGTCAAGAAGGGAGGCAGCCTGCTGTAGTGATCATGCGCTCATAGGGTTTGCAGTCCTGAGGGATGTGGGAAAGGAGAAGAGTAAAGTCAGAACCCTGAATTTTAGGAAAGCCAACTTTCAGCTCTTCAAGGACTTAGTCAAAAGAAGCCCCAGGAAACTGCCCTCAAGGACAAGGGAGCAGAACACAGCTGGCAGGTCTTAAAGAACGCTTTCCATAGAGCACAAGAGCTCTTGATCCCCAAGATGTAGTTGCCAAGCCACTCTCCGTGATATTTAAGAAGTCATGTCAGTCAGGTGAAGTCCCTGGTGACCAGAAAAAAGGAAACATTGCACCCATTTTTAAAATGGGTAGGAAAGAGGACCCTGGGAACTACTGACCTGTCAGTCTCATCTCTGTGCCTGGGAAGATCATGTAACAGATCCTCCTTGAAGCATATGAAGGACAGGGTTTCACCAAGGGCATGTCCTGCCTGACCAACCTAGTGGCCTTCTACGATGGAGAACTACATCAGTGGACAAAGGAAGGGCTACAGACATCATCTAGCTGGACTTCTGTAAAGACTTTGACACAATTCCCTACAACATCCTTTTCTCTAAATTGAGGAGATACGGATTTGATGGATGGCCTGTTCAGCAGATGTGGAACTAGCTGGATGGCCACATCCGGAGAGTAGTGGTCGATGGCACTATGTCTGGATGGACACTGGTGACAAGAGGTGTCCCTCAGGGGTCCGTACTGGGACCAGTACTGTTTAATAACTTAATCAGTTATACTTGACACACAATTATACTTGACACTTGACACACCTGAAGGATGGGATGCTATCCAGAGAGACCTGGACAAGCTTGAGAAGTGGGCCCATGGGAACCTCATGAGGTTCAACAAGGCCCAAGTGCCAGGTCCTGCATCTGTGTCAGGGCAACCCCTGGAATCAATACAGTCTGAGGGATGAAGGGATTGAGAGCAGCCCTGCTAAGAAGGACTGAGGGTACTGGTGGATTGGACATGAGCCGGCAATGTGCACTTGCAGCCCAGAAGGCCAATAGAATCTTGGGAATCTTGGGCTGCATCAAAAGAAGTGTGGCCAGCAGGTCAAGAGAGGTGATTCTGCCTCTCTACTCTGTTCTGGTGAGAACCCACCTGGAAGACTGCATCCAGCTCTGGAGGCCTCAGTACAGGAAAGACGTGGACCTGTTGGAGAGGTTCCAGAGGAGGCCACAAAAATGATCAGAATGATGGAACACCTCTCCTGTGGGGACAGGCTGAGAGAGTTGGGGTTGTTCAGCCTGGAGAAGAGAAGGCTCCAGGGAGGCCTTATTGCAGCCTTTCAGTACTTAAAAGGGGCCTACAAGAAAGATGGAGACAGACTTTTTAGCAGGGCCTGTTGCAATAGGGCAAGGGGAAATGGTTTTAAACTAAAGGAAGGGAGATTCAGGCTAGATGTGAGAAAGAAATTTTTTACAATGAGGGTGGTAAAATAGTGGAACAGTTTGCCCAGATAGATGGTAGCTGCCCCATCCCTGGAAACATTCAGGTCCAGGCTGGACAGAGCTCTGAGTAACTTGATCTAGTTGAAGATGTCCCTGCTCACTGCAGGGAGATTGGACTAGTTGACCTTTGAAGGTCCCTTCCAATCCAAACCATTCTATGATTCTATGAAATCATTTAGGTAATTCTTTTGGCCTATATAATCATTGCATGAAACTAGGATTTATGCAAAAATTCCTCAAGCAATTTAATTTTATTGGTGTCAAATAATAAAGTAATCACAGATTATAAGTGGAGCTATGACTTTTTCACTTAGAGCAAATAAAATAGAACTTTTAAAAGCATCTAGAAATATATAGCTAGCATTTATGAGCACTAACAACTAATTACAATTAAGGGTCATATAAGAATAAACATACACCTCCTACACACATTTATTTCAGCCTTCTGTAAGCCTGAAGTGGTGTGTTGAAAAATGGCAGCAGTAATTCTGTAAGGCATGATGTGTACCATGGGAATGTTAAGAGGAGTTCTGGAGTTATGAAGAAGGTAAAATGCAAGAGTATAAAATGGGAACAATAGTGCATCTGTATGTTTTTGTGGGGTGATTATACATGTACATATATATGGGTGACAATTTACTGTGGGTGACTACCTTTACAGCTCTATGGAAAATTAATATTAATATTTAGTAAGTATTGGAAAACTGGAGAAAATAAAAAGAACTAGAGGACTGTCATTTCCATTCCATTAGAGCTAAAAGAAATGGGCAGCTTCAGGCTGGTTATCCTGGAAAAGTAGTTGGATAAGTAATTCATGACTCTATTGAGACATTTGTGCATATTGCACTCCTAGATTTTTTTTTCCAACATCTTTAGGGCGTAATGTCATGATTATCAAAACACAGTCCACCAGCGGTACAGGCATTTCTGTGGAGTTTAAAATTAGAGTACAAGATGAGGTGGTTTTATTGTTTTGTTGTTGGTGGTGGTGGTGGTTTTGTTTTGTTTTGTTTTCAGAATTTGTCTTGTACAAAAGAACAAAATGATAGCATATATCTTGATTTACCATAAAGATGGAATGGATTCAGGGGAAAAAAAAAAAAAGCTCAGCCATAAAGTTTTGTCATTCAAAGGTAACTTTTCTTTTTCCTGTGTGTGATTTCCTTTTTTTTTTTTTTAATTGGTTTTTGGTTTGGTTTGATTATTTAGCAAACCTGAATGAGCAGACCAGGTATATACTGATCTTCATCTGGGGTACTCATGACATTGTATCATGGTGTGAAGCATTAGACACTGGACTCAGCAAATCAGAGAAGGAAATAAAATGTTATGGTGAACAAGATTTGAATGGGGTGTGAAAATCTCTCCAGATTGTCTGGTTGATTTGCCTTGCTTATGTACTCAGGTTTATATTGTTCACTTAATTTAGAGTCAGACAGGAACTTCCTCCTTGCTTAGACTGATAAAGTTCTAATGCTGGTTTTGCTTTCAGTTTATAACCTTTCTCTAAAATACAGGCTATAGTAAACTTCTTATAATCGCATGGATATCATTCTTTAAGAACACCCCAGGCTTTTTTTCTACAGATATTTTCCCTCAAAATCTACTAAGAATACAGAAGAACGAGCCTCTCAGTCATAATAAGTACAGCAAACATTGTGGTAAACGAAAAAAATAGCACGTTCGTATGTCTTTTTGATGATAGTTGTGTTTGTTCTTAACAGAACACCAACCAAACATAGACAGGAAATATTGTCACAGCTGTTCCAAGTCCTTACTTCAAATTTTGTCGAGCAAGAATGTAGGTTAATTAAAGATTTTAGACTTAATAAATTGCATGATATACACTAAGTGATCACTAATGGTGAAACTATGTGATCGAATGGCTCCTCCTGGCCTTAAGCATATCTGAATGCCAGATTTAATGTGCTGCTTAAATGAGGGAAGAACATTTCCACACAGCAGCAGGGTCTGGCTGGTGAAGAAAACTCAGATCTGAGACTTACTCTTTAAGCATCTAAGGTCTTTGTTTCTCTGCTATCTAAACTGATAATACTTTGTCTGGTTGTATCAAGAAGTTTGTATCTTGATTTGTTTATCAGACTTTTCAGCTCCACTTTCTTCCTTATTCTGCTCTCATTTAATGCCAGCAAACTTAAAAACCTGTCTTAAAGAGAAAACTTTTCTTCTGTGTGAACCAAGACAGAGTTATCTGCTTTGGTACTTTTTATTACCACTAAACTGCCTTGAAGGATAATCAGGGAGGAATATTCACCTGACACAGCTTTATATATTTAGTGGGCTATGGTGGTTGCTTAAAGTCAGCACATATGAACACTCGCTTCTGTTCCTCCGAGTGACTGAAATATAAAGCAGCACCTGACATTTGATGGGTTCACTCAGTGGTGGCTATTTAATTGCTGCAAAAAGATATGTGTGTGGTATAGATGAACTAAATTATAAGAATATGTGAAAGAAGAAAGTAATCTATTTATTGTTAATAATCTAGATGCGCAAGTCTTCTCTTCTGAATTTCCTGGCAGAAATCAGCTCATTCCCCAACATTCTCTCTAGTCCCACTCTAAATAGTAAGTATAAAAAAAAAAAAAAAAAAAAAAATTAAAAGCCTGTTTTTCAGTGATACCTTTGTAAATTCACATGTTAAATCAAAACAGCTGTGATTCTTTGTGATCCTTTTGTCCTTGGGAATTATCAGAGAGTTTGTCTGCAAATTTTGATTTTCATTGTTTTCATTATTTCTGTACAAAACTGGCTATAGGGCTGAATTCTGTGTGAGTGAGACTTCCTTATAGCATCCATGAAAGGCACTGATCTATAATGGAGCATTTCAGTACTTTGCGACATAGCACTTCCAGGAAATACTTGCAAACAAAGCTTAGAAGCCATCCTAGACAATCATCAGGAGATCTCTGTAAAAGGCAATACACATGCTTTTCACTCTCTTTCTGTTACATACTTTTTGTTCATTAAGATAGGACTCGAAAAGTAGCAAAACTAGACATTACAGGTGAGGGTAGAGCAGGAGGGTGCCCATAACAAAATGATGAACATGTTTGAGTCCTATTCTCTCTCTGATCTTTAACCTCTGATATTTTATCTATTATTAAAGGCATAAGAGATGATTTAATGCTGTCATACATGAATTAAATAATCCATTTAATCAAAAGTGATTCTTCAGATGGGAAAAAACATTTCTATAATATATAGGTATTATACCATTTACACGGAAGAGCATCATATAATTCTACCAATGACAAAATTGAACTACAGAGTGACTGAGGGCAGGCTAATTCCTTCTGTCAATAATCTGAAATATAATCTCAATTCAAATTTGAACTTCTGTTTTTAATTTGGAGATTAGTTAGAACCCATGCCTCCCTTTAAATCTACATTTCTATATTTTTAAACTTATTTCTAGTACAGCTGTCATCAAGTAAAATGAATGAACAATTGACTTCTTAAAAAATCATATTCACAGTTCTACGTGCTACTATCACTTCAAAGTATTTGAAAAGTATCATTTAGGAAAATAGTTTTCCTTGATCTCCAGTCTACAGAACCTCACAGGTATTTGATTTCAGGTCAGATCGTAATGTAAACCCCATTCTAATCCACACCTATAAACTGCAACTTAATTTTTCATTCGTGATGTTGCTATTCCATTGTGAGGATTCTGTTGTGGTGCTGGTTGGTTGGTCTTGAGGCAGCCTTAGAACAAGTTCAGCAATATAATTTTTGTTTATATAGAAAGGATTAAAAATAAATTTACTTAAATTGAGGATTTTGGATTCTGCTTCTTATTTGTATGAACATATAATGATAATGAGAATTATCACTATTTCAACAGAATGATTAGAGATACCTCAGAGAAACTGAATATTCTGGATGTCTTTCTTCTTCAAAGATGAGTCATAAAGTAATGGAATAAGGTGTAGCCATCTCCTTGTGAGGAACACAGGGACTTATAAAAAGCTGAGAGAACACGTGCTTTTTTGAAGCTACTAGGTGGAATTTCTGACCCTAGTCAAAAGAATAGTGTCTATCTTCCTTTGGGAAACAAAATTTCAAGCACAATACTCCTGATCACTAGTCTTTATATTCAATATTTTCTAAATTAACACGTTGTATTTCCTTTTACCCAAATGATGAAACAATGAACTTTTTTTGACATGAAAAATAAAGCTATACATGAATAGAAAAGGTGTAAAGAGTATTTTTACAGTCCTTATAAACTAAAAGAACCGTTTATAAACTGAAACTTATAAATTTTGTTTCAAAGCTTTTAAAATAATTTGCCATACATTGAAAAGAAAATTTGTCAAGGTGGTGCTTATTCTCAAAAATAATAACAATGCAATTCCTCATTTTTCTGTTATTTGAAATAGAAATTTTAATACATAATTTGGGAATCTAAAGTATGTAAATTTTGTCTTTTTTAATATTAGTTATTCTATATCAGTTTGTGATATTGAGAAGTACATCAAGAGAGACAAATTTCAGTGATGCAGAAGTATTTCACAACTCACAGTCATGGTTTGATGGGCTAATAAATTTAGAAAACAAATCTGTGAAGAAGCATTTCATCTGCTTGTAGCTAGATACTTACACATAATTAGATTTAATATAGTCAGAAAGAATTCCTACAGTGGATTTTTTTAAATATAGAAGAATTTAGTAAAAAAGGTGACAGATATTCTGTGACAGAAATGTCCAGTGATGATACTTTGGACTGCAGTGAGTTCTAAGATGAAAGATTTTGTCTGAAATGGAATATCAGTATGCTGGACACATCCCTGTTTTAAAAATATATATACAAGCATACAGGTTTTAAATTATGATTTATTCTCTCTTCAGTACTGAAAGCTTTAAGTCATTACCATGGAAACTGTTTGCATCAGAATACTACTTTTCTCTCCAGCTATTTCAGTATCATTAAATCATTGCTAATACCTTATTATTCACTATCTTCTGGCTCATATGCATTTCTGTATCTAATTTACTTAAAAATTGTGTCTGACAAAAAGAGAAAAACTTATAGTACAATAAACAACACTATTAATTACTCTGTGGAGCAGGTTGCTGCTGTGTTTGTCAGCAACATTATGCCTTCAAAGTTATGGCACCCAGTAATTAAGTAGGAACATATTCTATTATTAGGGCATATGTCCTTTCTTACATTTACTTATAATAAAGAAAAATGAAGTTGCTTCTATTATAGCTATGGCCTTTATCCTGCTAAAACAAAGCAAGAGAAAAAGAAAAAGGCATTCAGCCTGGGAACATATAAGAAAAAATATGTCACTATGGCAACCAAAATGTCATTTGTTATACTTTACTCATTAGGGCATTGGAGGTTACCCTATTAAAATATAGAAAAAAAAAAAAGTCCTCTAAATTTAGTAAGTTCATCAGTTACAAAATATTTCTTTCTGGCAGGGAAGTTCGGGTGGTTACAGTTTGGGGGCTATATCTTAAACCTCTTATTTACATGATCAAGTCCTCATTCATGTAAGAATTTTCATTCCTCTTATCAAGTCTTCCTGGTTAAACTCTTCCTACACACTAGGATCAAATTCTGATCTTGGAAATAACAATTTTTAAAAAATGTAACTCAACTGTAATTGTCTTCAGGATCACATGAAAGTAACCAAGGTGGGATGTTGACCTCTGCTGGAGAGAAATTGGCTTCAGGTTTGCTATATAGTGAATATTACATGTAATAGGAAGATTGTCAGTTCCTTAAGTAGTGTTCTGAAAGCTACGAAATCAACCTCTTTGAAAATACAACATTTACTTTAGAAACAAGTTGGATTGCGTGTTCTAGGATCTGGGTGTGCAGCTAAAGAAATTGGAAGGAGAAATCTTTGGCAAGAAAAAGAAAATGCGGCAAACTGTTTGAATTTGCTTTCGGGAGTGTTCAAAGATCTTGTGAGTTTAATGTGTCAGCTTTATTCTGCTCTAGCATGTACCTGAGCAATGACAGAATGAAAATGCAGTGACATTGGACTGGCTCGCATGATTCATAGCTATATGATTAAGGATTCTGAATTTCCATTTAATTTCTGCCGTGGCTACCGCACAGGTCAGTAGTGTGTACTTCAGCTTTCACATTATCCAGGCAGATATAAAAATGTCCTTTTGTCCTTAAATTATAGCTCATGGGATTTTTCTTGCTTACTGCCTTTGAACCAACCCAAACAGTGAAAATGAGAGAATGGTTGATCGGAATTTCCATACATCAGGAATCTCCTTTTTCCATTTTATTTTGCTTATAATTATTTTTGTCTATCTGATTCTTTCAGGATTACCTTGGAATATACGAACTAAGCAAATATTTATGCTTTGATAATTTAACCAGTCCTAATGCATATGGTGTGCAACATGTCATAAGGGTATTTTTAACCAATAAGACAGTAACAAGTTGGCCAAAATATTTTTGGTGATAGTACCACCACTTGACCCTTACATCATTTGCGTGAATTTCTCTCTATCATGATATAAAATGCTCAGAAGTAAATTTGAAAAATTCTGTAGGCACTGCTGATCATCATGTGTTACAGAAACATCTGATCGCAGATGTGCTAGGTTAATGATTGGATTCAATCTTAAAGGTCTTTTCCAACATAAACAATTCTATTATTCTATGTTTATGATTCAGTAGCTATTCTCCAAATGCCTTTTCTGTAGTGCATACACATACATAATTATTGCTATAATATTGCTTTTTAAGCTTTGCTATTCCTTAGCACTAGGATAATTTCTAATTTATGAGTTAGACACTTCATTGGCTGAGATATTTTTGTTTCATTCAGAAAAAAAAAAATATTATTTGAGCATTCTTTTCATAGTGAACAAGAATAAAAAGTGAATAAATGTATCATAAGCCCTGGTACTGCCGAGAACAATTCTGCTGACAGTGTGATTCATGCCTCATGAGAAAACTTTCCCCTTTAGACATCCTCCTACCTTTAGTGAGCCGTGTTTAAGAAAGCCAGTTAAGCTGGCTTCAATGCAAGTGTCCTTCCTTAGATTCTACTGGCAGTGTCACTAATCAGTGAATATCCCAAACCCTTTAAGAAAATTAAAAATATCATTGGTGCTGTTTCTGTTGTAAACTTGGAATGCAACTATTCATGAGGTATGAATAATTTAACACAGAATTTTCTCAATATACTTGCTTGCTCTTTTTTTGTGCCTATGTGGTAAAGTCCTTATGTTCATCGCCACACAGCCACCAGAGAGAGTGTGATTAAGTGTATTCACACAGTTTATGTTGTGCTCTGACAACCTAGAAGGAAAAAAGTAATGATGAGGAAGATGCCACAAGCTAATTTCCTTAAACTCTTATGTTCCTCAGTAGTCACCTCTCATGATAGTACTAACCACTTAAATGCTAAAATGGAGGTAATTTTATAGAAAGATTAGTGTCCAAGGATCAGAAAGTATGCTGATGCCTCCATGAGAGACCAGTCCAAAGCATTATAAGCTCTAAGTGGCCATAGAAGGACTTAGACACCAGGACTACTTTACTCCAGATGTTTTTGAAGACATATATTCTCTTTCTTCTCCTTGGTCAATAATGCTAGAAGACAGACAAAAATAAGAGCCTGGATAAAATTGTCTTGAAACTTCAACACTATTTCAGATATACCCATTGTTCATTCCAAATACCATCCCTGTTTCTACAGTAGTCAGACACACATATATAAATACTAGGACTCCACTATGCAAGCATCATGAGGATAGTGATATATGAGCAAATAGAATTTTATTTTGCAAGAATCAATTAATCAGCTGTTACAAAACGAAGACTTGCAATAACACAATAACTATAATAAGCACTAGGGTCAGATCAAACTTTAATATGACATTTTTATCAGGTCCAGATAAAATATGAATTCAGTTTGGCCAGACAATAAAGCTGGTTTTCAACTTTTTTTTAAAATTAAAGGGTATTTTATTTTAGGCATTTAAAGTGGGATTAATTGCATTTAACTTTGGACAAATAAATAACACTGTTAAGATAAACAACAATAATATCTGGTCTATTTGCACTTCTAGGAACATTATTTTTATCTTTAGCCCTGAAGCTACTGAAGAGAAAGCAAGAATGAGACACTTACCTCTAAATATTTTTCATAAAATGTTCATAAGTATTCATATTTTTCATAAAGTGTTCATAAAAGCTAGATGAATCATCATCTTAATAAACCTGTTACCCCTGATTATAGATGGAGCACATGTTGCTCAATTTTCAATTTAAGCATTTGACTTTTAAGAAGGTTAAATTTAAACAAGAAGCATTCAGTCTGAGGTTGCACTGTTTGACTAGAAACTTCTCCCAGTCCAGTTGGTTAGTTGGTTTTGGTTGGTTGTTTTTGTGGTTTTTGTTTGGTTGTTGCTTGTTTGGGGTTGGGGGGTTGTGTGTTTGTTTGTTTGGCTTGTTCGACTAGCAAACCAGGAAAAAAACCCAACAAACCTACAGCTCTATAAATGTTAAACATGCTAATATTCCCAGAGCAGTAATTCTAGTGGTCACAATTAATTCTAAGATTTTCTATAAGGCTGCATACAAATTGTTTCAGAACAATAGCCCATTCACCAAACTGTTTATTTGATGTTAGCTAGGACATAACTCATGGATAAAATAAAACAGGGATTAGGAAGGAGTCAACTTCAGTAATAACATCAGAGTAGTTGAATATCAGCAATAACAGTAATCACAAAAGAAATTAAAGCAAATAGACTGATTGGATCTTGTTCAACAGAATTCAGGGGAAAAAAAAGAGAAAGAAAAAAAGGCAAAGCAAATAATGTAATACAAATGTAAGATGAATGATGGTACCATTTATAATTAAAAAATGAGATGGTCATAGTTCGGACATGTAAATTTTTTACAACATAAACCTAATTTGAATTCAGTGAATCCGTTATTCCACCTAACCTAATCTCTCACCAACACTCATGATTGTAGTAGGCTATTAATCCTGAATCCAGAGATTTGATTTCAGAAAAATTGCCAGATTTCTTAGCTCCAGAGTATTAGAGCATTAGATGTATATTTCAGATGAATTTAAAACTGAACTTCTGATAACATGAAGACTGAAAAACTGGAATAAAACATCCTGTAAAAGGCCCTGCAAATCAGAAGTTCTTACTTGGACACAGCTTTAGGCACAAGAGGACAATGCAGATAATGTCATGAGCTGATCCCACTGATGGTTGTATGGTAAAAATAATAACTAAACCGAATAAACCAAATGTCAACAGCAAACCAAGCAAGAAAATTCTTATCCACTTATCAGATATGTGTTGAATTTTTTCCTTCTGACAGTTTGAATGGATGATTCTGTCATCCAATTTCACCTCAGGGAATTATTGAAAATACAGCAATAGATGTCACCTGCGAGAAAAACATGAATGATACCATATGAGATTGCCCTTATTAAGGATATACTGGAAACCTCTGGTGGTACATTTTTCCCTGGCAACCTTGAAACAGTGCAACAGGCAATGAATGAAACAGTCAAAATATGATTTCAGCACAAAAGTTTTTGTGGAAAGTGGTTTTTTTCCACCCCACAGTGGTTTTCTATGCACAGGCTATTTCACTGAAGTAATTCCTCTTTCTTTGAATTCCATACCCAAGGGAATGTTATGTACAACCACACGCACACACACAAACAAAAAAACCCCAACAAACCAAAACCAAACAAACTAAAAACCAAAACAAACCAAAACAACAACAGTGAAAAAAACAATGCAAAAAATCCCAAACCAACCAATCAACCAACCAACACAACTTATATCCTTAAATATCCTTGCAGGAAATATCTTAATCCTTGCTAAAAGAGGCTTCTTTACCAATTGTATTTGTCTGATCACACGATTGGCATAATTTCTTCAGGCAAGTTTTC
This sequence comes from Pampusana beccarii, assembly GCA_013399365.1. NCBI lineage: Eukaryota > Metazoa > Chordata > Aves > Columbiformes > Columbidae > Pampusana > Pampusana beccarii. The sequence continues at coordinate 172,117 of VWYH01002718.1, forward strand.
TGTTTTTTCCTCAAAGTGAATAAAACTCTGAGAGCAAGTCTGTATGAACACGAACCTTGCCTCTTGCAACCATGTGCACAGCTAAATACAGCCACAAACTCAGAGCTTCCCTTTCTTTGTCGGTTCCCAGGGCTGTGGGAAGATTGTGAGAGGTGAGATATACTGAAAATGGTCTTGTCATGAAACAGATAACTAAACTGGTTCGTAAAAGAGAAGATAGAGAAGACATTGATTTTTTTTTTTCTCTTTTTTTTTTTTTTTTTTCCAGGGAGTAACTCTAGGGAGTTACCAGAAAGGATTATATGTATTATATAAGAACTATCAGTTTTGCATAGGGTTTGTACCTAGCAGTCCAGATGTTTTCAACAGTCTGATTGCCAGAAATAGATGCTATGATTATGTAGAGATCATCCTTGTAACTTCCTCCTATGCTTGTGCCCTCCATTTTCTAACAAACTTGCCCAAGTAGGAGCCAGAGGGCTGCAGCACTGACCTTCTCTTACTTCTGAGTTTTCTCTGATAGTCTAATGCTCTCCGGTCTCATGCCAACTGGTCAGGTATAAAACTGGAGTCTAATACACCAATGTCTTGCCAAAGTATGTAAACTTCCACAGAGACAGCTTAAACTACTTGTAATAACTAGAATCAACCAGCCTACTGTAACATAAAGGACTGAGTGCAGAATACATGCAAAACTTGAGTTTAGTCTTAATTTGTTACTAATGAAGTAACTTGTATTTGCAGATGAGTACTATAAGTACTGCTACAGATTACTGAACCCATTCCATGTTACAGTTCTACAAAGGAAAAAGCCACCTGCTGATTGAGATGATGGATTGGTGCTTGAAATCTTCTGGAAAGCATAAGGAATAAGGAAGTAAAGTGAGTTAGCATTTGGTTTATTACTTATTGGCATTTTGTATCATGATGCATATTATGAAACATCATTTATGAGGAAGTAGAGGCTATTATCTCTGCAAAAGAGGAGAAGGACAGTTCCTGTCCTGCTATTTCTGACTTGTGACCAGCTAAACAGCACACAACTCAACTAAACTGGTCACCTTTATTCAGCTTATAAACAGACACTCTTGGCAAGCATAATTGATATCCCCTGTTGAATCCTAACCCAATTTCACCCCAACTTTTCCACTCCCCTATAACTCCTCTATAACCTGAAATATTCACAAGGGACAGTTGTACCATTTTACACAAGCTACCACTCACAGTCTAGAGCTACCAATGTAAAGTTTTTCTGTCACATGTTTATCAGAGTGAATGTCCTTATATTCAGTGAGATCTAGCTCTAAAGAAATATGAAAATAAATTAACTATTAACTTTATTAGTTAAAACAGTAATTCTAGTGTAAAACAGGAGGCTCTAATTTTAAGCTCTTCCTTTAGTGAGTTTATATTAGTCTGCTAAGCTCTGTAGGTTCCCTCTGCAGCAAAGAGGAAGTCAGGTCTCTCCAGAAACTCATTTAGTTACTCAGAATTTTAGTTCAGAAGACTTTCTCCCTTTTACTCACTACAGAGATCACCTACGTAGATTAATCTCCTAATTTAGGTACCTAAACAATATGTTTAAGATAAGAATACTCCACAGCATGTGATTTGTACCTATAGTCATGCAACAAAACCAAGATCAGTTATGCAGTCAGGACCAACCTGCAGATCCAGAGACAAAAATAATATTCTTTTGCATTAACTACATGTGCAAGGGGCATTGGAGTCCTAAACTGTATTGCTCATGAAAAAAAATGTAATGCTTTGTGTGCTTCTCTTTTCAGTCTCAGCCTCTCTTCTGAGACTATCAATTGCAAGCTGTTGGCAAATTCAGTGGCAGGATTTTGTGAAGTGGACACCCGTCAGTTAACGTCAGTTAGATTGAAGTGCAAATAACTTTATACGGTCCATCAGGTGGTCATTTAGTATCACCTGTGCTTAGTCACCAGTAGCTGCCTTACATTAGAAGCGACGACCTAACTGTGATCATTCTACACTTTGTTAGCCAACCAGCCTGGCATTGTCATATTTTCCCACATTAAAATGCAATGTAAAGCTCTTTGTTTTTAAAATTATATTTCTCAATTAGTCACCTCAGAGAATGAGGCAATGATGTGTAATAACTGCTCTCTCTGATGTGAAAACCCAAGCATACTAGATGCTGTATTAAAGCAGAGAAAATTATTGGTGCTCACATTTTAGTGAAAATACATACTCTTGGAGTTGAAAATTAAGAATTCTCTTTCTTATTTCTCTTATAAAATGTCCACATGTAGGAAACTTCTGTTTGACATAGAATTTGGTTCTCTGTGGGAAGACTGAATTTTATGAATTGTTTTCTCTACGTGGGACTGCCTGTCAAGAAGCCTGAAAATGAGAATAGGAGAATAAAATTAAGAAGTAGTGACACCAGTAACCACACCTGCACAAATGAGGAAGCATGTAGTGAGATCTGAGATATAAGGTCATAAAATGTTCTGCAGAGCTGCGGAGGGGAGAATGAGAACTTTAATGTTATGCCAAAGAAGGAAATGAAGAAAGTAATTAGAAGGAAGATTGTATAGATTGTGATTTACAAGTGAAGAAGATTATTACAAATGCCAAGAACAGAAGTCTTACTTTAAAATATTTGCCTCCTATTTTGAGCATGCAGTTTTTCATTGCAAACATCTCTGCTTACTTTCCAGTATTTTTCACATGCAAGCTGTTAGAATGATGCCCAATATGGAAAAATGTCATATGAAAAGTGATTAGATTTGTTACTTAACTTCACATGCAGATGTAACAAAAAACAATAACTTTAAAACACATCTGAAGGAAAATATTTGAACTTTTAAAAACATACAACAGAACTACTCTTTTCATTAATTGAAGAGCGTAGTAGTAATGGTTTGTACTGTAGTAGTTTGTTTTGAACCTTTCTAATGATGTGTAGCTTGTTTAGCACAAACCACCTGTCATGTACGTGGGCTGGAATTGTGAACAGTCTTGCAGATGGTTTCACATTGTACTTCTACTCTTGTCCAGTTTTACCCCAGGAATTTTAAACTCCAAAACAAGAGCAGTTCTAAGTTCTGGACTACGGATTCTGGTTTGAATCAAGTTCATTTTTGTCACAGTTGTCCTGCAAGATTTTTAGTAATGAAAAAACCCCATTTCTTTAATTGCACCAGATGTTTATTAGTGTAGCTGGGCTAGGCAAAACAGCCACAGTCTGCAAGTGAGTCTAATTTCCTTGATTCTGAAAAACTGAAGTTTTTCTTCAGTCATATCTTTTAATATTTAGTCTATACAGTAGAATATGAACAGCTAAACTTCACTGAAGGGCTTAGTCATATTGTTGTAATTTCCATATACACACACAAAGGAATCAGAGGTTATTATATACGCTCCTTAAAGTAGCAGTAATGTCTTTCTGTGTATTAGCACACTATTTCCAAGTGAACCCTCCAAATACCATTATTTAACCAAATGACTGTCATTTTTATCCTGCCCAAGCCTACATGATAATTTCTGACTCAAAGACCTACAGCTATGGTAAACGATATGTTTAAAAAATGGGGACAATACAAAATACTGGTGTGAAAGGATCAGCAAAAAAACTTCATCAGCACTGAGGCTCACTGACTGAGAACTGCTGGTGACCTGATTCCAGTTAGAGGTTAGCAAAAATCTTCCGCTTTGAAACAGAGAAAAAATGTAATTTGAAAACTTTGCTGAAGCTGTCAGGCTCTGAAAGTCAGAGACTACCCTAGGGACAAAGATAATATTACTGAGTAGAACAATCCCCCTATAGTAAGGAAAGGTTCATTCTCTTAGAGATGTAGGTGGAGGATAAAAAGTCTTTTAAGTGATTTTCTGAAGGAATTATGTTGGCAAAGGTTTTGTCTTTCTTTCTGGCTTTTAAAACGTACCTCGAACAAGGACATAATCAATATGACAAGTTCAGAATGAACTTTTCAACTGTCTTGCTCTCAGCTGAAGAAGGGCAAAATCCTGTTGCTTAAATTCAAATCCACTTTAGCTTGAATGGGTGGTAATTTTACTTGCTATATGAATAGACTAATTTTTCTCTTTTGGAGTGTCTGAGTGAATAAAAAAAGAAGATATGTAGAACAGTTACAGAGAGGCATTAGATAAACAAATCAGAAATAAAATTTTCAAGTAGATCAGTCCTAGAAAATAAGTTTGGAAGAAAATTTAGATCACCTCACTAATTTAGTATTTCAGCCTCTAAACTGGATGTACTTATATGACATTCATCTGTATTGTAACTATTCGTTGTAAGAAATAAACCAAAATTAGAATCTTCTTCTCAGTTTCCCAGTCTGCAGTGGCTTAAATGAGCTGAGGCAATGTATCAAATTTTCCTAGACTGAATATATTTGTTTGACATCAGAGTTGTTCAACCTGATAGGACAAATATTTGTTACTGTAGAAATACTGAAGAACAGGATTTGGCAAATTTATTGCCAAAAATTTTGGTAAAAACAAATGAAGTTTCAGGTTTCCTACAATGAACTTTTTGATGGTTTGACTATTTTTTTTCTTAAAAAATGAAAGGGAAAAAACAAAACCCCTATTCTTGTGGTTAACATAAATTTTTCCATCACCTGATATTCCCTTTGTATGCCAGAAGAGATCTGAGACTATGCAAATCAAACATTTATTAAATATATTTATTGACTGCATCAAAAATTTCTAACAGGATTATACCTGGTATCAAGATTTGGAGATGAAAACTGGAAAAGAGTATCACAAACAAAACCACAGGACTTTCATATTACAGGAAAATTTTTCTGTAATTAGCTTCAAATAATGGTGTCTCAAGAGCAAGCTATTATTATACATTTCTTAATACTCAGTGGTACCCATATTTCATTGCTACATGCCCAACATATCCAAAAACTGGAACTAGAGCATGCAGTCTATATCTACATGCCAAATATCTGTTATTACTAGCGGAGAACAGCCTGTAATCCTTTCACTTTTAATTAAAAATTTTCACAGGACCTCCTTGCTCCTCCCTGAAGTTCAAGAAGGGCATCTCCCTGACGTATTGTGGAATACCTGTATGAAACCATTATGAAAAGTAAATTTTGACATAAATTCAGTAAAGAGGCACATATTGAAGCTCATATGTATACCCCAAGTTCCCTAAGACAGTTGTATGCTAAAGAGACACTGTTAAGTGCTATACCATGGTATTGTACAGATTTTAGAAACAGTGATACAGAAATGTAGTATGTCAGTGATTTGGGGCCTGACTGAGGTCTAGATTTCTAACATCTGTCAAGTAGCATGCCAGTTCTTATTTTTATAGAAAGTAGCTGGGTTATTTCAGAACCATTGACTAGGCAAGATAGCCAACAGTTGCTGTGAAGTTATGAAAGGCAGCTTTTTTGTTTGTTTATTTTTTTAATTTACATACTATGCGCAGTTTTTCAATATACACTAACGATAAATCTCATTTATTACTCTTGATGTAATAGTGGAGAGACAACGATCTCTTTATATTAAAATTGATACATAAAGAGCCTTGACTAGAATTTAAAATTATATATTTAAAAGTTTCTACTACACACTCCTATGGTTTCAGCAACTTTTGTTACTATGGTAACTGTATGTAATAGTTTCATTAAGGTTTTTTTCCTTTTGTTTCTTTTTCTTTCACGTGAGAAAATGAAATCAGTAAGAATGTTTACTTAATGAATAAATAGCAGAGAATATTTTATTTTATGTTTTGATCTGTTCAGATGTCAAAATTTTAATGCAAGCTAAAAGTCCTTACTTTGATTCAATATGTCATACAATTAATTAACAGAAAGCCTACTTAAGTGTTCCAATCTAACTGCTAATCAAGCAATTTGGTAATTACCTTCAGAGTTAAAACAAAGTGAACTAGGGATATAAGGATGTATGCAGCACTAGTTTTACTATTATTACATTAATTTATTGCTTTCGAATTCTATTGGACCTAGCATACTAGCCAAATCATGTAGGTACCACAGAAATGTTCAGATTAGTCCAGTATACACGTATACATTTGACAATGTGAACTAGCTGATAAGAGATTATGGGTTCTTGTCAGTTCAAGAAACACAAGATGGTTAGCTACTACCATCTCTCACAAGAACTATGAAGTGGATATATTGATGACAATCCACATAGAACATAACAGACTCCTCATCTGAAACATCTAAAGAAAACACAAAGGAAGAGCCATCAAATGGATCAAATTTTGGTCAAAAATAACCAACTCTTTAGCATTTTTGCTTCTCATACTTTTTTTATAAATGAGATCTGAGTATAAAAATCAGCTTAAAAACTTGACCTATACCTAGTAAGCTTCTTTTATAACCTGAATTTGTTCATCTCTTCACTCTATTGCCTGTAGGTCAATATCTTCTCAATCCATTCACACTATCTTTTTTTGATGGAATATTTTCCTACTCAAATAAGAGCCTATAAACTCTGTGTTAAAGTTCCTGAGCTTCTAGCAAGAAACTAACTTCTATTACAATCTCCATTAGGTATTATCAACACCTAACAGGTAAGCAGGTGTCAGGAAAAGATATCTGATCTCTCTGGTTTCATTCAGACCCCTCTATCTTCATATTTACTTGGAGATACTCTTCCAGTGCCTTCCAAATATTTCTCATAGAAACTGTCCCCAATTTATTTCCAGCCTGACTAAGGCAGGAACCTGGACTGGAATCAGCAGGCTCTATAACAGTAGGTGCAGAACCTAATATGAAATCAAACTACTTTTCATACATTGTCCACTTTTGCTACGTAATACAATTATTTCTCAACACTGGACTGCACCCTTGTTTTCTAAATAAAATGAATATTCACATGACTGACAAGTAGGCCACTAGTAATTTGGCATTTGGCACTTCAGACACCAAATTTAAATGGAACAGGATTTATATATTTCAACCCATCATGTTCATTCCACCATAAATTTTTGCCCTAAACAAAAGACAAGGTTGAATCTCTATTTGTCAGCTCTGTGTGTGTAGTGTTCATATTGCCAGTTCTTTTCAATGGAGATAAATACATATTTGACAGCATGCATTATAATTACAGTAAAAAATTGTGAAAAATTCTAGTTCAATTATATGATTTTAAAACTGACTTCTGGTACTTTCAACTTGGTCACATATTATAACCACAGAATTTGAGGTGGTCTTGGTAATTATACAGACATAAGGCATATGATTTGGTCATTGTTAATTCCTGAAAAGTCACAGGAAATATAGTTAATAACACTGATAAAAAATGTATAAGCTTAAATTGAGGTTTAAGTGAGATTTAAATTTTGTTTATCTGGAATTGGTGTAGCCCTTATCTGAGTTTAAACAATTCATACAGTTAAAAAAAAAAATAATAGTGACATAAAAAAACAAAACCAAAAACAAACCAAAACAAACCAAAACAACCAAAAAACCCCACAACAACAAAACCCACCAAAATCATCATGAGACTTTCAGAGGGAAAACTTAGGTGGAAAGAACAAAACATGCTTAGAAAGCAGGGATTCAAGGAAGTAAAGTGTGCCTCTTATTTTTTGGCTTCTCTCCTATTTTTCAGATCTGTGTGTCCTGAGAAGCTGCTCCTAATGCCTTGCTGGCCTCATTGCCATCAAAGTTGCCTGCCATTCCTCCTTGTACTTTTATGCCCTGCTATTCCAATTTGTTCTCTGTTCATACTGTCCCTAGTGCTTATACTACAAACCTTTATGTCAATATGAGCTAAAAGGTTAAAATTCACATCAAAGTAAAGAATGAACACCTTGCTATCCTGAAGAGGCTTTTAGCACCCTGGAAGCATATAGGGCCCTACACTTACTCATCAAAAGCCTGCTAAATTCAGTACATTTCACAAACCAGATGCAGTGGACACTCTCATGCACTGAGGATTTGCCATCAAAAAATGTAAAACAGAATAGAAACTCAAACATGTCAAACAGTCACGAAGAGATCATCATGAAGAATTCTGCCCTGTTTGAAAAAAACACAGTGTAATAGGAAATGGCAGCTTGTAATACCTTCATAGAGTAGTATCTAAAAACCCCTCACTAGCTCTCACCTGAGAAAGTACTCATGTTATAATCTGAAAGGTTTGTAGCCAGAGAGAGAAAGAAAAGAGGAACAGTCTACATAACTGAAGTTTTACCATCACCCGAAGAGGAAAATTAGAATATACTAGCTTTTCTTTCTGATAAATTATGCTGAAAATGGAATGCAATATGAAATATGCTATAATCTAGAATTCTTCGGTTTTGTAATGCAGTAGATGAACTACAGAACTGCATTATAGGATAATAGCACCTACAGATTTTTCTTGTTCAAGTTTTAAAATAAAGTAATAGTGTGAATTCTTTTACCCTGATACATCCTGAATCATGTGTCCTAGGCTACATTGAATACTAATTCATATATTATTTTTCTGTTGCCCACTGTGCAAGGTTAGCCAAATTTCATGACACTCGTTCAGTTTGGTTTATCATTTAGTTTATTAAAGATACCAGTAGCAGTAATAACAGTGGTAGTGGCAAGACAACAAATTAATCAGACTTTTTCAGTTTATGCATTAGTGTGAAATTCAAATCAGTTTTATAGAAATGCTCTTTTTACTAAACTAGCTATCTGTACCTTCCATAAGGATTAATTATGGGTTCTTTTTATAGGCCTTTAAAAAGCAGTTTTGTTCATCTGCTTCTTGCAATAACATAGCATGTGATTTATCCAGTGCAAAAATGAAAACAGAGTATTGGCACACATAAAATGATGATGTAACACATATTCTGATTTTATATATATTTTGGCTTGCTCTGGAAAGGGTAAAAAACCTTATAAATACCCTTTTATGGATGGTTCTGTCCTTTTTCATCCATTTTAGATTTTTTTTCCAGTTGAAGTTGTAGTTGTTTGTGATGAAGCCCACCTACTTGGAATTTCTATTTTAGGAAGAGATGAATCACTTCTTGTTGTGCCTCTCTTTCCATTGACTATGGATGAAGAATAAAAGAGCAGTCACCTAAAAATAAGACATCTAATCTAATCTAAAGTTAGGCCAGAGGAATCCTAGGATGGCTAGCTAAGTATGTGCTATCATTTAGTGCTCAAAAAAGAAACCATATTGGAAATTCTGAGTATTAAGAGAATGCTTTAAAAATACCTGTGTCAGCAGATATTAGACATCTAAACACCTTTTGAATTGAAAAGACATCAGGAATGCGTCCAAAGCTGAGACTTTTATTATCATCACACTGCAGGACAGAAAACAAACTGCAATTTTTGTTGCACTTTTCTGCAACTTTTTCTACTTTTTTTATTAGTAACTATTATTTTAGTTAACTCTGTTACTGCAAGTGAACGAAATATCCATTTGCCGTTCCTGAAGAAGAATGCCACTGATAAAGAAATTGGAAGGCCAGGCTATAAAGCACAACTTCAGGTTGTGTTCACATTCATGGCTTAGTATAAAAATAAGGATAATTGATTAATGTAGTTAAGTGGCTTAAACAGGAAGTGGGGAACAAAATTGTCTCTTGATATTCTTGTTGCAAGCAAATATAAGTTAGGTAATGTATGTATCAGACAATTAGATATCACTGTGATGGAAGTATAGAGGACGGATACATCACGAGTATTATATTTTAAAGCAAAATTTACTGAATTCATTCATTACAAAACATTTATATGCTAAATTACTTGTGAATATAGAGTACTATATGACCTGGTATATTGTCCTTGATGCTTAACACTTGACAGTAGTCGCATTGCTCATACATCTATTTAAAACCTTTATCCATTGTGTCTGGCTCTGTTATGAGAGTCTTAAGTACTTCTATATTGTTGTTCATAACCCTAATCTAGTATGTTATTTAGGTTCAAGACATATTAATATTAATTATACCCATCTTAGTGAACTTATAATTGATAGATGTCACAAGTCTCTGCTTTGGCTATACTGCATTTTGAACAGATTCTCTTCTGAAACTCATTGAGTTCCCAAGAGAATAAAACCCCAAATTTTTGAGGTGCAACAGCAGTTCAGTTAACTCCTCAAAACTGTATTTTCTGGTAGTAGCAAGAACTTGGTTTGCCAGCCACTACAGTAAATTCTGAAGGTTTGATGCTGATATCTTTGACCTTGCTTGCTGCTACCTGGATAAAATAAGTATAAAACTGAAGTTTCATTGCCTTGCTCTAGCAGTCCTACATTCTTTATCAGTGCTACAATCACAAAAAAATACGTATAACGATATCAATTTAATGCATACATCTTCAGAATCAATCTTCTGTTATTTTTTTATTAATAAATATGTAGGAATTATGGTCTGCATGTCAAGCAAGGTTGCTTTGTAATTAAATTTTTTGTACACATACTACTTCACTGTTCTAAGCTCAGATCACTGAATCCTATGGAAAAGCAGCTTCCTGAAGCACAGGTTATACTTCTACAGGCAGTCCCCCTAGGCGGGCAGTAATATCTTGTGACAATGTGGCAGCCCAGATGAGTTTGCCTCTACGCTGCCAGTCACTTTGTTTCCATGGCTGTAACCACTCCCACAGGGCATTTGCCACCATCCATGAGTCAGCGTAGAAATAAAAGTACTGGTTATTTTTCTCACTTAGCAATATCTAGAACCAGTTTTATGGTTTTCACCTCTGCAAATTTACATGATGCACCTTCTCCTTCAGCATCTTCTGCAGCTTATTATGTAGGATCCCACACAGCAGCTTTCCACTTCTGATGTTTTCTTACAATACAACAGGACCCATTAATGAACAGGGCATACTGCTTTTCATTCTCTTCAGCACGTGTCACATCCTCTTCTGATGATATTCCAAAATCTTTGCCTTCTAGCCAGCCTGTATCACTTCTAAGACTCCTGGGTGATTGGGGTTTCCTGCTCAAGCCTGTTGTGTGACCAGATGTGTAGAGGGGACCTTCCCTTTGAACATCCAGCCCAGCACTGGAAGTCAAGGCATCAGGGGAAGCTGTGCTTCAGCACCAGTCACTTCCAAAGCAGCTCAAACCCCTTCATAGTCTGCTAGTATCTCTTTTTCAGCTGGAGTATAGCAGGCCTTTGATGCTCTGTATTCTTGGCTTCAAAACCCTAGGGGTTAACCTCAAGTCTCCCCTGGTTCTTTCTGCCAGAGATCTCAGCTAGAGACTTTCTGCCTGGCTGCAATGTAGAGCATAGTTTTTACATCTTGTCTTGCCTGGACTGGAGCAAAAGCAACTGCATGAACAATCTCCTCTTTAATTTGTTCAAAGGCTTGTCGTTGCTCAGGGCCCCATTTGAAATCATTCTTCTCCCAGGTCACCTGATAGAGAAGTCTCACAATCTGACTGTAGCTTGGAATGTGCGTTCTCCAGAAATTCAAACCACCCAAGAAAGTTTGTGTTTCTTTTTTAGTAGTTGGTAGAGACACAGCTGTTATTTGTTGATCACATCCCTTGGGATCTGAAAATATCCAGCTTGCCGTATTATTCCTAAAAACTGGATCTCCCATGTCCCTTGACTTTAACTTATTTTATGGCAAAACCGGCTTTCAGAAGATTTTGGATTATTCTCTCCCCTTTCTCAAAAAATTCTTCTGCTGTGTTGCCCCATACATATATCATCAACGTACTGCAGGTGTTCTGGAGCTTTGCCCTGTTCCAGTGCAGTCTGGATCAGCCTATGGCAAATGTTAGGGCTGCATTTCCAAGCCTGGGGTAGTTGATTCCAAATGTCCTGATGCCCTGCCAACTGAAAGCAAACTGTGGCCTGCACTCTGCTGCCAAAGGAATAGTGAAAAATGCATTAGCAATATCAGTTGTGGCATACCAGTTGGCTGCCTTTGACTCCAGTTCATGTTGAAGTTCTAGCATGTCCAGCACAGCAGCACTTAATGGCAGTGTGACTTCATTCAGGCCACAATGGTCTATTGTTAGTCTTCAGTCTCCACTGGATTTCCACACTGGCCATAATGTTAAAGGCTGAGCAAGTGATACTGATAATTCCTTGGCTTTCCAGTTGATGCATCAACTTATGGATGGGAACCAGAGAGTTTCAGTTGGTGTGATATTGCCACTGGTACACTGTCATTACAGCAAATGGCACCTGCTGTTCTTCAACTCTCAGCAATCCCAAAACAAGTGGATCCTCCGAGAGACCGGGCAAGAAAGACAGCTGTTTAATGGCCTCTCTCTTCATGGCTGCTATGCCAAAAGCCCACCAGTACCCTTTTCAGTCCTTAAAATACCTTCTCCAGAGGTAGTGTATACTAAGGATGCACGGAGCATCTGGGCCAGTCACAATGTGGTGCTTTTGCCACTCATTCCCAGTCAGACTCACTTCAGCATCTAATACAGTCAATTGTTGGGATCCCTCAGTCACTCCAGAAATACTGATGGGTTCCGCTCCTTTATAGTTTGATGAGATTATGGTACACTGTGCACCAGTGTCTACTAGAGCTTTATACTCCTGGGGGTCTGATGTGCCAGGCCATTGATTCCACACAGTCCAGTAAACCCGATTGCCTCTTTCCTCCACCTGGCGAGAGGCAGGGACCTTCTAGCACACAACGGCAAATGGGTTTGTGTTATTCACTTCTTACAAGTATGAATTAGAAGTTCCTATGAGAGGATCAGAAACCCTCCTACCCCATCTGGGGAACTGCCCACTGGAGACTGGAGCAGAACTCTCCTTTGAGAAACTCCAGTTTTTCCTTGCAACTCATGTACCCATAGCTCTAGTATTGTGGTAAGCTTTCCATCCCACTTCCTCATGTCTTCTCCACAGTCATGCAAAAAAAAAATCCACAGTAGTCCCTGTTTTGTGTACCTTTTACATCCTCGCTCTTGAGCAGGGCAACACCTACTCTTAATAACTATGATATTGGTTCATATAGGTGGAGAATAGGACCTATCTTCTTTGAGTTGCTTAATTCCTGTAACAGTTTTTCAAGCCGGTCTTCAGATTTTTGGACAGTCCCTCCACAGCCGAGATGCAGGCCCATAGGAAGGAAACAAGACTGTCCTCTTAATCCTGGATTTTGCCAGCCACCCAATCCACCGTTAGGTCCTCTGTCTGGGCCATTCCTGCCAATGCCCTGGCGTATGATGGTGGTGGTCTCTGTATAAACTTCTGCCACATGGGTTGCCTACATTGGACTTCATCTGGATCTGTCGGTGTCTGCAGGTACTCCAGGTCAGAATAAATCATCTCTTGCACAGTTGGCTCCCTCGGGTACTGGAAACTTCTTTCCATGGTGGTCCACTTGCCTTGGTGACATACAACATCATCATAAAAGGATACCTTTACCCCCATGGCTGACAAGAGTTGCCTCCAGAGGCTAAGGGGCTGTGCTTCTCTTGCAATTTCCCTGTCAAGGTCCTCTTCCCTAGATGGTGATTCCAGCTGCCTGGTTTCCCTAGCCTCTAGTTTCAGGACACTGGGTCCATTATCCCAGCATTGAAGCAGTCAGGTGACAATGTTCTTGCCTTCACAATGGCCAAAATCTTTTCACATATCTCAGACCTCACTCTGCAAAAGGGATTGGATTATTATCTTTGGCTCCACCTCTTGTGATGATGATGATCCTGGTTCTCCTTCCTCCCCTGCACAAGCCAATTATTTTGTGTATTTCTTCTGTATAGGGGCAACAGATACCAAAACAGATTTGTCATCTGCATAAGCTATTGCCAGAGTCTGAGTAGTCACAGTGCATGCCACAGGGGTATGAATGGCTGTCATGGCTGTCACCAGGACTGGAGGATCTGCAGTGCCCATCACTGGGATACGAGTGTCTGCAGTGTCTGTCGTGGGGTTTGCAGTAGGTGCAGTATATGTTGCCAAGGTTTGAGTAGCCACAACACCTATTGTGGTAGTTGGAGTAGCTGCAGTCCTCCTAAATAGTCTTACCACCCTGAGCAAGACCTCACACACCTTCAGAAGACCTAGCAATACCAACATGCTATGTTCAACATCCCAAGGTTATTCAAAATTCTCAAAAACATCTGTAATTTGCCCTAACAAAAAGGGAAGGTGTAGCTGGATAGCTCTTCTACATGTTGGCTCTTCCAACTGAAAAAGCCAAAGGTGCAATTGGTATTGGTTTCCGCTGGAGGGCTTCTGAAGTACAGCAGTGATGAATATAGACACCCCATTGTCTTAAATATGAGTATGCAGGCCAGTGCTACACAGCACAACAAAGCAATTACTTTAAACCAACTCCCAGAGGTGATGAAAAACACATAAATACTGACAAAATGTGTCTACAAGAAGTAATGTATCACAGAATACAATTCTGAGAACAAATAACAACATTGTGAACAACATCTTTTAAACCAATGTAATAAATTCAATCTGTTTTGACGGCTTCTGAAGCACACAGATCTGTCATTTCAAACCTTCAGGGTGGCACACTGCCCAGGAATCAAACTCGGGTTGCAGCAGTGAAACCTCTGAATCTTAGTCCCTTTGATCCCCACATTGGGTGCCATAAAGGGCTCTTATGGTTTAATCCCAGTGAGGGGAGAGGGAGAGGGACAGGGAGAGGGAGAGGGACAGGGAGAGGGAGAGGGACAGGGAGAGGGAGAGGGACAGGGAGAGGGAGAGGGACAGGGAGAGGGAGAGGGACAGGGAGAGGGAGAGGGGAGAAAGAGGAAGAGGAAGAGAAGAGAAGAGAAGACTCCAGAGCACTGGAAAATCTGGCTCCAGCTATATAGAGGGCATGATGCTAATATTAGAGAATATCTCATTGCCCAGCCTGGGTGTCGTTTTAGATCCTGTCCTGTTGTGCTTCCCCCAGCTTCTATGTGCACCTGCAGCTGGAAAGCTGAAAAAGTCCTTGGGAACAGTCAAAACAGCAGTGAGTCCTCACATTCTTTTCATACCAACTCCAAAACACAGCCTAGCTCCTGGAAAGAAAAAATTAATTCTGTCCCAGGCAAAAACATGGGAAGTTCAGTGTGTTGTATTATTCTCATATTAAATCCAAACCAAAAGACTGTGCTAGCTACTAAAAAGAAAGGATTCTAACTTGATCCCAGCCAAACCAGCACAGAAGTATATACTCTGAATGGATTCATGAAAGATTTGGCAGCAAGCCTACTTTCCCCTTATTCTTATCACCAGTTTATGTCAAACACATACACTCCTCTACCCACTTTTCAAGACATTGGTATGGTTATGGATTGCACTAAAAGCCAACTGATCTCCTGAAAACTTACATTAATATTTTAATAAACTGTAATCATAAAGTCAGTCCTAGAGTACAAATAAGTCATGCCTCACTCAGAATTTTCTCAATCTCAGTTTGCTCAGGCAGAGCCCAAAAAATACACTGGTCCAGCAGCAGCACTGAGATCAGAGTTTTTGCACAGCATTCGTTAGTAATGCTTTCTGTCTGAAATGTCTGAAATGTTGACAATGTAATATGATGACAATGAAATGCAGGATATTTTTGCTTAGTGACACCATTTTTATTATGCAGGATATATTTTTTGCATACTTAACAAAGAAAATTCCTCTCCCAATACATACACATACATACATTTTCCCTTTCAAAATCCACAAAGTCAGCAAAATATTATCAGCTCTACTGTCAATATACAAACAAAAAAAAGCACTGTATTCTATTGAAAACAAATCTATTTATGCTGTATTTCTCATGGCATCTTTTTAATGATACTAATTACCCCAGAGAGATCATGAGGTTGGAAAAAAAATTCTAGTGAATAAATTATTGATTGCCTAAAATTTTGGGGAAATTCAATATGGCTCTGACTACAGATGACCTGTTCTGAGATAATTTCAGCTAGTAAAATAATTTCATAAAACCCTTGTGGTGTTCCCAACCAATACATGGGTAAAGCTAAACTAAATCCTTACAACATATCAGCCATAACTGATAAATCTTTTCTGCAGTACTTGGAATATAATACGTGTGTTTATAAACAGGCAAAGGGGCTGAGAGTAAGGTAAGTGAAAAAGAAGGGGGTGAACGTACTTCTGACAGCTTGCTTTCTTGTTTTTCTAGACAGAAAATACAGCTTTTGTAAATTAATTATCGACACATGAACCTTGGCTGAAAAATAATAGAACCATGGAATCATTTTGATTGGAAGAGACCCTCAAGATCACCAAGTCCAACCATAACCTAACTCTGGCACTAAACCATCTCCCTAAGAACCTCTTTTAAATACCTCCAGGGACAGTGACACAACCAGTTCCCTGGGCAGCCTGTTCCACTGCTTCACAACCTTTTCTGTGAAGAATTTTTCCTAATATCCAATCTGAATCTTCCCTGATGCAACTTGAGGCCATTTCCTCACGTCCTATTACTTGTTCCTTGGGAGAAGAGACCAACACCCTCCATGCTACAATCTCCTTTCAGATAGTTGGAGAGAGGTCTCCCCTCAGCCTCCTTTTCTCAAGGCTTAACAGCCACAGTTCCATCAGCCGCTCCTCATCAGACTTGTGCTCCAGACCCGTCACCAGCCTCATGGCCCTTCTCTGAACTCCCTTCAGCACCTAAATGTCTTTCTTGTAGTGAGGGGCCCAAAACTGAACACAGCTTTCGAGGTGTGGCCTCAACAGTGCTGAGTGCAGTGGGATGATCACTTCTCTAGTCCTGCTGGTCACACTATTCCTGATACAAGACAGGATGCCACTGCCCTTTTTGGCTACCTGGGCACATTGCTGGCTCATATTCAGACAACTGTTGATAATAAATGAACTGTTATTAAGTGTGAGGCTAATTAAACATAAATAAAGAAGGTAGTAATAAATCTACATAAACAATCCTTATGTAGAGTCAAGGCATATTTACAAAAGCTTTGTCCAGTGTCAATCACTTTATATATTCAAATTCTGTTCCCTATATATTCTAATTCTTCAAAAGGGAGAATTTATCAAGGGATTTGAAAATCTATTCTGTGTGAAAGTTCTTCAGGAGTTCAAAATATCTGGCCTTAAGGGAAGAATGTGGTTAGTTTCTCATGGAGTATATGTTTTAATGAAGATACACAGAATAGTTTTCTTTCCTTTTACATCAAGATGGCAAAAGGCAAAAAGTATGTTCTCAAACTTACAGTGAAGGCATTTCAGTGGATATCAAGAAAAGGTCTTTTCCTCCGAAAGAAATATTAGCTTGCAGAACTCATAGAGAACCAGTAACTACGTTGGGTATTCCCCCTTAGAAAAAGTAGCAGGATCAATTTTAAAAGGTGAGGAATGCATATATTATGTCAGTCACATGTTGAGCTCTTTATAGTGTTATGAGTAAGGACTTTATATCACAATGGCTAATAATATTAGTAAAGCTGTTTGATGAAAAGTAGAGATTTCTATCTAGTATCAAGGGATTTTAATAAACAGATAATAGTTTCTCTTCTCCTTTTCTCTTTAGTGAACTCATCATCATGATACCCAATAGCTATATTAAAAAGCACAGAAGCCAGAAATGACAATAGTCAGACAAGTATCCTTTCAGTTTCTGCCTCCAGTACTGTTGGCAACTTGAAGAGTGCAAGGAGCAAGAATATAGTAGATTGATTAAGATTTGCTACTTTAAATTAATGAGTACTATCCTATCTTTGGTCTACTGAGGGAAAACTCTAGCAGACAGACCAGAGTCACATGAAAGAGAAATGTGAGGGATCAATCACTGCCAGCAGGACAGGAGTGATGGAGAATATCTGTCTCCAGTCCCCTGGGAAGAAGCCAGCCATAAAGCATGGCCCACTTCTGGGGCAGCAGTACAGAGCAGGCATGTGACCAAATAGGAGGCAAGCGATAAGCCTTATTTAGGTGTTGGCACCCAATAGCTGTGGAGGGTTTAGTAACTTCTGCAGATAGAGTTGTTGTGTTCTGTTTTCCAAACTTAGTGGATTGCAACAGACATCAACTGTGTAAATTAACAAGCAGCTCTTTTCATAATGTAAATCTACCATTGCAAGTGTGGAATTGCTGAGACAATGCATTAATCTTCTAAGTGTTGAAACATGATATAAGAAATAATTCACTGCAGAACTCTGACAAGTGTTGATGAATTTCTGAGACGTTTTTAGGAATAAACTAAAGTGCTACTTACTAAATTGAACTTCGGTCTTGAGTAGGGGCGGGAAGAGATACCATATGCATTTTTAATTAGATTCATTATTATCAAATACTTAAACAGTTCAACAATAAAATTAGACTCCAGTCCGACTAAATAAACCAAAAGCTTCAGGCAGGCAGAATTTTTTCTCTTAATAGCAATTCAATACCCTAATTGAATATCTTTGTCCTCATTTAGATCAACATTTTAACTGTCTTGCCAAAGAACTTTGAGTGCTTTGTCCAAATTACCATCTTCTAGCAAATCTGTGCCTAAACTTTATGATGATCACTGATACTGGATACTCCATTAAAAACAAAAGACAATGTGTCATAAATTATTTTTCTCTCCAGAAAAGGAAACCTGAGGGTATAAGAAACTGCTCTTTCTCCATATGAAAAAGCTTAGATTTCTATAGTTTGACGAATAATAACATCTACAATAAAATAATATATGAGCATTTCATTTGCTTCAACATTTTTCAGAGAAGGAAGAATTTTTTTCTTCTGTGGTATAGGTTCTTGTGTGGTGAAAGGAGAAAGAAAGAAGCCTTTTAACAATACTAGATTTTAACAATACTTTTAACAATGCTAGAGCGCAGAAAGTCCATATACACTTTAATATCAATAAGACAATATTTCATGGCTGCCAGAGGTACTGGTGGAAAGTAGATGCCCTGCTCACACATCAGCAAAAACATGAGGCTTTCAGCCACATTAAGTTACTGGTATTACAGAAGCCTAGATGGGGGTGGAAAAAAAGCCAAAACCGAAACAAACCAACCTGCAACAATGTCACTTATCTGTACATTTAAGTTACAAACTAGATTTTCTGAGGTGGCAGAAGAAGACATCAGCACAATGAGATGGAGTCAGAGAGTGTAAGGATAACTACTTGCCCCAGTGCCTCATTAAAAGAAATTTGAAGGCTACACACATCTAGTTAGGCCAACTTTTCAGCTCTGTGGCTGAAATTTTTGATGCATGAGATCAGACTTTAACTGTTTCTCTGCCTGTAAACATTTCAAACATAACTCTCTAAAAGTGCTCAGACATATATGAACAATGAAGGCAAAAGACATAAAATACACTAAAGTATTTATTTTTATAACAACTGAAGTAAATTCCCTTCTTGGCTGTATTAACTGAAAAAAAAAAAAAAAAACAACTAGGATGACTTTTTAATTTTTCTTATGGTGCCACTATAAAATGCAAAACTGTTTTAAACAGTTCTGTAACACAGCAGTTATGTGAAAGAGAGACATGAGGAAAAGATACTAGTACATTTGATTTCTACATCTAGATCTGCCATTCCTCAACTAAACTTAGAACACAAACAGTAGAAAAAAAATATGGACAAGTTTCAATCATTGATTTATATTAAAAAAATCCTTGAATGGAATTCAGATACGGTCTATTGATAGAGAAATAGTAATTCATGCTGAAGCTGCAAAAAGTGGTGGGGATTTTTTGTTTTTTGTTTTTTTGTTTTTCTTTTGGTTTTTTTGGTTGTTTGATTTGCTTTTGGTTTGGTGTTTTTTTTTTAGTTGCTGTTGGTTTTGGTTTGGTTTGTTGTTTTTGGTTTGGGTTTCTTGGGGTTTTCTTTGTTTGGTTGGCTTTTTTATTTGACTTTTGAAATCCCCAAAACCTTTTACAACTCAGGAATTCTTTTATGTCTTTACAGATGACACTAATTTGGATTTGAAAATATGTATGAGAATTTCAAAGCCAAAATTTAAAACTTCATTTCAGACCTGGCAGAGCCTGTACATACGGAAGTCCATAGGCTTGTCGATACTCTCTGTACTTTTCTTATATAATTCTGGGTAAAGAATCCAGTGCGGCAGATTTATGATTCTCTAAGATGCAGAATAGGCTTTGTTTTTACAGTTAAGGAGCCAGATTTATGCCCTTATAAGTTATTACAGTAGTTCCTTTTAATTGAATCAGACCCTGCTGAAAAGAGAAACATTAAAACAGGTTGGAGTAGTGCAAGGTAATCAGGAACTTGCAGTAATACAGGCTTTTGGAAGATATTCACTGCTATTGCCTCAACTACTTTGGAAATGAACAAGTGTACAAAGTATTAACATATGTAAAATCCTATATTAAAGTGAGATTGACTCATTTAGGAGCAGCCTACAGCCAACAAAAAGGCTGCACAATGGAAGACTGATCCCAGAAAAAAAACAATTCACACCTGTTAATTACTCTGAATAGGCCTGCACACAATGCTATGTATGCCACTTATCCATTGTTTAGAAGGAATACTAATGTAATCTCTTACATTATTGTTATAAGGGAAATGAAGGCTTACCATGAATCATTTCCCTAAAAATCATCAATTAACTAAGCATTTGCGAGAGGACCTGTAAAGTTCCAGTGTATCCTAAAGCTATGTAAATAATAAGTATTTCAGCTTTGCTGACAATCATGGTAAATTTGTCGATGGTGTGATTACACAAACTCAGTATCTCAGGAAAATTTCTATTTAAACCATCACTTGTTATTTAAAAATCTAAAACAGGTTTTTATCAAAAACCATCAAACATAAAATCAAAATTAAAGGTTTTAAAACAATGTTGAAGTAATCTGAATGCCAGTCAAAAATCTAACCATTTAACTTGAGACACTTGAAACATGTAAGACTTTTACAATTTAATTCTGCTTTTTCACTTTAATGTTTGGATGAACACAAAATGAAGGCATGAAATATTTTGATATTTCTTTTTTTATCAGAATTATTTGACTAAAACTACTTTTCTTACCTGTACCCATCTGTGCACCTAAAACATTAATTTGCAGCAGAAGTCTCTAATCTTAAACGTTAGCACAGTCACTCTGCTAGCAACTTCCAAGGCAAATTCCAGTACTGAAGGATTATCAAATATTGTCCAATTGCTATTTGCACACTCAAAGAGTTTGGCATAAATATACACTCAAGCACTTTGCATATTAAAAATAGTAAATTATATAATCATATTGAGAAACTTATTATGACAAAATAGAAGTCATAAAGGACAATACACTCTCATAGGGGTTTGATAAAAATTTGGTGTTTGTATGGATCCTGAATATGAACAGGACTGTTATGATTTTTTAATAGTTAAAAGACAGTAAAAAAAAATCAAACTCAACAACTGTCGTGGTTTGATTGCGGGGAGACAATCAAAAACCGCGGCAGATGTATTTTACTTAATCCCCTTCCCGCCCCCCCCTCCCCGTTTTCAGTAAGGAGAGGCCATTTTGAGAGGAAAAGAAGGACAGAGAGAAGAGAGTTGGAAAATTTGAAAATGTTTTACTAATCCTACTAAATAAACATAGACAAAAATAAAGCAGAACAAATATTATAGAACCAGTCTTGCAATTCCCAGCAACTGCTCCGGTAGGATCCTGCAGCTAGCCAGAACTAGATTCAGTCTATTATGAAGCCTCAGCTTGCAGGGACGGCAGAGACAAAGAAGGAGTGAAGTGCAGCAGTAGACAACCAGGCAGAAGGAGATAGAGAGAGAGGATGAAGTCCTTCTGGTCTCCACCTTTTATATCCAGGATGTCATGAATGGGATGGAACACTCCAATTGGTCAATTCATGGTCACCTGATTCAGACCACTTCCTCTCGCTGCCCCCCCCCAACGACCCAGGACAACAACAAACCAAACACACACAAAACCCAAAACAAACAAACAAACAAAACCCTACAACAATAACAACAAAACCAGCAAGGCCAAATAATTTTGGAGGGGGTAATGTATGTAAGAAACTATTATCTTGCCAATATAATAGGCTCAGGCAGGACCTTTCAGTAAAGCATACTTTTATTAACAATTTTGCAAGATCAGGTGTTCTACCTAAGGTAGGTACCCTGAACAGGGCAAAAGCCACTGCTTATGTTCCCCTAGTCCTGGCTGCAAATTCCCTCCCTTGTTCCCCATTGTTTGGGTACTCCAGGGTTGACAGCCTACCTGATGCTTCCCAGATGTCTGCTTCAGTTTACTTCACTCACTACTCCAATTCTAACAACCTCTTCCCCTTATTTATTTATTTACATTTAAGGTAGGATTTCTTGGCTTTCTGGCTACTACCCACCTAACTTAACCTTTAACTACAGGAATTGGTTTGCATTAGCACATTTTCAAGATGAGTGCAAAAAGGCTTTGTTTTACATTTAAGGTCCGACAACCAGATGTCCCTCAGTCCCCACCCACTGGGTCAGGCCTCAGATCCATGGTTGCAAAAACAACATTCCTTCTTCAATATCTTCTTACAGGAAGAGAGCATAGAGATTCCATCTGTCATTTAAAGGCATTAAAAGTTTAGGATTATATAGTTTAAGCTGATCTTTTCTGTTTATGCAGAGGTGAATGATTCTGGAAGCTGATTTATCCTATCTCTATTTCCCTTCCCATCTATGTTGGTATTCATTTCCCTTTAAAAGCAATTCTCAATAACTCAAAAGAGTCTCAATAACCCATTTCAACAAGATCCTTAATATTTAGACTGTTTGTGCCCAGGCAAAAGGAGTCCTTCCTGAAATGTTTGTACTTACAAATTTGTTTCAGGTGTTCATATGAAAGTCATGGGATTCTAGGCAATATACTCTCAAATATATTCACCACTGATTTGGATTTACCCGTCTCTTGGACAAGTAATGCTAAGACGTAAGCCTGGTAGTCAGAGTTCGCAGCCAATACGATTTCTTTTGCCAAATTATCACTCCTTTTCAGTTGTGTAACTAACAACGAAAAGGCCATGATTTGCTACTAATCACAGAATGGCAAGGTTGGAAGGGACCTCTTGACTGGTCCAGCTCCCTCCTCAAGCAGGGTCAGCTTCAGCAGGTTGCCAGGGACTGTGTTCAGTAAAGTTTCGAATATTGCCAGGGATGGAGATTCCACAACCTCCCTGGACAACCTTTTCCAGTGCTCAACCACCCTTACAGTAAAAAGGATTTTCTTGTATTCAGATTTATTTTCCTGTGGGTTTATTTGTGCTAATGATAATTGTAAGCAACAGGTTGTAATTCAACCAATGATCAAGTTTGCTCAAGGACAGATTATATTCAGAAAACTATAAGTGATTCTTATTCCAAGTGGTTTTCTGCAATTATTATGCAGTGGGCTTGTTCTTAGCTGTATTTATAAAATATTCAACTGTGGTAATCAAAATTCCCAATGCTAACAACTTGTCATCGTGTAATCTACATGTATTAAGATTTTTCTGTACTAATAACTTATTGATAAACCAAGGTATAAATAGAAAAATTTTCTATACACATTTAAACAGGCCAGTGGTATGGCTAATGGTGCTTTTTGCCTGTGGCAGGTGTATTTAATAAGAAGGTAAAATTTCTAGATACGTAGATATGCGTATAGTCTGTATCAGTTCTCTTACAGGCCCAAGTAGAACCAGTATTTCATTTCTGCCAGAGAGGTTATCAGTGATCTAAAAATTTTTCCAAACTTTTGATTCTGGTTCTACATCTCAAGCAGGTTTCAGTCCCCCTCCAGAGGAAAAGACAGAAGTTTGTTTGCATGCCTTCTCCTTTGCCCGTTTTTCACCCACTCTTTTCACAATAGTATAATACCAGACACACCCATAATTGGAGCATGCAGGGCTACAAATCACAGTAAGCATACATCTGTCTCAAAATTTATGGGATTTGATGCTTCATTTGATTTTTAAGACATCTCATCATGACCCTTCTTAAGGTACTATAAGATTTGAGCTATCATATAGTCCCCTAACACAAGCGGATTTAATTTGATACCTTTCAGGAAACTTTATTTTGTTCCACTCACAACAGCTGATAAAACAGTAAGGATTCAAATTTCATTAGAAGTTTCCAAAATGCATTTCAGGAAACACTGAACAAGTGAACACTCTGGTGTTATGCACTACTCAATCAAGAGAACCTCCGCTCTTCTTAACATAAAGGCAAAGGGAGTCTGAGAATGTGGTTCAAAGATACAACGAATCCAAATCTAGGGGTACTGACTGCAATATAAGAATGTTGCTGTCATCAGTGTAGAACTAGTATGTTTTCTTTGCTATCTCAGATTTGTTAAAAAAACCAGCATATTTTGTGTTACATCTTCTCTTGTGTAAACATAGTTTGAGAGCACAATGTCAGCAGGAAATCCTTATTATGTTCCTTGGCTAATTAAACATAAATGCAGTCATATGTCTACATCTGATGTGGATCCTGCTGGGCAATACAGCACGTAGAAAACTAGTATTAATAACTGTAGAACCATAGCCTGAAAGAATGCACATACAAGAGAAATTGCTGAACATATAAGATGCTTTTGTCCCAAGTATCTGCTGTTTAATTTTGAAGAAAAAATATTGGAAAATATCTCCCCAGGCTGGTCAGATCCTCTGACTGTTACCTGCTATTGGTCCTTAATGTTGGCAGGGAAGAGGTAGGAAAGAAGTCTTAAGGCAATCAAAAGAGATTTCAGAGATTTGGGGCAGCTGATCGACAGCTCAGGTGGTTTTCTCCTCCATCCTTTCAGTAGCAGGCAGGAATACAGAATGGAACAGGCAGGCCCAAGTAATCAACATATGGCTCCATGACTGGTGTCATCAATGGAACTTCAGGTTTTTCAACCATGGGCTGGTCAGCCCTTCACCAGGTCTTCTGACATAAGATGGGATGCACCTGTCTCAGAAGGGGAAAAGGGTGTTTGTTCAGGGGTTAGCAAGGCTCACTGATAGGGTTTTAAACTAGATTGGAAAGGAGAAGAGGGCAGTACCAGGCCTGTCAGTGATTAGCAGTGGGATGGCGTACCGAAGCTTGAGGAAATGTATGACAGTGAGATTCCTCAGACTGCACCACGAGGTGAAGGGCACAATCAACCACACTTGAAGTGCTTCTACACTAATGTGTGCAGCATGAGGAAAAAGCAAGATGAACTAGAAGCCTTGGCCTGGTCCCAGGGATACGATATAATTGGCATTAGTGAAACCTGTTGGGATGAATCCTGCGACTGGTGTGTCATGATGGATGGCTACAGGCTATTCAGAAGGGATAGGCAGGGTAGGAGAGGTAGGGGGGTGGCATTGTATGTAAGTGGAGGGGCTGTAATACATGTAGCTGGCAGTTGGTGATGGCAAATTTGAGAGCCTCTGGGTAAGGATTAAGGGTCAGACAAATAAAGTGGATATCATTGTGGGAGCCTACTATAGGCCACCCAGCCAGGATGATGACACTGATGAGTTATTCTTTAAACAATTAAGCAAAGCCTACAAGTCATCTGCCCTTGTCCTTGCAGGTGACTTCAACTTGCCAGTTGTCAACTGGGAATATCATACAGCTGGCACCAACAGGTCCAGAAGATTCCTAAAGCATCTGGATGATCACTTCTTGGTACTAGTACTAAGGGAACCAACCAGGAAAGGTGCCTTCCTAGACTAAGACTCACTAAGAGAGAGGGTCTTGTGGGAGAAGTGGAGATTGGTGGCTGTCTTGGACACAGCAACCACGAAGCAGTCAGGTTCAAAATCTCTGCTAATGGGAGGAAAACTGGCACCAAGACCTCGACACTGGATATGAGAAGACCAGGTTGCTCAGAGAACTACTTAGTAAGATTCCCTGCAAAGAAGCTTTTGAAAGTGCTGGAATTCATCAGTGTTGGTTGCTTTTTAAGTATCACCTACTAAAACCACAGGACCAGGCAATTCCAAAATGCTGAAAATTTAGCAAGTGAGGCAAAAAGCCAGCTTGGTTGAGAGGGATCTTCTTGAAATAAGGCAAAAAAAGAAATTATATGGTCAGTAGAAGCAAGATCAGGTACCGTGGGAGGACTACAGAGGTGCTGCTCACCACTGTGGGGAGAAATTTGTGACGCCAAAGCTCAGTTAGAATTGAAACTGGCCAATACTGTGAAGGACAATAAAACAGGATTTAAAAAATATATTAATGGTAAAAGG
>VWYH01002719.1:0-198652 GCA_013399365.1 Pampusana beccarii
GGCAGAGTTGGTTTTCCCTATCTCGAAATGTGAGTGAAATGTGAGAAATATGAAATTTAGTCAGTACTGAAAATTATGGTAAAATATAGGCATGATAGGGTCAGGGAGGTTTTGAGGACTGTTTCAACAATCAAATTCTTCTCAGTTTAGCCCTAAATTTTCTGCAGCATTAGTCTTTTATTTTATGTATGTATGACCTATATCCAAATAAACTGAAATACAAATTAGACTTTCAAGTCCCTGCATAATGTTGGTAAAACTGATTTTTTGTGAAGTTATATTTAAATTAATTGAGTACAGGTTTTACACAGATTTTTATCTACTATTTTTCTGTACACTTTTCCTCACTTGTGTTTTTAAAACCTGATTTTAGTTGTCTCAACTCTTTGTAAGTTCAAAATGAATTATTGTGGGAAATTTGACAAACTGAGAAGAAAGTACATTTATTTATATATGGATTTTACCTTCTGTCTCCCAAAATACTGCCTCGAGAAACTGAATAGCATGTTCTGAAATATCACTTCCCCAGTAGCATCATGCCCAGAAGTGTCATCCTACACAGGCACTGCAATGGGTTGCAACATGAAGTACAGCAGGCACAAAGGAAAAAGGAGGCACTTCACTGTAACTGGGAGCAGAAAGAAATAATTTAATTCCTGCCCCCCTGGATAGGTGAAAAGGGGAAGATGTAGGAAGGGAATCCAAGAACAATGGTTCTCACAGTGTTCAAATTGTACTCGGTGAAAGCTCTGTCACTTACAGAGGAGGAATATGTTGTATGCCTTTGCCCCATTGCTTTTTCAGGTGGATGCCCCAAAGGACAGAACTATTTTCTGGAGTCAGAATGCCTGCTGTGTATCACTGTGCAGTGTCTTACAGTGACACCATTTCCTTCATGCTGCCACAGCCCATGGAGTTGCATGGGGTTTATGCATTCTACTTTTTTCTTGCCTCTCATTGTAAACTACGTTTCAGTGAACTTCCCCACATCTCTGCTTTTGCATTTTAAAGTTTAACTGATTGCAAAAACCACAGCACTGTTGTAAGAGTCTGTAAGAATTGCCATATTCTGTCAAACAACAGATCCATCAATCCCACTATCCTGTCTCAAGATGCTACCAGCAACTGGTGTTTAGGGAAAGAGTATAAGAAATGGTAAGAAAAATGCTTTGGTGTCCTGCCTCATTTTGTTCCATTATGACGTTTAGACTAAAATATTAATTGTAGCATTCTATCGTATTTACACCTGTGACAATTCATAGACATTCAATGCCAAAATAAATCTAGTGTGATATCAAGGTTTTCTATTAATAATTTGGAGAGACAGCACATTTTAAGGAGAGAAAATTATTTCCAGATCTCTCATTTGAAGGACTTGAACTGCATTTTGAGGCTTCAAATGCATTTTGAGGCTTTATTATTTTCTATGGGATATTGTATCACAGATCTCATGGGTTCTCCAATACATAAAAGCAGCTACAGTTTTATAATTTGATTTTTTTTTATTATGGAAGCTGTGTAGCCTACATCACACTTTCATGTGTGTTGTGAAGAATTCATTTATAGATAAATACATTAGGAACAGTATACCAAGGTTATTTATAACATACAAAGTGGGAATAACAAACACATATAGACAGATTTAAAATCTATTTGAGAGCTAATTTAAATAGTGCAAATAGTTCCTGATTTTCAATGGGTTAAGGTCACTTCTTTTGGGTATCCATGCCTTTGATTTTGATACAGATACAGATTTCTTCCTATACTTAGTGTAAATACGTGTCTAAGTTCTTTTCTTGATGAGGGGATTTGGTGTCTGTCAAACGAGAAGTTTTAATATTGAACACAACAAACAGAAGTTAAGTGAACTGTTTCTTCTATTGCATTCTTTAGATAATTTGAAAGTTAAGAATTTTCCCTTTCTGCTTTTTACATTTGCTGCTGGATAGTTATAACTGTCAATGACATTCACGAGGTTTCATGAAAAGAGAACATTGTCATGAGGCCTGAGCTGTTCTGTTAGTGCTGTTATTTTCTTTCTCAATTTTTAATATAATGGAGAAAATAAAATCTTAGTCAATAGCAATCACTGTAAACTGTCAACACAGTTCAGTCCCATGAGGATGTTTTACTCATACCTTGCACAGCATATATATTATAACATTAAAAGCTTTTAAAAACTTATTGCTTGCCATAAATTTTGATAAAAACACCTCACATCTGCTATTTTGGGTTTAATGAAAATAAAATTTCTTTTTTTGTGTGTGTGAATGGTAATTAAGAATTAACATTTTCAGCACATGTATTATCACTGGGATTAAGTAAATGATTTATTCATTGTTTTTTTCTAATTGTTTCATTAGAATTCCTGTTCTTCCTAGAGAGAATTGATCATTATTAGGGTGGCAAAGCTGGCAACCCTTTAAGTTTCAGGTGCTGATCAAATAGAAGGATACACAGATTCATGGTATAATGAGCTGGATCACATGAAGCTCTGTCTGGGGATGGATGAGGAGACAACTGAGAGTTTACAGGTCAAGATTGCAGGGAGAGCAGGGACAGGTGACATTATAGTGGGGTCTGCTATAGGACACCCAACCAGGAAGATGTAGTGGATGAGGCTCTCTAAAGACAGGTAGGAGCAGCCTCATGTTCACAAGCCCATGTCCTCATGAGGGACTTCAACAACTCCCATATCTGTTGGAGAGACAACACAGCAGGGCATAAGCAAATCAGGAGGCTCCTGCAATGCGTTGGTGATAACTTCCTTCTTCAAGTGATGGAGGAGCCAACGAGGAGAGGTGCTATGCTGGACTTTTCACTCACCAACAAGGAGGGACTAGTGGAGAATGTGAAACCCAAGGGCAGCCTTGGCTGCAGTGACCATGAACCGATGGAGTTCAAGACCCTCAGGGCAGTGAGGGGGACACACAGCAAGCTCACTGCCCCAGACCACAGGAGAGCAGACTGTGGTATGCTTCTGTATGATGTATCTATTAAGATATGTTGAAGGACTAATACTGATTTTGTCCCTCATTTTTAACAGAGATACTAGGCGAGTGCACACATTTTACTCATGAATGCTGGGATGAGCACATGCTGTTTGTAAAAGGGATAAGACTGGTTGATGACAATGACAATCCTAGTCTGCACAGCATTTATAGTATCAGTTTATCTGTGATAACTAATAAAGTACTGGCACTTGAAGAAGCTGTTTCTTTTCTACATTTATTAGGTAGATTAATCAATAATCTAGGCAACCAGTTCCAAGATCAATTTTAACTATATTCAGCCCAGCCTAACCTTAGTTAATCAAACCGATATGGTTATTTAGAATATTAAAGAGAAGTAAATAAAGGACCTTACAAATATGCCTGTGAAGACTGTGAAATAATAACAGCAATGGAGAGCTTCTATTTAGATGTGTGGCACAAAAATTACAAAATAAGTTACAATTCCTGTTGGTTTTGAATATAGTCACAGGTTTGTTTTCTTAACTTGTGTGAAACAGGATGAGTTCCAGCTCAGCAGTAAATTTCTTGTCTGCCAAAAGAGCAAATTAAATGATGATTTTATAACCTAATGTGTTTGGTTTTTTTTTTTTCCTAATCCTATATATGGCTAGTGTCCTTGGAGAATATAATTAGCTTTTTATCTTGATAACCTTTATGAAGAAGTTTTGCTGAGCTATATGCTCTTTGACATTGTGATTCTGTCCTTACTATAGATGTCAGGTTTTAGTTCTTCAGTTTTCATGTCTCATGTCTGTTAAGGATCTTAAATACTTTATGTTTGTTCAACTAAAAACAATAAATTCTACAATTTCCACTTTAAAAGTTGGAAATGTATTGAAATTGTGTTCAGCTAAAATTTAAAAATCCTGTAAGTTTTGCATTTGTAACTTTAAAACTAATGATTCAGTGATCATAATTATTTTGTTCTTTAAGATTTTAGCTTAAAGCTTTCCTTAGCTTTTCCATCTGTGTTTTTGCAAAGCCCTGATTCTTAGCCATTCCTTCTGTGTTGAGACTGATATTCTGCTGATCCAGCTTCGGTCATGTCACGCCTACCTGTGTTTCATTATAAGACTGAGTTGGGATGAACCTTCAAGGTTGGACTCCTCTCCCCTTGTACTAGGATAAGCTATTGACAAATGAAAACATCATGTCAGCTTTTGTGCCTTTTACGGTTGGTGGAAAAGGAGAGGTAATTTCAGAGTGTTATTCAGCTTCCTCAGTCTTGTCTGTTCCCCATCTTTCTCTGCTCTACAGAAAGATGAAAAATGCTTATGGATTTCTAATAAACCAATGGTTTAGCTTCATATGAGAGATTTTGGTTATTTTCTCTCTACAACACCTCTTAAAATCTCTAGACTATGTAGTAAAACAAACATGTAAAACATCAGTGAAAATGCAGTATCTAGAGTTGTCCTACAATTTCATGCATTTTTACGCTTTTTGATAATATTATGAGGTTTGATTCTCATAATTCTCATGAAAAATCAAAATTCCATTGAATAAAATGGAAAAATGTTATTAACATTTCTTATTAATATCATTTGTAGGTAGTATTGTTTTCCTGACACTTCCTAAAATAAATCCCTTGCACTTGTTTCAGAAGCTAATTATCTGGACTGAAAATTTTGAGGTTGGATATCTGCTTCAGTTTTGTTGTTAGGCTTGTTTATTTATAGAAACTTTCACTCAAAACAGTTCAGCTCTTTCTGAGAAAAGCTAAAGTAAAAATGCCTGGGTAGAAAATATGCTGGTTTCTTCTTTTAAAAAAGGCCTTCTAGGATCTTCAGTCAACAAGGACTTGATTAATGATAGGTAAATGGTTTCTTGAATTTAGAAATATGAATTATGTCTTTAAGACTGGTCATATTTAGTCAAATTACTTACATTTTAAAACATACTCTCTGAAACCAAATTAAGATGTCCTCTGCTCAACTACCAGGATATTTCTCAAAGCCATAACTGGGCTGTTCCATACTGTCCTACTAATCCCAGAATCACAGAATGGTTGGGGTTGGCAGGAACCTCTGGAGATCATCCAGTCCAACCCACCTGCTAAGCAGGTTCACCAGAGCAGATCACACAGGAAGGTGTCCAGGTGGGTTTTGAATGTCTCCAGAGAAGGAAACTCCACAACCTCTCTGGGCAGTCTGGTCCAGTACTCTGGCACCCTTAAAGTAAAGAAGTTTCCCCTCATATTCAGATGGAACCTCCTATATTTAAGTCTGTGCCTGTTGCCCTTCATTCTATCGTGGGGCACCACTGAAAAGAGTCTGGTCCCATCCTCTTGACACGCACCATTGACATATGTATAAGTATTGCTAAGATCCTCTCTCAGCCTTCTCTTCTCCAGGATAAAAAGACCCAACTCTCTCAGTCTTTCCTCACCAGAAAGATACTCTGGACTCCTGATCATCTTCATAGCTCGCCACTGGACTCCCTTCAGTAGTTCCTTGTCTTTCTTAAACTGCAGAGCCCAGAATAATATGTATATGCTGCTCAGGAGACTTGAATGGAGAGCATATACCTTTATAAACAGTCACCCTTTCCTGTGCTTAGGTGGAAAAATGGAAAGATTTCTACCTCAGTCTTCCCTCTTGCATAAGTACTGTAGGGAATAGATGAAGATAAAAAGCTGAGAACCCTTGCAAAACCACTGAAGTTAGAGAATGATTATGTGCTAGGACAGAGCAAGCAAACGAGTATGCAGCAGGGAAGGAATTATCAGGGAAAAGACTATTGTGAGCCAGGTGGTGTGGATGACATGAAAACAGACATGGATCCGGTGTAACTGATAAAAAAGGGGCTAACCTAAATCTGAGATTGATTACCTGGTCTAGAGAACTGTCAGGAGCAGATTTTTGACTGCCACCACTAGGACTTGATGGGTTGCTGTTATCTCATGGCATCCCCCAAGAATACAAGTCTGAGAGGAGAGATGGGAGATGCATGTGAATGTGGCAGAACATCTTACAGCTGAGGCACTCATAGTCACTGAAGCCTAAAATATTTCAAATTCAGTGTGTAGAAAGAACTACTACTTAACCATCTTATAAACTCAGCAGAAATCTCTGTCTCAACAGCAGATTAATATATATGATAATTTTATAATCCTTGATGGTATGGTTCTGTCTTTAAAACAATTAAAAAAAACCCAACTTGAACACGTTTTTCTAACAAAAAATTATGCATCCATAATAAACCCTGGAGGAAACAATTCAATAAAATAATACATATGCATCAGAAATTCACTGAATATTCTTGATTTCCCTTGATTCCTTTAGATTTTCCTTCAAGCTTTAAACTCCCAGGACCACATCCATCCCCAACGTATACTGAGTTCCCTGCAGGCAATGAAGTTATGTTGCAGGTGTACTCTATTTAGTCCTAGGAAGTATATAGCTTATACTGAACTGCTGACGTAAACATCTTCTTTAGGTCTCTAAAGAACTGTATTGTTTTTCACTTTAAAGGGGAATACAGTAAAGTAGAAAGTGATTAATGTACCTGATTGGATATTCATCATCACGGGCAAGTTGTTAGTTATGTTTTTCACTCAGAAGTGGCTTGTTTTTGAATAAGCACCTATTGAATAAGCACCTATCTTTGTGTCCCTGCTCCCCAAGTCCCTGAAAATAATTAGTATTGCTGTGGGAAACTGGAAACAGAGCTACACTTCAGTTACAGACATATCCAGCTTTAAAGTAAGTGCTGGTGCTAGAAGCAATCTAGCATGGCATCACCAAATTCAGGATGTGCTGCAAATCTCTGGATGAATTCTCAGAGGTAGATCTTAAATATGAGAAATGTTTCTTGCTGGATTTAGAGGTTTTCATCATCCTACCTGATGCTGGAGTCACAGCAAGAACCACATAGACAAATATTTAGTGGTTTCAGTTCACAAGTGCTTGTGAAAAGCTTGCATACTTTTCTGTTTTGGTGGGTTTGTATTCCTGAGGACAATGGATCTTTTGCTGCAAGCGATATGCAACTCCTCAATAAAAGAACAGGAGAAAAAAAATGTTAAAAATCAAACTTAATGAGAAAAGAAGGATAATTCAACAGAGTCCCATTGGTTTGATACTTAGAAATCATAAGGGATATTGTAGTATTATGGGAGTTTTCTCCCCAAAGCTGCAAGTTCTCCTTTTGAAGCTTCTCCTCTTTGAATCACATTTTTTTCAGTGGAAAATCTTTCTGCCTTTTTTTGTATTTATGGCAAGTTAATAATCCATAATGAAGCATTAGTTGTTTTTGGACTGCAGTTTTAATACAAGCTACAGCTATTAAAATGCCCCCATATAAGAGAGTCAAGTCCCTACCAATAAAGCTTTGATAGATTAGTACCTTGGAAAATAATCTGTGGCACTGTCAGCTGGATGCTTGTAGAGCTTCCTCCTTTCAGTCAGGAATGGATATCAGTCTTGAGATAGATAGATAGATAGATAGATAGATAGATATAGATATAGATATAGATATATATGTCAAATAAGGGAATAATACCCCATCTTATACTGAAAGGTCTGTGGTGCAAGAAAAGTATGTGATTTTAATCCAGTCTGTTTAAAAAACAAAACCAAAAAAAGCCAAAAAAACAACCAACCAACCAACCAAAACCTAGTGGGAGTAGGAATTGTCTCTGAGGAGTCCAAATCCAGGACACTGATGTCTGAGTTAGGCTTTTAAAATACTCCTAGCTCCCATAAAAAAGCAAAAAGTAGCAAACAGCAGGATGAAAACTGAAATTGCATGGGGTGATTCTCTGACACTTAAGCCAGCTAGCATGGTATCAGTCATTTCCATAACCTTCCTCTCCAAATAGGTGACCACATTGAATCTGCCTCATCTCTGCATGCATCTTTTGACCAGACTAACTCCTGAAGCATACAAGTGGGTGGTTCAGGAGAGTTTTACATGGCAAGGACCAAAACTACATCAGTGACTACTCAAACAATTTACCAGTGCATAGCAGGAAGCATTTGTATCTTGTTTAATTTGCTATATAACTGTAGCATTGGAGTCTTGAGGCCACCAGCCTTCTAGCTAGGCACACTGGAAATAACTCTGAAAATGACCAGGTCATCATTGTTCCCAGCAGAAGGAAAGGAGTGGTTGTTTCAGAGAGCTTCATATAGTAACCACAACTTGAAACAGATAAATAATATCTATAATCTCTATAGTCAGGAGCATGCACTTACTCCTTAGTCCCAACACAGAATTTATATATATATATATATATATGTGTGTGTGTGTGTATATAATGAGTAAATAAAATTGTAATAGATTTACTTTTTTCTGGGGTTACATGACCTTATATATATAACCTTACGTAGAAGACAACACACCTAAGTAATCAGACAATTAAGCACTGGAGAGATTTGCATTGTAAGATTACGGATTCTCTATTTTTTGAGATACCTAAGAGCCACCACATATGCAGACCTCATATAAAAACCTAATATATATTTTGCATTATTTGGGTAAAGATTGTTTGCCTTAAATAGACCAAATGATTCTGCCCATTTTTCTAAAAATATGGTGATTACATAAAACAGGCCACTATCAGCTGCATGGCAGTAACATCCCTGGTTATATTGCCTGACTGGTTAGGGTAGGAGCCAGTTTACCTCACCTAAATGACTAAACTTAAATAGACCAGATCTCTCTTTATACCCTCCAGAAATACCTCCCTTTCTCTCTCTCCACAACTTATTTCAGAAGATTAATTCTAATTTTAAGCATCAGGCATTTAGGATGCTAAATTAGATGAGCTAGAGCACCACAATTCCTTGCTTTCATTTTAGTATTATTTTTATGCAAATTTCAAGTTAAGATATTATGATTCATAAAAATTAAAAATTACAGAGGTACACAGAACTTAGGCCTGCTGTGCTTTTAGTCTCAAAATAACTTACATTTACTACATATCTTATTACAACTGTGAAATTTGTGTGGGGCAGTAATGAAACTGTCATGCTAAGCATATAACGAGCTATTTTGCTTTGTTGCTAACTGCCTCTTTGTTTGTATTATATTTCACGAGTGTACCACATCTTCATAAATATGATTGAATACAATAATAACTTCAAGGGAACTACAGTAACTGCTTTGTTTTGAGAAAGGTAATATTTTAATGTCTTGCCATCTGTATTGGACCTGTGCTGAATATGAATATTTGTAAAATTAGAACATTTTTTAAAATAAGGAATTGTTTAAAGTAAAATATGGCACTAATTAAAAAGAGGTCTAGAACTGTGCTGAATAGTGGAAAACTTTGCTACACATATATGAAACCTGACTGAAATACAAAATTAAGTAAATTCAACTAGAGCTCTAGCCTTATTTTCTGAAGGTGGTAAAAAGCAGGTATCTCATGGATTTGATTAGAAACTATCAGGCATTCAGTGATTACAAAGACAAGGAAATGAGTAATGACCTCTTCACCTGCAGAAAATCCATCATGTAAGCGTGTTGATATAAAGTACTTCAGACCATGAGAATTTTTTTTCTGGGAACAAATAAGCTTATGAGAGCTTGGGTTTTTTGGGTTTTTTTTTTGCACAAATATGGTAACATGAGGCACAGTCATAGAGATGGATGTTAGGTGAAAATCATACTAACTCAGATAAATTGATTTCTGTAAAATTGTCACATTGTGTGTTGAGGAGGCCTATTTGTGAACTTGAGGATTTGGCTTAATGTGAAGATATTTTTAAGGCTAATTGTGCTGTCAGCTCCTCTCAACAAACCAGTCACTGCTTTTAGGAAATCCTTCTCATTTGAGCACCTTAATAGTATTATTTTTTAATTTTTTTTTTTTTTCCAGTTTCCAACTCCCTAAAAGTTTTCTTATGTGGAATAGTTGCCTCTAAAATAAATCTAAGCCTACTGATAATAGCTCTATTTTTTTTCTTAATTATCTTTAACAGTATTCCCAGAAGGATCAGAAATCGTAAAACATTTTGCTAAATGGACAAGTAGTCACGTACTTAAAGAAGGCAAAAATATGCTAAATGTGGCAGTGTGAAATGCTGCTTCACTGGAAAAAAACAAAATACTGGTAAAAAGAAAAATCATTTCACACTGACTCAAGGGGAAAAAAAAATCAAAGGAAATATTTAACCCATTTTCTTCTTTTCAAAAGACTCAGAGCTTTAGTGTAGGCACTTCTTGCATCCTGTGGCAGGTTTTGGTGCTTATCTTTGTTCCATTCATGATTTGGAGAAACTTGAGTCAGACACTGTTTCTTTTGGTTCTTATGGAGTCATAGAAGGTGTTTCTGCTATTTTCTGATAGGCTGCAGCTTCACCCACTTTGTATCTACAAAGACTTTGATGGCTGTGCTCACTCATCTAGTGTTTATGACTGCCTTGGATATTTGTCAGGCCTCTTCAGGGCCCACCACCTCAAGGAGCCCCCACTGCTCCTGCCACCCAACCCAGGCAGCCACCGGCCCCCATTGGTACTTGACATCTACTTTTTCACATCTTAATTTCTCCCTTATTTTAAATTACTGAATTTATAAATCAAATGTTCCCTTAACTGTATTAAATAAATAAACCGTTGATCTCCGTAGTTCCCAGCTAAGTTGTGGCTTAGGTTTGAGAGTGCTAAATCCTGAGATATCCATCCTAGACCACCATCCAGGAGATTTGCTCTCCAGGGTTTGTTAGCTTCAAGGGTTTCCATATCAGCTAGAGGTCTCCAGAAAGTTTTGGGTGCTGAATTTTAGTTGCCCATTTTAGTTCAGGTGTGTCTGAATTCAGGAAACTGGAGATTTCATTTCTGAGTATGAAACAGGTTTCAGTGGATAGTTAGATGAGGTCTACCTTGCAAGACCAATTGGAGAACTGGTGACTAAGAGCCTGATTCAAGCACTTGTGGTCAGGTTAGTCTTTTAGAGAAGGCAAAATAATTTGAACCTAGTTCATTGCAATGGTTTTGTATATATTCATCAGGTTAAAAAAGCCAACACAGAGCCTGGAAGTAAGGACCAAATGCCTCACCCACTCAGCCAAAGGTGCCAGTGTCAGTGTTAATGCCAGGAATCCATTTTTCTGCTCTTCTTGTGGCTCTGTGTTCTGATTTTAGGTGAGATAGAGTTAATTTTCGTCCTAGTAGCTGGTGTAGTACTGTGTTTTGAATTTAGGATGAGAATAATTTTGATAACATCCTGATGTTTTCATTGTTGCTAAGCAACATTTACACCAAGTCAGGGACTTTTCAGCTTCTCATACTACCCTGCCAGCAAGGAGGCTGGCAGTGAGCAGGAAGCTGAGAGGGGACACAGCCAGGACAGCTGATCCGAATGGACCAAAGAGATATTCCACACCATACGACATCATGCTTAGTAGATAAACTTGGGGCAAGCTCATGAGGGGCACAATCACTGCCTGGGGATGAGTTGGGCATCAGTCAGTGGGTAGTGAGCATTTGCATTGTGTATCACTTGTTTTGTATATTATTTTATCATTATTAATATTATTAATTTTTGTATTATTTTACTGTCCTATTAAACTGTCTTTATCTCAACCCACGAGTTTTACCTTTTTCCTGATTCTGTTCCCCATCCCAGTGGGAAGTGGGAGAAGGATGATTGAACAGCTGTGTGGTGTTTAGCTACCAGCCAGGAAAAACACCACGGTCCTTTAATACTGTTGATACGGCATGTAGCAACCACGGTAGTGATGACGTACAGTATTATATAGCAATTAACATGGTACATTTCAAATAATTGACTATTCTTACACAAAATCAAAGCACCTTGAGGTACCCATCGGAATTCCCCATCCTCTCACATTACCCACCAAGTGCACCCAGGTTCTTAAGCAAAAACAATCCCATGGGTGGGTTTGCCTTTGCCTGAGACAGGAATAACCCAGACTGTCTTCCCTTGCATATTTTTAATATGCACTACAGGGACTTTATCCTCTTCTACCACACATTAAAGTTTTGACCGGGCAGGGCCAGCTGTATTAGTAGATCCACTAGTGTTGACTAACCAGGTGGCTTTTGCTGAACGTGGATCTCAATGTTTGAATGTCCCAGCAATCATTGCTCTCAGTGAATGCTAAAAACCACCACACTAATGCCATGTTCATTCAGCAATGAAGTTTAGGAAACCAGACTCCAAGTAGATCAAAGTGTCTGCCTTTTCCTGTTGATTGCCTGTGTTTAGGAAAACGGGTAGACATTTAACCAGTACTCTAATCCATCAGTTCAATAAAATATCTGAACTGGATGAACTGGAATCCCACTCATAATATTTTTACAGGCACCTATTTCTTTCCACTGCATGTACGTGGGTGACATGCGTTACCAAATACATACATTTTCATGAAGCAGTGTGTAATGCAGGTATCTAACAGAGGTGGCCTGATATGTTTCATTTCAGGCATGCAGATGACTCATAGACAAGACGAGGAAATAATAAAAATTCAGATTGAAAATAATACTGAATGTAGTTAAGCATAGGTACCACTTAATAATGAAAAGATTGTAAACTATGACTAGATATCTTTCTGACACACTAGCATAAGGAAAAGCTATGATCTTACTGCAAAAAGAATGAGAAATAGTTCTCTTATGTTGATTGATTCTAATATACTATTTCTCTAACATTTTGCTTCATGTGTCACACTCTTACTCTGAGGTGGTTGCGTTTGCAGGATGTGAAATTCGTGGTTGCCTAAATGGCCTGTGATTAACTCTATATGTACCTTTAGGTATCCTGGGTGAGAAGATAATGAAGTTCCTTTAGTACACAACTGTCCATTGTAACTGGAAGTTAGCAGTAAAAGCCTGGGAAAATCTAACTTAACTACGTGAGGTGGCTATTATATGACTGAAATGTTACAGAAGGCATTAAATTATAGGGTTTTAGTTATGATGAAAGTTGCTGGGAATCTCTACTTTTTTCTAGTAACAAATAGCAGCAAGCTAAATCAAATTTATGTTCTCTTGAATTTGTACTGTTGAAACTAGACTGTATAGTACTCAGAGCAAATTATTCTAGTGAAATTAGGAAAGTTTCATGGCAAAAACTTAATTTCACTCACTGGAACATAATCAGTGTTGTGTGTTGAAAAGGAACAAAAATAATGTAAAGGTTATAATTGGTAACAGGTTACCATTGTTACCAATATGGTATTTTATTGCTGTCTGCATAGATGGTATACTGAGACCTCACATCATATGTATATACATGTAGTACAAGTTGACAAAGGGCAAACATGAAAATGAAACTCTCCTATCGCCTACAGAAAGAACATTACAAAATAATAGTGCTGTAGAGAACTTTCTGTGCACAAGACAAAGTAAATGCAATTGCTTTAAGAGGCCAGAAGTAATAAAATACAGTGAGGCTAGAACTTAATAACACTGCCCAGAAACATTCTATGTGTAGAGACAGAGCCTTGCACTTAGACTTATTCCTCAACAATGAAAAACCGGAAAATTCCTTGTAGAAGTAATTTGATCTGCTGTGGGATGTTCTGCTTAGATAAAGGACACTTATCCTATGGATAAAAGCTCTCTTCTTTTCACAATTAAAAAGAAAAAAAATTCCTCTACCATCTTGAGAAGAGTATTATTGGGGGGAGGGAGGAAGCTAACTAAAGCAAAAGCTGTGACACCAAAGTTGTGGTAGCTACCTGATGAGATATCACACGAAGACTCCCAATAGTATCATCACTGACTGATGTAGTAAAGTTTTCAGGAAGTCTTAGGTTCAACAAGACAACAAATCAGACTTTCAGGAATGTTTCATGAAACTCTGATGAGAAGTATTCATCAATCCAGCAAGTAATCAAAACCCAAATAAACCAAGTTGAGGTTCTGCATTGAATTAATTCTTCAGTAGAATTAAATCCTAAAATTATTTGAAAACAAACAGGTGTTTGCCACACTTCACATCATTAACTTTCAACATTCTATACTGTGAAGCTGCAGGACAAAGAGCACATTTTGCTGTCATGCTTTCACCAGGTCACTGTGACAATTGTCAAATTCATTGTTACTCTTGAGGTGGGGCAGGTAGGATTTGAGATGTACAGCAGCAGTCTTTTTGTAGTGGGTCATCTTACCCGAGTTGTCTCCTCTAAAAATAAGCTTTCAATGGGACAGATTCAGTAAAATTTCAATAAAATTACTTCAGCTGACAGCTACCTAAAATCTCAATAGTTTATTTTCTTCATTGTCTGAACAGCAAAAAATTAGGGATTGATACTCAGTCTACATATTAGTGACTGTTCTACAAAAGTGTTCCAGCCACATTGAGAAGAGAGAAATCGGTAGTGTGCATAATGTTTGGGGCTGTGATTTCTGCTGGACTTTGTGCAGGCAGCAATTTCCTCAACATAAAAACAGTGTTTGAGTTGTGTCTTCAGTCACTATAATCCTCTTCTGTGTGGGTCAGTAGTAAATCAAGAAAGAGAAAAATATCTGTCCTTCTCTTTACTGCTGACATAATGAAAATGACTCATGGACATATCATTTGACTATTCACTTGATTAGCTCCAGAGAAGAGTCGTATCTGTCTATTTACCTAAAACTGAGCTTTTCTCTCACTGTCTGTTCCTCTTCCAGTCAAGGATTACCAATGATCTAGATCACCTACTGCAACTGAACTGGTTTATCAGGATTTACCTGAATGTGAATGGATTATAATCTTTCCGTCCCTGAAATGTCTTTTCATGGCTAGTAGATCAGGGAGTAACATTCCCACATGTATCAGAGTGAAGCCAATAACAAGTCTCTGCACATCTGTTGTTTGTTTATGTGAACTCTATGTTAGCCAATCTTTCCTCAGGGTTCTTCATCCAGTTTTTGTGTAGAAACTTTCAAGCTGTTAGCCTCAAGGAAGCTTGTGCTCAGTTCTGCCTCTAAAATGCTGGCCTGAACTTTTGATTTCGACAGTGGTAATTGTAATACCTTCCCTGTGAACTCACTGAGAATTAATACTGCTAAAGCAAGATCGTGGATTAGCGTATCTATATATGAGATATTGATGAGTGACATTAGGGTCACTGCATATTCTTTCTCTATTACAGATCTCGAGAATTCCAAGCTTCCAGATATTTTGAAACCAGTAATGCTATCAGGTCTGCAGTAGTGGGAATCATAGCACAATAGAAGACGCTCATAAAAAGAAATTGATAACTTGAATTGTGGTTTTGCAGTTTCCTTTCAGAATGCTTCCCAGGGTTCTCACAACTGTGCAGCAAGTGTCTTTGATCCCATCTCTGAGTTTACAGTGAAAAGGTTCAAACTTCATTGTGTCTGTTACTTGGTTACAAAAGTTATCTTTGACTTGACTGGTTGGAATCTTTGCGGGCATATAGGGTGTAGTGGCTTGTGACAACTGGTGGTGATTAAAGAGAGCACTCAAAATCCAGCCTTAGATGAGTGCCAGAGACACAGTGGTTATCTGAAGGACAGGCAGAGTAGCCAAGAACAGCTCTCTGATGTGATACCAGCTTCTAAAACCCTGCCAGTGTCACAGCTGCCTTGTGTTTTAGATGAATAATTTTGCTGCTCTTATGTGACTTCTCATTATTCTTGAAAAATATCATAGAGATTTGCTCCTTATAT
This sequence comes from Pampusana beccarii, assembly GCA_013399365.1. Lineage (NCBI taxonomy): Eukaryota > Metazoa > Chordata > Aves > Columbiformes > Columbidae > Pampusana > Pampusana beccarii. The sequence continues at coordinate 15,606 of VWYH01002719.1, forward strand.
GACTTTATCACAGTTTGGAAGATAATAGGAACTGGACTTGGCTGCATCCCCAGGCTTGCTGTGTTTGGAAAAGAACATGATTATGTATGAAATGAGAAACACAAAATCCAAGAGGAAATGGCAAAAAGGAGCATAAGAAATAGTCCTATTAACTCTGTGTATTCCTGCTTTATTGTTCCTGACTGCAATCAAACAAAGGTTGAATTTTGTAGTGAAATGAATATATGTTAAAGTATATCTATTTTTTTAGAGATCCCAAAGCTCTAAAGGCAAGAACCATCTTCATTTTTAATTGTACTTGTGAAAATTATAATCTATAAAGTTAACATTACTTTCCCAGGACATAAATAATATTGTTATCAAAAACACCACAATCTGGAGACTTCCACACTGAAGTCTTCTATGGAGTTCACCCCTTCCCTTCCTGGTTAAACCCTTAAGAATGAAATATATGAAAACGTTTTCTTCACAGTTCCTTTTGTTTTTTCATTCCAGCTCTAATTATGACTCTGGTTCCTGCATTTCATTGGGAGTTCTGGGCTCCACATATATCAGTAAAAGTTGAGGAGATTTTTAATTTTTCTTATTATTATTTCTTACTATTTTTATTTTCATTCCTGCTGTTCACCAGCTCTTCTAAACAGTGGTCTCCAAAGCAATAAAAGTCAAAGAATTGGAAGGTGCATTTGTATAACACCAAGAGAAGCATCACCATCTTCCTTCTGAAGAAAATATTTAAAGGGCATTTGTAACATCTGTGAAGGATGGTCACTCTTCTCTAATTTGCTGCAGTAAGTACATTGCATGTTAACTGAAGCACACAAGGCCTTCTCAGCATTTCAGGTTGCTACAGGCCTAATTGGAATGTTATCAATTAGTACTGTCTGTAGCAATTTCAACAATTCAAACTCAAGGTAAAAGGAATCTCAGTAACTGTTTCACTGGCCACTGTCATTTATTTTCTGGACATGGCATAGACTCATTGAGGAATAAGCATTGAGTGCCATCTAGTGTATATATTGCAGTGCAGCCTAGAAAAGTCTAAAAAATCTCATTATTACAGTTCCTAGCAAAAAAGTGTGTAGAAAAAGTTGCTATGTCTGAATCATTAAATTACACTGCTTCATTTAAAAAAAAAAAAAAAAAAACATATTTCAGACACAAAACTATTGAAACTCTTGGAGGGTCATGTATATTATTGCTTCTGTAGGCTGAGTTCATTAAATACACCGGGAGTTTCTTGTGTCCTTTCATTCCCTACATGATTTCCCAGTATCCCACCTTCTCATCCCACTTTACATCTTAGAACACTTAAGCCATTTACAACTTGTAATTTGCTAAAATACTTCCGTTCTTTCCTTCTGGGAGGAAAGTAAATCTTAACTGAGATATTTAACGGGGTTAAAAGCAATTCTATCACTCGAGCTCCTTGATCTATGGGCAATTATAAACCCATTAGGTAACAAATTGACTTATCAATTGCCATAGTTTTGCTGGTCCCACATTACCATCTCTAGTTTTCACCAAAATCAGTAGCACCCTTCCCACTGATATCTGGCACTGTTTTCTGAAAGAATGATTGCACTATGGCCAGGCAAACAGAATTCTTGCAAAAAAATGTTGCTGGTGTGAATGTAAGTCCTTGCTTCACTTGGGACAGTACAGCCTTGAAGAATTAAACCCGGTAAAGACTATGACTAAACCTCTATCAAAACTTCTAAGGTGATAAATTTCTACGTAAAGTAACAGCTAGTACGTTTTGAAATGACAAAAATGTAACTTAACAGTCTGGTCTTACACCTATAATATCTCATATGTTTTTTCCAGTTGAAGCTGGATGTTTGCAATAGCCCTATTTGCATACACGAGTCCTGGTTTTCTTTACCTGATTTGATATATATAATTTCTCATTTCATGTTACAGATGTAATAATCTTATCTTTGGCACTGGTAATGACCAGATGGAGATATCAACAGATGGATTTCCAAACTTAGTTTCAATTGATTTAATGTTTAGTGCAGCTTTCTTCAGAAAATTGCTTAGGTCTGTATCACTAGATACTCCAAAAGCCTGGATGAGATTGAATGCTATTAGAAATTCCATAATGTGTTTATGACGAAAAAAAAATTGAGTGTCATTGTGTTAAAAGAAGAAAGCAACAGCTCAAAGGAAAACTTCTAGGAAGCCACTGAGAAAGTCTCCAAGTGGATCAACGAAATGTGAAACTTGTTCTTTTGAAAGAAAAACAAACACTTGAAAGGTTAAATAGCTCATAAAATGCTTGTAAAGTGCTGTATACTACATGCAGCTGTATGGGTACAAAAATAGAGAGGAAGAAAAAGCTACCTGCTGCTGTCAGTAGAGAAGATAATCATCCATGAAGTTGGTGCTGTTTGTACACCTGAAATGAAAAGGGTAGAAAGAAGCGTTGTGTCCAAGTTTACCGATTCTCAGCTGCAGTACTAATCACCTTACTACTTAGGGAAGCTGGAGGAGAAAACACACACACACACACACTCACAAACCTGCTTAAAATTCTACATATATTTAACCTAGTTACTTACTGAAAGATAACATGTTAGAGAGGACTGCTGAGTTGTAGCAGCAAAATACGGTGAATGGCAAATAAAAGAGGAGCTCTCCTCTGCCAGAGGAGGTGGAGGACCTGCAGCAGATACCCAGCAGCACTGCCCAGGTGCAGCATCCTTACCTGGAGAAACAGGGCTGGAGCAATCCCCTCTCTCTCTCTGTTGCCTCTGTTTCTGTAGGGCTGTGACTGCCCTTTATACCTTCTGGTTATCTCCTTTGTGCTTTCATGCTGTGTGGGGTGTTTTACATGCAATGCCAATGTGTTCTTTGTTGTCTCTGCTGTGTCTAAGACAGGTTCTGCCCAGCTTTCACAGCTGCATCGCTTCAGTGAGCAAAATATAGCAGCTGTGATTTCTGCAATTCCCCAAGAACAAATGGTGTTCCCCTGTACTTGTACTGTCAGTTCCTTTCCTATCAATCTAGGCTTGTTACAGACCAGGTGAAGCATTGAAAGCTGATAAGCAGGTACTATTCTACAGTAGCAGACTGGTTTGTGTCCATTGAAAGTATAATTTTTGTTGTCCTTAAGGTGGAAAATATTTCCAGTTTTATTTTAAATCCATGAAAGAGAGGTAAAATGAACTAGAAACACATCTGTCGGAAGTAGATCAACTATTTTAGAGGAACATTATATGCTAGACCTTGTCACAATAGGTAATTTGTTATATATTTGAGTATTTGAGGGACAACTTGAAATGGTGCGATGCTAGAAACAGACTTAGCAGCCAAATCAAAATCAACATATGACCAAGTAATTTTGGAGTAGAAGAGATTTACTGTTGAGTCATCAAAAGAGCAGGTGTGAATGAGTCATGAACTCCTCAAATCTCAGGACTGAATCACGACTCAGTAAATACCATGTGCCTTCTTCACACAAATAGAACAATAAGAATCCCTCAGTTTATGAGCCAAAGCGGAACAATTGATGAACTCCTTTGATAAAAGCATGGTTTCCATAGAGAGATTAAGTAATTCAACAAGATAGCTTTTCCTGACATCTATTACAGAGCACAAGTGATTTTCAACAAGAAATATTATGTTTCATCTGAGTAGTTGGTTTAGCTGGAAAAACTAGGCAAACTTTTGAGCATCTTCAGGTTTAAGATAGCCTTGGCACGTTTTAGAGCTAAGCAGAAATTTTAAACATTTGTTTAGTGCCTAGACAGACAGGTATCAGAAAGATCATCCATGAGAGAAAAGGTGTTTGATGCTTATGAAGTAGATCATATATTATCAGAGGAAAAAGGCAGGTGGCAGAGAAGGAGAGGTAGAGTAGTAAATATGATAAGGTAGTTGTTTTCTGGATAGAAGGGAGAGACATCATTTCTATAACAATTTAGTAGTGGAGAAGAAGATAACAGTATGTCCTAAAAGCAATACCACTACTGAGTTTATTTTTTTCTATATCTAATAGAATTATGAAGCTTAGTTCCCAGCATCAGTGAAGAAATATTATTAGTGTGTTTCTTTTGAAGATAAAGTATTAGAGATCAGAAATAGAATGATTTTTCTTTTTTCGAAATATTAATCTTTGTTATGTAGCCTTTTACAGACGTTTTGGAGTGTTCATCCAAACATGAAAGGGACTGTGATGTTTTATATGCTATTGGATAACTGAATATGACTGACAGGGCACTTTCTCCAGAGATTATTGTTAGACATTCACTCTTCAGTACACACAAAATTTGTGTAGGCTAACACTGATAGACATTGAGAGAAGTACAGAAACACTGCATCATGGAAGGTGAAGTCCTATTCAATCTCTTGCAGTAGGACTTAAAAATTGGAAGTCATACATGGAGAACAGTGAGCATCATAGCATTGCCTCTGCCAGCCTGCAAGGTTTAGGAAAGAGCTGGACCTGCAGCACTGCAGCTGTGGGAAGGTGAGAGAGCTGCAATGCCTGGAGCAAAGAAGAGGAATCTGATGCTTACTCACACATGAATTAAGCTCCAGAAGTGTCCACCAAGACTCAAACAGATGAAGCTGGTGTTACGGGCGAAGAGGACACACATATTTAACTCACCTTCGGTAAGTTAAAACAAAGTTGGAGATTAAGAATAGTTCAGATAGAGCAAGCCAGACAATCCTCAATCCTGAGGCCTTGCAAACTCAGTACAAAGCTTTAATTAGATTTAATAGCACCTTTATTTCTAGCAATTTTTCATTTAAAACATACTATTATTACTCTTTTATCAATGCAAAAAAAATGACCAGTAATGGTTATAGCACATAAAATAAATATGGTTATGTCAGTTGTGAGCATACCATCACTAACATAATTGTCACTTCTAAGGTAACAAGAAATTTGTAACATCTGAAAGAAGTCTGTGGGTAGATATCTTCAAGATATGTAGATTTTGTCATTTCAGGTTTGTCAATAGCTTAGATTTCCAACTTGGCTCACCGGCTAAAAATTCTGCAAGGTGAAATCATGGTAGTTGTATGAAATGGAATAAAATACACAATAAATTGAGTAAAGATGAATAAATAGCTTTAGATTGGGACACTATGGGTTACACTGGACAGTAGCTCCTTGTAATGAGCAGCATCACATAAAGAAGTATTAAACTGGGAATAAGCTGTAAGATGAATCAGCTGTTAGAGTTTTGGTAGGGATAGGAGGTTCTCAGTTATTCTTCGAGTTATAGGTAGTATAAATAGACCATGCTGTACCCAGCTTGAGGTTCTACATGTATCATCAAATATACGCTAGACAACCTGGGATGTGTCTTAAAAGGTTCCCTCTGGAACCTGCTAAAAAGGCAGCCAGACACTGTAAATAATTCAGACTCAGGTGAGACTCAGGTTGCCCCCATGGATATTTGGGGCTGCACCCTTGCAGTGCCCCAGCACCTCCAGCTGCTCCTATGGTGGAGCTCAAACAGGGCTGGCTGCTAAGCCAGGTCTCAGTTTCAGCAATGCAGTTTGATCAGTCTAGTAAGATGCTTTCACAACCAAATAACTTAACCTATGAAACTCTCCATTTGAGTCGACAAACCTGCAGCAAATCCAAAAAAGTTAAGGTGTTAGTTGCCTGAAAGATATTCACAGCTCTAAGTTCTGGAACTAACAGAACTGAGGTCAGTTAAATTTATCTTTTTCATGTTGGGTCCTTTTCTAGGAATCTGGTACGTTGCAATACCTTTTGTTGTTTTTTATTTCTGTCTTGTATTAGCTCAAGTTCTGCAAAATACAGGTGAGTAGGGTGGGTTTTGTTTGTTTCTCTTTTTTGTTTGTTTTTGGTCTGGGGTTTTGTTTGTTTGCTTGTTTGTTTTTTAAGGTTAAAATACTCCAAAATGAACAATAAAATGAAAGGCGCAAGGAAGGTGCAGAGCCTGTGCAATTCACATGGGCCACTTTTATTCAGTGCAAAATGCTGCTTTGAAGTATGGCTAGCTTTACAGGAGAGGAGGTTCTGGAAGGGCCCCAAGTTTCCCAAAGCAGTCATGTTTTCTTTGGGTGTTTTACAGACCCAAGTTAATCCTGAAATCAAGCATGCTCCTTTCTGTATCATTTCAAAATATCTGCTTGGTTCTTTCACTATTAGTTCTTAGAAGTTATCAGTATTTGGATCAATCTTCTATCTGTAGAAGACTCTTACAAGTTTCAATATATGAATTAAAAATTATACATAACCACAATTACTGACGTAAACTAAAGTAAAGGACAGACCAAGCCAAGGAAACCTAACTGTGGATTATGTCCTAGACTTAATTATTCATATGAGTAGTTTCCCATACAGAAAACAATCAAGCTGCCCAAAACTGCCCAAAACAGAGAAACTTAAAAAGCCTCCAAAATTGAAACAATCTTGGGATTCAGTGTTGTATATTTTCTCTTCATTTTACACATTTAAGGTTTAAAATTTCTGTATTGCGGTGTTAAAAAAAAATAGTAAAATCTGTACTTTTCTGCTTTCTTGTCAAATAAACCACAAACCCATGTTTTCTGGGCTTATGGCACCATCTCGTGACAAAATGGAGTGTTTGCACGTAATGGCTAAAACGTATTGTGAAACCCATTAAAAAAAGATATCTCGGTGGGTCCTCTGAACCTTCCAGCTCCAGCTCATTCTAGTTACCAGAATTCCCAACTGCTCGTGGTACATTAATCGGGGCTGGGAGAGCAGGTCTATACCATTTGCAGTGTTTTACCCAAATAAAAGTATAAAAACATAAATATTAATTATTTTTTTTTAAGAGACTCAGAAGGCTGTTGTACTTTGGGGTGTCGGTGCATCCTCTTACTTGCAGTGTGTACGATGTTACAGTGGAACTTCACCATGAAAAGGGATGGACTTGCTTCATCTTTGCTTCCTTAGCCATGCCTTCTCTTCTCCCTTCATGACAACACGGTGGAGTCACATCCACATCTGACAGCCAATACCAGGTACAGGAAAACAATTCTGGGGTCAGAAAGTGGGTGTTACCACATGAACTGGATGTAATAAATTTTCCCGCATCAGTTATTGCTTTGCTTTATGCTTCAGGCTCACCAGAGTTATCAAAGCACAACAGATACAACGTTCTAAGGTCCCTTCTGGCAGAAACTAGCCTTTGATCCTATGGATTCTTCAGTGACATGATTCTATGAACTTTTATTAAAAACATTTGTGAAATAATGTAATTGTTTGTAGATCTGGGAAAAATATTACAGGTGGAAGAAGAAACAGAAACACAAAGAAACTGATGAGTCTCTGATTAATGATTTTTTGGACCTAGAGGTTACTGGCAATGTTCTGTCACATCTTCACAGCCACCAATAGTTTGTTAACATAGTATTATTGCGTTTTGAAGCTGTAGAAATAATTAAACCAAACTAAAACTGCAGAGCACCAGGATGGGTGTTCAAATGCTGCCATCTGTTTTTATCATGAAACACCAGTTTTCCAAGACTTGGCTGTTCCATTTTTCTAGTTATTTAACAATGTACATGATCATGTGGACAAGACTACCTTGGTAGAAGAGACAAGCAAATATTGGGTCTTTTTCATTCCTAATTTCTGCCACCTGTAATATGCCTCATTTGCATCAATAATTTCAATTTTGTGCAAGCTGAACTGAAAGAACATACAGGATAATTTTATTAACATACATTAAAGAGAGCTGTTGCTACATGTAGTTATTTAAAAGTGGGGCTTGATGTTTTCTCATCCACGTGTCCAAATACAGATCTAACAACATTGACCTGAGATACCTAAGGCTTCTGTCAGCACTCTCGTATTGACTCTTCAGGCATTTTCCATCATGACTTTATTTTGCAATTCAAGAAGAATGGGTGAGTTTTCTAATTAAAATGTTAAAATTTTATTCAGTAACTAGATCCTTATTAATATTTTCATTTATTAGTAACTTATTTGTACACAAAATTCTAGAACTAAGATTTAAAAATGTTAGCCTGTAATTACTTGTATATTTATATGTGAAAAAAGTAATTGATATTTCACAGATATATGTGGGTGATTTCTTTCTTTTTTGTTTGTTTGTTTGTCTCTATATCTAAGCATTTTAAAAGCTGTACTGAGCAGCCAAACCTTATCAGGACCTCTTGTTATGTTTTCAGGTTGTCTGAGATATGAGGAGTACTGCTCACTTGTTTGAATTGCCTATTCTTTCCAGAGCTGGTAAAGCATAACCAATTCTTTTAAACATACATATCACACAATAACCTTTCTTTCATAGGTATCCTATCTTTCTCCTGTTTTTTTTCTAGTCATGATCCGTGTTGGAGATTGATAGAAGATAGCATCATTAAAACAAACAAACAAACAAACAAAACAAAACAAAAGAAATTACTTTTAATTGAAAACAAAAATATTTAGTTAGGCTTATAAGGTAGTGTTTAAACTTCTAATTGTTTCTGAAGTTGTTTCTGACTTCTGACAGAAGACAAACTTCTGAGCTGGTGAATTGATTGATATGATTTACTTTTACACTCAGCAATTAATGGTCGAAATGTTATGAAGCATTTCCAGATAGTCATGTTCAAGACTGCACAGCATTTGAGAAGCTCCATTTTCTGTCTACCGAATCACACTCATTCAGCAGCATCGATGCTGGGAAACAGGAATATATTCCAATATATAGTTCTGTCTATATATAGATATATTCCAAATAGTTCTTTCCCTGGAATCAGTTTGGAACATCAGTAAAGCAGTCTGGAAAAACTTAAGCAAGTTGATGATTTAGCAACAGATTTTCAGGTACGTATTTGAGTCTGGTTTGCTAATATTCAAGTAAAGGTAAACATAAAATTTCAATTTAAAATGTTCATTAGTACAATTCCTGTAGCTTAAGAATAGGGTGTCTGATTCTGAACTTCACTCATGTTACTTTTGGCATAGATGGCGTATGGGAGAGGTGACAGACGGAGACAAAATTGTAATTAAATTTTAATTCCTCTGGCCCTACTCTGAAAAAGAAATAATGTCTTATTGCACACAGTGGCCATTCACTCTGTTCTGGCAAACTCCCAAATAAAAGAGCAACCTTTTCTAGCAGAGAATTCCTCAGATCATTCCTTAACAAACTTGTGTTCCCGTATCATGATAAAAACTATTAAAAATGCTTTTTCGTTTGACTTGCAAAAGTGTGTATGGCTGTGAGAGCATTAGTAAGTAATTACGGTTGTAATGTTAATTTTTAAAAAGCACGTTTTTCCCATGATTTTCTAAAGCTTTGATGCTAGGCAGCCAAAAATGACACCTTGTCTGCAAATGCTTAAAAATAAAATGAAAGGAAAGGAAAAGAAAGGAAAGGAAAGGAAAGGAAAGGAAAGGAAAGGAAAGGAAAGGAAAGGAAAGGAAAGGAAAGGAAAGGAAAGGAAAGGAAAGGAAAGGAAAGGAAAGGAAAGGAAAGGAAAGAGGAAAGAAAAGGAAAGAGAAAAGAAAAGGAAAGAAAAAGCGGCTGTTCAGCAGGAAACACGGTTAGGGTTTGCAACATTATTTTCATCTGCACAGCCTGAGAATTTTGAAGGAGACTCCTGCACACCACATGTCTGAAGTTTTGTCACACTGTCACTGCTGAGCAGCCTGGTCTGTCGTCCACAACACCTCAAGCTTGTAAAAATGAACACTGTAAGCTACCACACCTCAGAAACACATTGAAGAAATTTGTTTATTGATTACATCTTATTTATGTTAAGTCCATGCCTCAAAATTCTTGGTCTAAAGAATTTCCTGCTTATTTTAAATTGAAAACGTTTCAAACTTCTAGAGGTTTAGATCCAGTCACAGACTTTGCTGCTTTCTAAAGCCAAGACTTGCTCGCCACTAACGTGGCTAGGACAAAATTTGTAAAGATGTGTTTCCACATAACATTTTATTCAGGAAAAAATGTAGGTTTACATTTCTGTTTAATTTTTTCGTTAGAAGTAAGGTTTGGACTCATCAGATAGGGTACCTTCTTCCCCTGAAGTCTACTGGAAGTTCCAGAACTTGCTATGTGTATCCAGCCTAAATGCCTGAGGAGTAATCCTGGAGAGCAATGTCCTTCCTCTGCTGCCATCTGCTGCTTGCTTTAAAATCAACAGCCTCTAAATGTCAGGGGAAAAAAAAAAGAAAAAAAAAATCTGACGTGAAACTTAAGCTTCTGAGTTTCACAAATCCTAATAAAAGACGTAAGAATTTCAGCTTACAACTGGATTTTATTCTAAATATAACATTAAAATCGTTTAACTGTGTTCTAGGTAGTTACATCACTGTTAATTTTTTTTTTTTTAAATGTGGAAATTAATAGAAGTGTCTGCACAAAGCAATTTTCCATGAAAGGATGATCAATGTTTCTTTTTAGTTTCTCATTGTAGAAAAAGTTCTTGTTTTTTTCTTCTACCTTTACCACCTTATATATGTCACCATAAGGTGTAGTCACAGTGTCTTTATCTTCAATTGATATTTTCTAAACGAAAATGATAGCATATATTTGTGGGCAGTGCTCCAGATTTATGTAGCCCTTGGGTTTTCTCCCTCAGAGAGTTTACTCACTCGTTTATTCCTTATTTTCGTATCTTGAGGCTGTTGCCTGGTCAGCATTCTTCATAATCTTTTGAAGTTTGAATCAAGATTTTCAAGGACCGGATGAAACTTATCTGGTACTGGAAATATAACACAGATCCAAGATTAGCATTAAAAAGTAATATCAAAATTCAAGACACAAGGGAATCTTGGTAATAATTAATGTCCTTTCTATAAATAAAAATAGCTGTTTAAAATAGTTATTATTGCTGTTCTGGCTAACACAGAAAGAAATCAGCAACTTCTGCACAAAACCTGAAGTTTTCATACTCTCACTTTTACTCTCATCTATAAACACATGAAAAAGTATATTCTTCAAAAATCTATGCTTGCAACTGTTGAAGTAGTTTTAAAAGCACATATTGTATCTGGTTCCTTGTAAGGGTAGCTGCTTAAGAGTGTGAATACATGCAAATAAAGCAAGAATGTTTAGTGAAACTCAAGCGTATCACTTTTGCAAGCACCTCTCTGGGTCTCTAAACTGAGGAGGAGGCATTTAATGAGCACTTTTTCTCTTAACAAGAAAGATCCCACTTCATTTTTTATTAAACTTTAATTAATCTACAACATACATTTTTGAAGTCAGAAATAACTTTTGATTCTAACAACCTAAATATTATATTACTAAATGTTTAAGAAGATTAATTCCAATACCACTCTGGATATTGAACAATATCGTGAATGCCATAGCCTCTGCTCTTATGCGAGGCTTAAAATAAGTGGTGCAGCTCACGTACCTTGTTCTGGTGGCTGGTGAGATGATGTGTTATGGGTACTGCTTCGTTGAGTTCACGAAGGCACTTCAGCCACTGTTACAGCTTTTTGTCTTTAAACTTGGGTGTCTAGTGAACAGCCTTTGTACATTACACATTGAGCTGGACTCCACAAAGAGTGATTAAAAACGATTTCTTTTAAACTTCTGGTCCTGTTAGACCTTTCGCTTTAAAGAATAGTAATTTAAACAGAGATGACTGGGAAAGACTGGTCTGGTAAGCCGTGTTTCTGAAAATTTTTGCTTTAGGAGTGTAAAGAATCTTCTTAGACTCCTATTAATGATTTCTGCTCAGTCTGACCTCAGCCTAGCTCCTGGTCTTACTGAGCTGCTGGGACTCAGGTCAGCGCAGGGCAAGCTCTGCTAAAGTTACTTAACAAAGAAAAATTTGTTTTCCAGACCTTGCCAAGAATCAGGTGGAAAAGAGAAATATGAACCATGATCCCTCACATTTCAGATGAGTGCCTAGTTGGTTTTGGATGAACGACAACACCAACTCTATAGTTCTCAGTCCACCGTAGGTATCTAAGTCCAGAAAAAGGTAAAAAACTGCTACTATTAAGAAAGATAAAGTGCCTTCCTCTGGCCTGGAGTTTAGTGTCTGAATCTTTGAAATGTATTAAGTGTTCTTTGATAGTACAGAGACACAGTGTTGTTAAAAAAAAAAAAAAAAAAAAAGTAATAGTACTTTAAAAAAAGAAAAAATTTTTTTTTTTATTTTTAGGTTTTAAAATTTTTTTTATATTATAGATCTTCATACATAGCTTGACTGGGCTCTAGGTTTCTCTGTTGTATGCTTGTAGATATAAACTTTATCACAGCGCTTAAAATAAAGATGAAACTTTTGTGAAATTGGAAAATGGCCTGAATCCACTAGAGACTAGTAATTACTGACTAGATTTAATTCCAAGGCAAATGTGTCACTGGTACTGTCTTTTTCCTGTCTATAAGCAGAGACCTCAACAGTATAAGCATAGTATGATATCAGGGGTCCTTAAGGCATGAATACAAATCTCGTCTGTTGTTCTACTACTCACTGAAGTGAGACGGGCAGAACCTGGCTCAGGCACAGCAGAGACAAGGAACATGTGCTTATCACATGTAAAACACCCTGTATAGCATGAAAGCACAAAGGAGATAATCAGAAGATATAAAGAGCAGTCACAGCCCTGCAGGAACAGGCGCAGAGGCAGCAGAGGGAGAGGGGATCACTCCAGCCCTGTTTCTCCAGGTAAGGATACTGTACCTGGGCAGTGCTGTTGGGTATCTGCTGCAGGTCTTCCCATCTTCTGGCAGAGAAGGGTTGCTCCTTTGTTATTTGGGGTCTGGAGCACCTTTCTTATGAGGAGAGTCTAGAGAGAGCTGTGTCTGTTCAGCCTGGAGAAGAGAAGACTGAGAGCATCTCTTATCAATGCTTATAAATTTCTCAAGGGTGGGTGTCAAGAGGATGGGACCAGACTCCTTCCAGTGGTGCCAGATGATAGGACGAGGGTCAGCGGGCATAAACTAAAGCNCCCCATTTTGCTGCTGTAACTCAGCAGTCATGTCTATTGTATTCTTTTGCTATGTAACTAGGTTAAATATATCAGAATTTTAAGCAGGTGTGTGGGCGTGTGTGTGTGTGCATGTTTTTTCCTCCAGCCTCCCCACACAGTTAGATGACTGACAGCTCAGTGCTGAATCAGAGCAAATTTGGATGTACCACATCTTAGAAGTCAGGTGGCACCAGCAAAAATGCTGCTGCTTGGTGTTGTTAGTTGGTGTTGCTATAAAAAGAGTATTTTTAAGAGCTTAAGAAAAAAAAAAGAATTATTGATGGATTATTTTTGCTTGCTACATTAGCACCAATCAGTGATATTAAATACATAGAACTGAGAACATCACTTTAAAGATTTCACATCTTGGTGTTCTTTTACCAAATGCTAATTACTTAAAAAAATACATAGAACATGTTTTATGGAGACTGTTTATTTTTTCTATTTGGAACATGGAAAAATACTTATCCATAAAAATTTTTCAAGGTAACTCAGAAAAAAAAATCCCTGCAGGCATCAAACTTCATAAGTTTGCATTGCTATTTCATTAATGCTACAATCAAGTATACTTTTTTGTTTCTCTTGGGTTTTTGTTGACCTATGTACTAACAACTACTTAATGATTTAACTGATGATATTATGTGATTAAACCTTGCTTTGAGAGCTTATTATAGTAATTAATATTGCCCTTTGGAGTTTCTCTATAGGCACATTGTTTTGCTGTGCCTTCAAATACTTATTCTTTGTGTTGCTTGCTCATACCAAGATGTAGAGACTAAAGGTTAATAATGATAAATTTAATTTCACCCTCACTTGTACTTTTGGGAAGACTTCTAGCATCAGAACAACATGATCTTTAAAAACAGGTTGAACATCTTAATTAAGCATCATGGTAGGAATGAGAAAAGAGCTGTTACACCAAGCACAATTCTACAGTTCTACAATGTATTTCTTCTTGGGAATATTGATTCCAGAATTGTCAGTATTCAATAATTTTAAAATATTTAAAATTATTGTTTAAAATTAAATTGTTTAAGGAAACTGGTTGTTTATTTGTTTTTTCTGTTTCTGAGCCTTTAGAGTGTGAGCTGTGCAAGTTTTCTGCCTCTTTACTACACTATGTGATTTGAAAGCACTTTCAGTTGCTTGTCAGAGGAGGCCTGGTCTTTCAGACTACGCAGAGGTTTTATTTTCATTAAATCACATCACTCTTGTCTGCTTACCAGGTATTATTGTTACTCCTAAAATTGCAATGTTCCCTTAGCTTGCAATTTTGTGATGGTAGTTAAGACTTCCAAAGCGGGATGTATTCTACCTGAATTCAAATGCCTACAATGCAGGCCTCTAAGGCTGTGTTTCTGTTCCATGCTTGAATATAGAGTTAATCTAAGCTAAAGAGGTGAGGAACCATCATCACATGCTGGTGAGAGACAAGGAGTGAACTAGGTGAGGAGTTCCTGCCTGTGTGATATATACAGCAAAACATAAAACTCTCTGTGGAGCAGCAGTGCATAAACCACCAACATTAACTGAACAAAGATGACATCAGGTGAACTCTGGTAGGAAAGCTGTTGAAAAGTTTGCATGCTTGCATACCTCTATTTACAATACAATAATGAAAAGAAGAAAAATAATACTAAATTCTGCTGTGCCCTGAAGTCACACTAAATGAGACTGAGAACAGCATATAGTCCTAACAAACTGAGTATTAGCTTTCAAGTAGCTATTTTTTTTCATTCCATCTTCTGAATGCCTAGGATGAAGCAAGAATGAAGGGCCCCCAGGTTGTAAAATCTTCTCCAAATTCTCAGAGCTAGGGATGAAAACAAGCCTGTTATTACCATTGTCAATTAGAGCAGAGACTATGAGCGGCTCCAAGCTGTTACCCAAACGTATTCAGCCCAAATCTGCTTCAAAGTCAGCACGCAAGCTCCAGGCACTTGCTGCCAGCATGGATGCTTACTGCTTACTGTTGGAGTTCCCTTTGTGACCTCTTCTCTTTAGACAAAAAAATATATTCGAGGTTTTATTAATTTGATTTTCAGTACACAGCATCACAACGAGATTTTCTTTTGTTTCATTTCCTTTTAGAGGGAGGGACTGAGTAAGGCCTATGGTTTACAAAGGAAAGATGAGAAAGTTGTGATAACTTGAAGACCTTTGCAAAGAGACTTGTAGCTTTCTTGTGCCTCAGGTCCTTCACCTGTTACAGAAAAGGAATAACACTTCCCTACTTTCTGTAGATTGCATGTATGAAAAAACTTGCGATTTTTTATAATCATCTTCATTGTTCTCGGTAAGTTTTGAAATGTAGCTGACTGAAAAACCAGCAATTGTCCAGCATTCTCACCAGAATGCAGACATTTCTTAGCCTTATCAGGACCTACTTGCAAATGGCCAGTTTCATGAGCATAAAAAACGTCTAAAAGTATCGTTTTTTGATTCCTCTATATTTTGAAATACCAGTCATGGAAAATTAATTTTGAGTTAGATATGGAAATAGTGATAGGTTATACCCATCCAATCCCCATCCTCTAGCACCTTTATCTCCACAATATTTTTTTTTTTTTCTGGAAAGAGTTTCAAATACACCTCATGGAAGGTCTCTTATTCTTTTCTGTTTTATATTTATTGCATTCCTTTCAGCTATTCTTCATAGATAACAGTTAGTGATTAATTCATATTTGAAGTAGAGCTTTAAATCTTTGTGTATTAACAGTACTTTGTCATTTTCTGATGCTAAGTGGGAAATGTCAGGTCATTATAGCTCTTACTTGTAGGATTAGCAGGGAATGTTCGCTCAAAATCCTCTGTGAATCCCTTAAATCCTCAATTTAACAGAATTTTTCATGTTTGCACGATGAATTGGCAACTTGAATTACTAGATGCTACTGGGTTTTATTCTTAAGCACATGCAATAAACTCAGAAATTAATTTAATAATTAATTATAATATTTGCAATGATTAATTAGAAATAAGTTAATCAAAGACTTTCTATGGATAAGCGTAAGTAGAATTAGAAACCAGATTGTCTTCTTGTAGAAGAATCTGAAAAATGGAACACTCTTCCAGTGCTCTTTTGTCGTTGCTTAAATATTGTACCTTCTCTCATAAAAAGAGGACTATAGGGTTTTTAGGCCCTGGACTAGTCCCATTCCCCTTTCAACACAATACTGCAGCTCTTCTTTGTCCACTTGACTTTTGCATCCCACTTGTAGCTGGTGGTCCCACCAACTGTTTTATCTTGGTGCAGAGGCTCCTGAACTAAGAGAGAAGATGTAGCATTGTGCAACAACTTGGATCTTTGTGCTTTTTCCCCGCTAAAGTCCTGCACTACAGCCTGACCCTATCTTGGTGCACAGGAAAGTGAATTACTTTCGAAAAAAAGAAAATTATGGCATATGCTGTCCTTGCGCAAGTACAACTTTCTTCTACAGCAAAGTTTAAATCTGTACACAATACTATCAAATCTTACATATGCCGAATAGAAAGAAATAATACTTTTTTGACCGACTGGATACATTCATGATAGTTCACTCTAGTATCAGGTTGGTCTTCATTATAACAAGGGCATGCTGATGAACCGTGTTCAACTTGTTGTCCACCACGACCCTTAAGTACTCTTCTGCAAAGCTGAGCTTTATTTAGCTGGCCCTTGACTGCTGCATGCTTTATTTAATCACAGATGCAGGACTTCACATCTGCCTTTTTGAAATTCATGAGTTTCTCATCAGCCCATTTCTCCTGGTTGCCAAGGTCCCGCTAAATAGCAAAATCCCTACGAACCAGTATATTGACCCTGTCCTCAAATTTGATGGCAGTGCCTTTATTTGTCGTAGCTGTGGATGCTGAATTGCTGCTAACAAGAACTTTCCAAGATTTGACAGTCTGTGCTGAAAAAAAGGTTTTATTTTGTATTTTCATCTGTTTAAAATCTTATCTGACACTATATAATCTAAAAATTTCTGATACAGTAAGTGGAATGCTGTAGGATCAAGCAGTACAAGATCCTTTAGAAAGGCTGAAGTAGTAGTCACTTTAAAACTAACCACAGTAAAACGACCAGCCTGTCCAAACTAGAAGTTATCCTTCTCTGGAGACATTCAAACCCAGCTGGACACCTTCCTGTGTAACCTCATCTGGGTGTTCCTGCTCTGGAAGGGGGATTGGACTGGATGAGCTTTTGAGGTCCCCTCCAATCCCTAACATTCTGTGTTTCTGTGTTTCTGTGCATTATTTGTCTCAAAGTCATTTCTTCAGTGTCCAAGGTCCTTGACTGCAAATAGTCATACTATTTTAGCTATACTGAAACAGATAAATCGTCCAGCTATCCCTATGTGCTTAGTTTTTTCTCCAGTTTAAAGTAATGTATGCTGGCATGCCAGATTTGGTGAGATCTCTGATAATTCATGACTGGTTTTTATTAGATTATTTTGCAGACTGAAATTTGTGGAACTTGGTACCCTTGTAAAGCATGGATGAAAAAGGTGCACTGTGCTTGTTCTGCATCAGGTGTTAGTAAAATCATACAGAAAAATGAAGGGATGAAAGAGTTTCTTATTCCCGTGTACAGGCAGATAAGAAAATAATATTGAAGATATTTACTGTGATGTTCTTGCTAGAATCTCTGTGAGTTTGGCCTCCCTAAGGAAACAGGAGAATGAAGAATTCACCGAATTTGGGTAGGCTGGACACTATTTTGCAGGTTGACATAGCTGGGGAGCAGTAACTTCTGCTAGACCTCAAGGGCTTAGTGGTCCCTGGGAAGAAAACCCTCATGGAGATCCCACAAAGCACATAAGGATTCATGGTTAGGACAATATGCCTGCAGACCCCTGCTACTGGAGACAGTTTTAACAACTTGAAAGTATAAGTTCTTATGTCCAGACATGCTTGGGTTACTAGTGTAAGAGAAACCAAAGTGTGTTGAGTCGGTGAATCTCTAAAATCTATAAGAAGACAGGGCCCGAGGGCAAAGTCCTGGAGGAGGAGTGAAGAGAGGATGGAATAGAGAAGCAGGTGTCCCTCATATGTGACTGCATTGGAAGAGACAGAAACAAGTTAGACCTATTTTGATTTTTAAAGTAATAATAAAAAAATGTAGCCAGTAGCTGTTCAAGCAGTTCTGGCAGCAGTACCTGTGAGATGTAGCTGCAGTGCTGGACGATGCTGGGCAGGGGGACGGCGCGGCCCCTCAGTTGCAGCAATTTTAAGCTTGTGGCTCTTCTCACACTGAATTTAGTGACCATTTGGTGTTTGATTTCAGTGTGTGAGAATGGAGAGATCCATCCTCAGAGTCAGAGTGCCAGGCTGAATCTCTGTGTATATTTTCAGTGACTTCTCTCAATGACAGGTTTAATTTCAGCCTATATTTTAAAAACATTCTTTGAACTGCCCAGTTCCCAGTTTCATATCCTATATCCTGTATAGGTGCTAGATTAAAACCCACAATATCACTTCCAGGAAGTATTTAATATATACTCTGCACTTTGCTGAATGCTTTAGCAGAGTAAACACACGTTTTTTTAAGCATTGTTAATTATTTTTAAAAAGGTATATTATTAATTCATTCTCTATGTGTGCGTGAAAGCACACAGGAATTTTCTTTCTGTAAGCTAGTTTCCAGCAGCTAGATTCAGATAAACCTACAGCTTCCACAGCAGTTAATTCCAGGCAGCTTTCTGTCCAGAAATGCTTTCTATGCATTTCCAGAGGGCCACTGTGCTGGGTGGGAGCTGCCTCACCAAAATAAAAAGGATGCTGAGAAGTGGGGCTGATTGTGGGGTGATGTGTTGGTTGTAGCCATGACTATTTCATCAGAGAGAGGTATCCAAAGTACCCTGAATGTAAATCTTTGTGATTAAGACAAGTACTGGGAAAACTGGAGTTTTTCTTCTGATGGATATTAAGTAGAAATTAGCCTCTGTCACTGCTGTAGTAAGTAGGCTAACATTAAAAAGAGCACCACTTTTCTTGAGGTATCCTCAGTGACGTTGTCTATTTCTCACTATGTTATTTTTTGAGAAAAGGGCATCAACTGAGAGAAAACATTCCACACTGCATGCTCTAGGTGCCAGACTCAAGTATCAATTTATCTTACTTGAGGAGCATTATTTTTTTCATTATTTGTCTCAAAGAGGGAAACTATGGAAATATAAAAATTTAGGTCTAGATGTGTCTCAGAATTGCAAGCTCTATGTGAAAACCTCATGGATGTTCTACAAGTTAGGTACAACTCAGTAATATAAAAATGGCTGCTGAAAGAAACTGGTTTCTTGTTTATAATAAGGGCTAAAAGACATTGTCCCTGGGAACTTTCTTTCTAGTGAGAAAGAAAGAGACAGAAAATCCCTTTAGGGATTTAGCATTTTTCAGATGCTTTCTTATTCTGCTTTTGTCAGGAACTTAAAAGGTACAGAGTGGATACTTGAAAGGGTACATTTAGGCCACGTTTCAATTCATCTTTTCTTCACAGTGAAGAGACAAAACTCTGTACATTCCTAAACTCTGCTGATGTATACATATTTGTTGTCTATACAGGATGCCAGAGATTCATCTGTGTGAAGATATCAACAAGCTGCATGTGGATTCTGGTTCTGACTTGTTTGAAGAAAGGTTTTGATGAACTAATAATTCCTTATTTCAAATTGAAATGTGGAACATTAGTGATACCATGGGAGGTGAGCTAATGCTGAAACAGAACAGATGACTACGGGCAGTGTGTACAGTATTACAATAAAACCACTGTGGTCAACAAATAGTAAATCTGAACTGGCAAAATAGGTTTTCACGTTAATTAGAGAAAAGAAATAAGACGAAATATTTTAAATATTTATTTGTCAGACTGGGGTAACAGCCTTTATACAGCACAATTTGCATAAGTTCTCAAGATACATCCTGTATACAATCACAAAACCATGACGTGGATTTATACATAAAGTGAAAACTGAGACAGATTTACAAGCATTTTTATACAGTTCTCATACCGCTTTTCTTTCAGTTTTTACAACTTTTAGAACAAGTTTTTATTTTTTTTTTCCTGATGAATCTGGAAGCAAAATGAAAATTAAAAGAAATTCCAACCAAAAGGAATATCAACGAACCACCACCTACGCATGCAACATTCACTGTGGAAACATTACATTTCTCCAAGGACTAAACTTTTTTTTGTGTTTTTGTGGGGTTTTTTGTGGGTTTGGATTTTTTAAAATATTGGGTATGCTGTACACGTTGTCCGTAGCATGACAGCACACACGCTAGTCAGCCATTGTTGAGCACCTGAGCACATCACTGAACATCTATAAGATACAATCAAATAAGGACACATTCACATGCTTGGATGTCAGATGGAGTTAATAATTTAAACTGAGTTTCTTTTACAAAAATGTATACTTATTTACAGGGTAACAAATTAAGAAAACAGTTTTTGCTCAAATAATCTATTTTGAGTTATGGATATCTATATATATATTATAACTTTTGTGTTCATGAATATATTTGCTTATTAATCCTTTCAAAATAATAAAACAGAACATATAGAAAACATTAAAATGCTTTTATGATTTAAAGAGAGAGTATCCGGATTCACTTATTCTTTCTATTTTCCTTCTAAAGGCAACATGTATTTATAAAGAGCAACAGATCCTACATGCCAGGTGTACTGAAAATTCACAAGGCATGTAGGACTAGGGTTTAAATATTAATATAATGTAGGTGGATACTTACACTGAATTTCCTCTCTGTTTCATTTCCTTTATAAGTTACACTCACACAAATGCAAATTTTCTCTGTTATTCACAAAGGTATGTACATATCTAGATATATACTCAAATAATGGAATCTGGGACATTCAACATCGTAGCAATGAAAATAAAGTACTTAAAAATAGTGTCACTTATGATTTAAATAATAATTTAAAAAAATACTATTATCTTTATGATATCTCCATGAAACTAAATCCTAATTAAATAATCTCTATTGGGCACACACTAGCTTACAATATAATAGATGTCTTCTTTTTCTTCATCATCATCCTCAAAGTAAGAATCAATATCAGCTGGTTACCAGCTACCATATCCCACAGCCTAACCATGCGAACACCCAGCATCCAGAAAAATAACTCAAATATTTCTGAGGTCTTGTTTTAAAACCAATTTAAGTCAACAGGTTGTTTTTTGTTGACTTCAGCTGTTTTGGATTGGGGTTTTGTTTCTTCCACACAGGATCCATGTAATGTAAAAACATGGGTAATAATGAAGAAGCAGCACTCATTGCCCCTGGATACTATCCCTTTAAAGTGTAATGATAAAGAACTAGCTCAACATTCATCATAGAAACTCTCATGTCTATTTTTAACCTGGAAAAAAAAAAAAAGTGGCTGTTTGCTGCTCATTTTATGCATAATAATAACTATAATAGTGATAATGTTAGAAATCCCTGTCATTTGTAAACACAAACGCTGTGCTTTTGCTCATTTTTCAACTTGTTTCCACTATACAAGGCCTTGAACAAAGAAGCAGCTTCAGTCTCTGTTGACTCAGCAGATTTAGGAATAAAAACAGTTAAAATGCCTCTGCTATTGCCTCCCTGCAATAAGCATCTTCAAAGCAACTGTAGAAATGTGTCAACTCATTAATAATCAATCAGAAATGATAAAAACTGTTGCCACATCTGAGCACTTTTGGCCAGATAAAAGAAACAAAAATTAATGAGAAAAAAGTGAAAAAAATATACTGAGATATATACAAAAAAGTAAAAAAATACTAGTAGTCCTTGTCTGAATATTTTTTAAAAAACATTGTCACAAGAGAGTTTTTCCTGACTTCATTCACAAAACAAGAAAACAAAAAAGAAAAAAAGAAAGCATTCAAACATGAATCTGTGTTGCATAGAGTGATTCCAGTACAACCTAGAAATTTGGTCAAAAAAAGGATCTTGGCACACTTTGGAAGCATCCTCTGACCTCTGCATGATGCTGCCTTGGAAAAGAGAGAGCGCGTGGGCCCAGGTTTGTCACTAGCCCATCCTGGGTGACACCAAAGGAGCCCTGTCCTTGCTGCAGCTGGCCAAGGCAGTGCTGCCTTCCTGACAAACTCTACTCTTCGAATTTCGTGATGGGAGTTTGCAACTTACATTTCAACATGCAGAAATATTTTGTGTGCTGTTCAGAGAATCAAAGATGCTTGAATTAAACCAGTTGCCGACAGCTGATATACCCTGCAAAGGTAGCTGTTCCATACAGCCGTAGCTATACCGCTCAACACAACTATTTTATAAAAATATTGGCCACATTTGTATGTGTGTGAGAGCAAAACACCCTTGTCCGCTTTTGCAATTAAGAGTGATGATTACATGCTTCCCAGGAAAGCAGCCGGATAGTGCTTGCTCCTGCTGGAAATCTCCATAGCAACTACCAGCATGAATTGCTGTCTTTATAATAAATCTTAGCAATAACAAAATTACCAGCAGTTTGCACAAAATTGCACACCTCATGGCTTGCACTTCACACAGCAATTGAAACGGGACTTTTTTTTTTTGGTCTTTTTTTTTTTTTTTTTTAACCCAGAAAAAAGAACACACTGTAGCCATCAGGAATGCAAAATAACCCACTGAAAGAGCAACACGTACATCAAATATATCCACACAGGATTTTTTGGTTCAATCGGGGATTTTTCTCTTTGAATTATTTATCTTCTTATAAAAACATATACAACATCAAAACATATAGGAGGTTTACAATAACTCCAGAGGACTGCTTTGAAAATATATGAGAGGTAGGGCATACATATACTGGTGAAAGCATAAAATTCAACATTATAAGCACACATCCTACTTACACTGTCAGTGATGTTGTGTTTTTAAGATAGCTAATAAGATTTTGGTAAAATTGCTCTGCTTGTAAGTGAAGCAGGCTACCAGCAGGTTATTGACAACGGGAGTTCCCTTGGTGTGCATAGCGTTAATTTCTTCTGTACATTTCTTCTCATATTCCTTTACTACACTCTTATTTTAAGTTGACAAAGGTAAACTGAAATCTGTATATGGAAACTGTCATCAGATTAAATGATGCAGCTTTTTCATGGCCAGTCCAGCTTCTGAATAAGCTGGGCCTTATTTTTCCTTTTAAAAGCATATATTATTTTCAGTTGGTCTTGCACAATCTCTTGAAGTGTGCTACATATATTCAGAAGGTATAAGAAGACATAAATTAAACAATTTGTGAAAAATCCTTATCACGCAGGAAAATTAAATGTCTGAAGTGCAGAAGTTTGGTCATTTTCTTTTTAAATATGCAAAGGTCGTGAGGTAATATTTCAAGGGAAACTACTTTTTAATGAAGCTTATTAAACAACTTCTGAGTAACAGTAACAGGGGCATTAGTACCCTATTGATTCTTCTTGGTGGTGTTTTTGTGTGTGTTTGTTGTTGTTTTGTTTTTTTTTTTTAAAGAAACTGCTATATTGTGTGTGAATAGGAGAAAAAGCTCTCCCTTCTTCTTCAAAAATGGTATGATGGAAAATACAACTAGCCTAAACCATCCCAGACAGTAGTTTCTCCCCAAAGTGAGCTGGCTCCTCTGTTTCAAGTCCCTGAAAGTAGAACTTTAAGCATGGAAGTGCTGACACAGTCTTAAATGTTCCAAGTTACCTTCCTATTAAGTTCGTTCCTGACTGAGAAGCCATGCTGTTGGGTGAATTATACTCAAACATTCACCTGAGAGAGCAAGAGGATATTCTTAATTGTCTCTAATGCAACAGCATTCAGGCAGTAACTGCCCTGCAATCCCTTCCCTTTAAATTTCAAGTGTTAGCATGGTGGGTCTACTGCTCCGAAGCGCACACAATGTAGCCTAGAATTCATTGTCTCTGTACAGCTTCAGGATAAGACTGGCTGCTGAAAAATGGAAGGACTAGTCGAAACGATCGTATTAGTCCTAGTGCTTAAGTCTCTTAAATTCCAAACTTCTTTAATACTGCTGATTCAAAGGGTAGTGTGAAGTACAGTGTCACTGACATTGAAACATCATTTTTTCTTCCTGATGTAGTGCAGTTTACATCCTATCCTTTGTTTTTAAAACCACAACCCCAATCATAGACCATTGATATACTTTTATCCATCACATTCTAGGACAGTGGTTTATATTAATAGTTAACACACAGAAATAAATCAAACAATCAGGTCTGATTCTCCACAGCATAGTTTCTGAAGGAAAAAGAACGAAGGAAAAAGTAATGTAAAATAACATTACCACTCTTGCAAACACCTTGCAGTTTGTGTCAAGTGACATAATCTCACTACAGCAAATTATCAGAGATCCTAAGGTGCAGAGGAACAAGTTTTGCACTCCTGATACGTGAGATTTGGAAAGTCAGTCACCTTAGGTGCTTTTGCATAAAATGATCTCCTCGTTGCACAGAAAACCAGACTGCTCTTTCCATCACACTATCTCCAGCTGCAGCCAAATTCTGCGTTAGTACTTGCCTTCCAGCCTTCATTGCTTCCTTCACAGTTATTCTCTTCACAGAGTCCAACAACACCGAGCTCTCACATCAGTCTTCATTTCAAACAGCTTCACTTTAATTTCTGGGCCCAGGTTTTCTTTTATTTTGCTGTCTTTTGCAGCAAAACAAGTGTACTAGCCCTCATTTAAGTGTGCTATGTAGCCCAGAGACTGCTCTTTTCTACTTTGTATTCTGAAACACTAGCTAAACACAATGATATCAAACTATACTCTTGGAGTGATGCTGTTTATAGCAGACTCTGCAGGTTTTGTGCCCTAAGCAGACAGCTCTGCTCAGTGTGTTTGTGTGGAGCTGACCAGCAGTTTGTGCCAGTTTACTATTCTTTTCCTTAGATCCACTTTGTCAAGCCAGATATAAGCTTCCCCAATCAGTGTCTTTTTCATAAACTTCCCTCCATTGGAGACAAGAAGAATCTGGGAAAATATAATAATATTCATCATTAATGTGCATATTAACATACTGCATCTGCTAGCAAACACGAAAGATTCAGAAATGTTGAGTTCTGATACAGTCTGTGCAGAAAAGAAACAGTGACCATTACACTCTATATAGAGTCACCTTCCCAAGAAAGTCCTGTAAAAATCAAACCTTCCTCTTCTTTTGTTATCATGGGATGTAGAAACAAGAAGATTACAATCTTGAACTTTAGCAAGCAATTTGTTCACCTGCTGGTTACCAAAGACAAACACAAGGTCAAATTTTAAGTTACAGAGTAAAGCTTTACGCAGTAAGTCAGAGGGCACCCTGCATACAGGCTGCAACTCCAGAGCAGAATAGCGTGTGAGAACATGAAGTTCCTCATTTCTGACCTCAGTAAGTGGTAGTCTAACCTAAAATATAGCATTGGTCTGGAATGTCGCTCCTGCTATGCCTCTGCTGAGAGCCACAGTATTGTGTCTGGTCTTATGGCTCTTGCTTGCCCAGCCGTGGAGAATGGGAAGGGCAAGGAACAGCCCCAGCACCTACGTAAGCTGTGCAGGCTGCATGTTCAAGACTCTCCCTGATTCATCATACAGGCACGTTTTCCAGATAAGCAGACTCATGGCATGCAAGCAGTAGCCTTCTCTGGAGGACTTCATTCATTCTCTGGATCTATAGGTTCATTCTATGTGTTTCTGGGAGAAATACGTTTGATGTTATATATACTTCAGGGAGTGAGTTATAGTTACAGTCAGATAAATTCTAGCATGTCTTAATCACTGAGTAACTGACTTAACAAGCTCAATGCTTCTTTCTTTCTGTTTCTTTTTTTTTGTGTGTGTTTGTTCGTTTGTTTGTTTGTTTCTACCACTTTTTAGGTTTTTCAAAAAGAAAAAGAACTCATGAAAAATTGCAGTTCAATGATAGGATTAGCAGCAGGTTTCTAATATTCACAGTCACTGAGCAGACCTCTGGCAATGAGGAAGGGAGGTAACTGATAACAGTAGGAGGCTGTCACCCTCTGTATGTACCAGCAGGAGAGAAAATAGGGCATTTTGTTGCTTGGTTTCACAGATCTAGGCTAACTGAAGAATGGCAGGATTCAAGGATTTTGTGCTTCACTGAGATGCTGGAAGAGACCATACGGCAGTAGACATGTAAAAGAATTGTATAAGCACTAGAGTTTCTAGTAATCAAGAACTTCAACTTTTTCTAATTTTTTTTCATTTTGATTTGGGAAACAAAGTAAAAAATGCAAACATTACATATATATATATATATATTATTTTTTTTTTTAATGTGTACGAGGGTGAGAGTTTTGCGAACATTTTCCTGGATGAGCTTCCCAGTTCCCTGTCCATTTTTGCTATCGATTGGCACAGCTTAGGCACCTACATGCCTGTTGGTCAACAGGTTTGAGGAAGGAAGACCAAATCATCTTTGGGCACTGATCTATTAGGGAATGCCACTTCACTCATCAGAAAGCTCATCCTTGGAGAAAATAGGTAGCCTCTTTCTACTGCCAGTGTCTTCTAGGTGACAGTGAATCCTGAAGAAATGGACAGCCCAGAGTCTGGCAAGCCAAACAGAACATCTGTGGAAATCATTATTCTGGGTTTTTCTGATTACCCTCACATAGGACATTATGTATTTCTAATTGCAGCAAGCCAGCCAGACAGAAGCCAGCTAGGGAATGAGGCAAAGTAGCCAGGAGCTTAGTGCTTTCCAGAAGGGTCCCAGGTGGGTTGCCAAGGAACAGGGAAATCAGGCAAGCGAGCAAGCAAGCTGCCAGGGGCAAGTGCCAGTCTGAAACTTGTCAGAATGTTTTCTGCAAAATGTTTTAATTCTGATACATCAACAGTTTTGGGACAGAAAAAATTTTTAACATAAATTTTCCATTACTTCTGTTCTTGATCCTTCTCTTCACTTCTCCCAACTGGATCCCTCGTATCTGCCCTCTCTAGCTTGTCTGTCTCTCAGCCTGGTGTCTTCCCAGCTCCAGGTTTCAAATTCCAGCCTTGTTATCCTGAATCTGTTCATCTCAGTTCCTAATCCTTAGGGTTTTTTTCCCCCATTTCCAATACTCTTGACCAGATGATTCTACTTTCTCTCCTCTCCTCTCTCTTCTCCTCCTTTCTTTTTTGTCCTCGATATCCCATGCTCCCATTTTTATGGCTAATATTCACAGATCTTGCTGTTGATTTTTAGAGTGCAGTCCCTTGTCCTAATTTCTTCCTCTACTTGTTCCCATGTCTCTTTTCAATGCATTTTCTATGATTAACATGTTTGACATGTCTTACTCCTTCTCGCTGAACTTATTACTCCTCCTCAGTTTCCCAGTTCCGTGTTTATTTTTTACATTCTGGTTTTATTTCCTTCGTTTCTCCATCAAATCTCTTTTGACAATGTCCATCTCTTTGCCCCTGAATGTTCACCACTCTGAAATTCAGCATTCAATCAGCCAACTTTATTTGCAGTAGGAATGGATTGATTGATTGATTGATTGATTGATAGGTATGAAGAACATGTAAAAACAGATGTACTGAGTCAAATCAAAGATCTTTCCAGGCTAATGTTCTGCTTCCAAAAGTGCATAGGGCAGTGATTAAGACAGAATATAAGAACAGGACAATCATGTAGTAATACTTTACCAAAATATCTACTGTAATCTGTGGAGCATTGACTTCTTGACTCACAAGTCGTATGTTTATATTTAACAAACTATGAGATATTTTGCTCTTTAATTTGTCCAATCATTTTCGCCAGTTACTTTCTCCATGAAAACATTTAGCATCTGCACTAGCTCATAGCAATACAGTTTATAGGTCAAACTCTGAGTTGCATCAAGAAGAAAAATATTTTTGTTGTTTTAAACTTGTTCCTTGCTACTTTTACAGGTTTCTTCTCGTGGGTTTGGTGCACAGCATCAGTACATATCACAGAGTTTCTGAGGAAATTTTGTGAAATCTCAGGCTGACTGTTCCTATGACTACCTCTCTCACTGTCTCCCTCCGTAACAACTTGATGGCTTATTTTTCCATAGGAATCCGTGGCTTTTTCTTTACTGATCTACTCATTCCTTATGATTTCCTCTTCAAAACACCACTGGAAGCAAAGTTTTCACAGGAATTTTAGCTGCTAAACTTCGTCAAGACTTTATTGACCACTCTGGATTTTCCAAGGTAAGACAACATCTTTAATAATCTTTTGTTGAATCAACAAGGATGTTAGGATGCCTTAACACAGGGAAAACAGTGTCTTTTTTTGTTGGTTTTGATTTGTAAGCAACGTCCGTTTTGTCTTTAATTTTAATGATACAACCGATAAGCCTAGCATAAGCACTTAGTAATCCAGTCTAACTTTAGTCATCAAAATGTATCTGGCTTGTTTACATCCATCTTCCAGATTTAAAGGCACATTAAGTCAATGCTGGTATGCCTAACAATTCCTCCCACTGACTTTTAAGATTAACATGCAGCTATCCCTGGAATTGTCCATCCCTTTCTACTAACTAGTGGAAGCCTGAATATCTGGCTTATATTAGTTATCTCCTCAAGTGAAAGTAAAGGAAGGTAGGCAAAATGAATCCTACCTGTCTGAAAAGCATATCTGACCAAATGATCAAGTCTGTCTAAACAACTGAAACACAGGAGAAGGATGGTTTCTGAACCAGTTCCATACATCATTGGATGTTCCACAGACTGAAAATACCATCACCTGCTTTACAAACGTACACAGAGAATATTTGACTTGGCATAGTCAATGATTCTGCAATGCTTGAGATTATCACTGTTGTGTCTAAGTCTAGGCACACAACTTTTAAAGAAGCTGAAGAACTGGAGAGAATCCTAAAATGATTAGGCATTTAGGTAACAGGACATATCAAAGAAACTTGGTTTACTTAGCCTGGAAGAATAGAGAGGAAAGATATGATAACAAACTTCTCAGTGTGCAATTTTTTTTCTTTTTTTTAAGAAAGTAGATCAATTTTTGTCTGTGCTCTGTGAGGATACTTAAGGATAAATTAATTTTAAAATGTGGCATATTTAAGTTAGATATTACACTAAACTTTCTAAATATATAGAAAAGTATTTTTGGAAGGCATGCATAACTTCCTTCTCTAAGGGCTTTCAAGAACATATCAAGACTCAAACACTCAGGCCTGGTCTACAGATATCCTTCCTTGGTGTGGGGTGACAGATTAAACCATCTTTTAAAATGCCCTCCAGCCCGATATTTCCATTATTATGTAGCTGTGTTATTTCCTTTGTAATTTTCTCATTTAAGCAAACAACTGGGGCAGAAGATTGGTCTCAAATGCCCAAAGCACAGCGTGGACACCATCCAAAATCAGATTTTAATAAAATACAGCATTACCTGAAGAGAATGCCCAGCAGGACTCAAGCTAAATCTAAACGTTTCATTGAACGAAGGCTCCCGGTCATGCCTGCATACCCTGGTTTTCTTCTTAATTACTCTTTTTTGAGTAGAGATATTGACAACGTACAGCTTCACATACAGGTCTGGGGAAGAACAGTTCAATCATTAATTATGGAAGCTTTTAAATAATTCTTGTTGCTAATGGTTACAACAGATGGGAAGTGTTGTGACAGAACAGAGCATGGTACTTTACAGAGCCATATTCTGTTCTCATTCACATGGTGTAGAAATGGAACCACCCCACTAAACCCAAGATAATTACTTTGTGTTTGCAATGTTGTCATTAAAGGAACAGATATCGTGATGTGTTTATGCATAATGAAAATATTATTACTAACATCAGTTTTTAATTTTTAAAAAACCTTTTTCACCAAAATACAATTTTTCACTAGATATTATTGTTATTTAATAACCTAGGGACTTATCCTTTTTATTAAAGTTAAAAAGGATTAATTTTTAAGAACCAAAAGTAAATTAAAAAGTGGATTAATTTCTGAAAGCTAATTTGCTTCTACAAAATGTTTTTACTTTCTTGGAAGATGTTCACAGAACTAAAAAAAAAGCACTTCAAAAAGAATCTTATAGAATATGTCATTCTGACTAAGGAGCAATGTTCTTTCCAATTTTAGTGGTTTCGGATACATCCTACTTAATGTCTTCAAAGCTGTTTTCTGTGTGATACCTGGTAGGTGATCTGGAGATTTAAATTTGTATGTGATATTTCTGCACTGAAGGATTTCTACTATCAGCTGTTCTCCATCTGTCTTCATTTCCTTCTTTAATGCAATCTTGATTTCACCCATAACCTGTGTTTTACCTGGAAAAGCAGAAAAAGCAACCCCCATTAATATAAAATGAAACTGAATGTGTATTTTTAACTGGGAAAGAGGTAGAGGGGGGTTGGTTTGTTTGTGTTTGTTTGTTTTTGTTTGTTTGTTTTCAAGACAGCTTGGAGTTTTTAGTCAGGGATTTAAGTATAATGTATTGGTTGAATGAACAAGTGGTAGATACATGCGTACACTTGTGTAACTAGATTATATGGTTCAGAATGTATTTGATTCAGCGGAGATCTGTTCACAAGAATAGAAATTTCACTAGGAGTCATTACAAGTTATGTAACGGTCACTACAATTCATCTTTTCAGAAACCTTTACTGCACGATTCTGAAGTTTTCTCATTAAAAAAAGGAAAGGGAAGGGAACATTTGATAGAGTGTTAAAAGGTAGGATTCTGAAAGGCAATGAATTAAGACTTCGGTGAAGTTAGCATTTCATGAATTAAAATTTAGTAACAAATAATCACAGCTACAGCCTGGCCCCTTAACTGTACTCACAAACTGAAGCTGGAATGTGACTTAGTTACAATCAATAACAAATTTGCAAATTCAGATCTGGGAGAGGACCAGGAGGCAAGCGATTCTTTCACCATATTTAATCGTCAGAAAACCCTTCCCATAGGTTTGAACACGCAATAATAGCATCTTGCTTTCTGGTGTATGTTTGTGCAAAGAGAATGGAGCCCTCATCTTGTCATGACAGCAGAAAAGATCATCAGTAGTTTGGATTAAAGAAAGAAAGGCCAGCGATGTCCCAGTTGTTATTTATTAATCTGTTCCATCATCTGTCAACAAGGTTTACACTATAGTTATAATGACTTTTTTCTGGAAAGTGTTGAGTGACCAGTGGTCAAGCTAAACTTTGGATTTTGAATGACTAGAAATGGACAAAACAAAATATTATAATGCCTCCCCCGCTCTGTTGATGAACTACCAAAATCGCTAATGAAGATATGACATACCTGAAAGATGTTGTATAAATCTGGCTATTTGATCAATATTGGTTCTTGCACTGATTTCATTGTTTCTCCACGATAAAAGCCCAGGATGGACATTTGTAGCACAAACCTAATGTTAGTTTCAGGCAATTTTTAGTGGTGCACTGCCTTTCCTGGAAAACATGCTCGAATTATTTACTTTATTTCTTCTCTGTACTTTAAGGTATAGTTGCAACAGTTGTTAGGTTCTGATTGCCTAAGTATCTTTTATTTCACTGAGATGCACATTCAACCTAAAACAAGATAAGGTAGGTCAGATGCTACCTGTGCCACTGTGAGCTCAAAAAGGGATAAATGCTTCCAGTAAATTAGAATGTGTTTGAAAATTTCAGCACCATTTCTCAGCATCTAGAAATTTTCCATGGACTATTCTGTATCCCCAGATACTCTTTATGACAAACAATCCTGCTTCACAATTTAAGCCTCATGTGGAAAACAATAATCTCCAGCTGTGAGCACATGAAGCATGATAGCTCTCTTGTGCTTCCATACTAATTTTCATTTCTCCCACAGCATGCAGGAAAAAAGCCTTAACACCAGCTTTATGTAACATTGCACTAAAATAAATCACCACTTCAAAACCTAGCAGAATTTTGAAGACTCAGAAGAGATTCCTATTTCTTCCATGGTTCAGCTTTTTTTCCTCTTTCTTATATATGTTCACTACATCTTTCCTTTGGCAGGTGTGTAAGAACAGCTCAAACATACATTGCTTTGTGGAGTTGATTTAAATGGAAATACATTAAGAAAAAAGTGATACACTGATGAGGGCAAGTGTTAATAATGAACTGTCTGTGAGTTATTGAGAGAATTCACAGTGGACTGAGCTGGACATGAACGTTCTTTGACTGATACGACAGAAATAAAGTTGCTCAGGATGTCATGGGATTGGATGACCCTGAGGGTTGCACTGGTAGGAATAGCTCAAGAAACAGAACCCAGTCACAATTTTTTACATGCTTAAAAAAAAAAAAAAAAACAACCAAACAAAAAACCACCACCAACAAAAACCAGCTTTACTTTCTTACACTTTATAGCTAAAATCTATAGGACTAGCATGCATTATCCATTCACGTATGGAGCAGAGGAAGGAACATAGAAACATGGTTTGTTTTAGCAGGATTTCTCCTATTTTTCCTGTTTTCTGTGTTCAGAGAGACGGCTGCATTTTAAGAAGAATACACACTATGGGTTTATTTCTACACTTTCTAATTGTGAGTACTCATGTTACTTCCACTTTTCTGAAAGGACCCATGCCAGAGAGAAGTTCCAGGTTTCCAAATGCTGGTGCAGAACACCTTACTCTACTGTTGCAGAACAGCTCCCTTTAGAGAAAACCAGACACATCCACACTGCTTTGTCATTAGCCCTATCTCTTCTGACCTCCAGCCTGATGCCTTGTGGCGAGAACAGAAAAGTTTGTTTGTTTTGTGATATTTTAGTGCAAAGAGCCTGATAAAATTATAATTGTCTTATTGTAGCATGACTATGGTGCTATATAGACAGCATGATAATAATGGAGTTTTTGGTGATGCAGGGCTGTGTTAGTGCTGACAGTCGGTACAAATCACAGGGAAGCAAACACATCCTCTATGCCATTGGGAGATGAGCAGACTGCCTCCAGAACCTAGGTTTTGTCTCAGAAAGAGTAAATCAGTTTGTGTTAAAAGAATTCCCATCAGAAAACTAAAATAATTCAGTATGGAAATTAAATAAACCAGATTAGGGAGTCAACCAAAGGCAGAAATTATGTGACAGTGCAAATTCCGGTTATGAGACTACATGATTCAACTCTGTAAGTGTTCTCTTGAGGAAGGTTTGGGAATAAAATATCTCCACAGATTTTTGCATTAATAGCTTCTCGTATTTGGTATTAGTATTTTGCATGAGTGTTCCCCATGAGCAAACTAAAGTGAATGAAATCCATATCCCAACTTGTCTTAAAAACATCTCTGAGTATAACATGAAGTATTGATCCTTCTGAATCTGTTACATTTATAATTCTGAAAGAATGAGTAATAAGCCTCAGAATTTCCATAATCTTTCAGTCTAAGATGGAGAGATGTGTAATGATCAGCACAGTGTCATCATAAGCATATGACCAGAAATAAAGCCTTCTGTTGTTAGAACTAATTTCATTTCCTTAGGTCTTTATCTGTTTTGATACACTAACAGATTAAATCAATGAACCTCTGAGAGCTCTGCACAGTGTTCATTGATAGAATACGTTTGTTCCACAAGTATCTAGTGACCTGGACTTGGTGCAGCTACAGTTATCTCTAACATTGTTTAAAGAGACAGAACCCACGGTTTTGGATTCCCTTTCATCACAGCAATATAGCTGCAAAAAGAGCATTTATCATATGATCCTATGATTCCAGAACTGAACAACTCAAATGTTTTATGTAGCTGTATTGCTTAAATTAACAAAATCTTGGGATCAGCTATATTAGGATATGTTTGTAGTATTTAGAAGCTTAGAATATGTAGTAGCATGGCATAAAATACTAGGAATCCAAGGTGAGTTCTTGAGAACTTAATTCAAAAAAGGAAAATTTACAGCTTTAAAATATGGAGCATGATAAAGGGAACCCATTGGTTCTGTCCTCAGATCCCCATCCCTTAGTAGCTTTCTGTCATCTTAGATTTCATCTCAGTGCCTAATCTCAGAGGTGGGGATAAGAATATCTATTTTGCTAACTAAGAGTTGTTTGTTTTTCGTAACTGGATTTGGGTATATTGTAAAGAGAGAGACTTAAACCATCTAAGCATAAACAGGACTTTGGCGTGTGATTTCTAATACTATGAGAACACACAAAGATTTAGAAAGACTTATGCCACTGTTATGTTTCCCTCTACCATAATCCATGAAGCTCACACAGGCATAATTTTCTGTCTAACAGAGTGTCGTAGCAAGAAATATGTTTCTGCTTGATTCCTTTAACACTATTTTGAGAACCAGAAGTTCATCCTCCAGCAGACAGCTGTGCTTCAGGAAAAGAAGACAGCATTATCTTATTGAAATAAATAATTCAGTATTATTGCAAATACTAGCCATTTATTATTTACGTTTCAGTATTGGAGGGAAATATCTCTATCTGAAAGTGAAAGGGTGTTCAACACAACTTAAAAATCAAATATACCAAGAATTCAAAATGTCAGCCAAACCCTTCCAACATTTTTTTAAGCAAAGCCTTTTTTTTTTTTTAACATCACACCAGTTACTTGCAGTACCAGTACTCTTTTGAGTTTTTTTCATTACCTTCTTTTTGTCTTTCACTTTCCCCCCACTTATTTCTTTCTCCCTGAAAACTGCCACAATGTTCTCTGTAGGCTGGTTTTATCTTTGTGTTCCCTACTCTAAGAAAAATCAGACATCTAATATAGCCTTAACTACTCCCTCCTCCCATCTCACAGCATTTTAAATAGATGTTTGGTTTACTGGCATAGGACTGTGTCAATAAATATGCAATTTGGCTCCACATTCGAGGTTGAATATATGCAGGTTCTGAAATCTGTTGCTTCTCTTGACACCGCATACCCAGTCCGCCCTGCACAGTGCAACCAACTGATCATGGAACAAGCTAAAACTCAGAGTAAGGCTGTTTCTTTTTCCCGCGATCCAAAGAGGAGTTGCAGCTGCTGAGAGCTCCTGGTATGTCTTCAGAATCTTCTCTAATCTGCCTGTGTGAAGGCTAAGTGTTGTTATACATAATGGGCTCGGGTGTTTTTACAATTTATTCCCTCCCTTACCTGATGCAGGGAGGGATACTGTGCGCAGGCAGTCATGCTCCTCTGAGATGCCAAACACTATTGGCTCAACTGCTCACAAATGGGTTCCCTCTGGGATACAGGGATGCTCTGCAATCGGAGTGGGCATGAACTGAGGGAACCACTCTCTTTTTTCTTCCCTCTCCTTACCCTGAAGATCTGAACTGCTGTGAACAAACTGTATATTATGAGATGAGCAAAGAAGATTAAGGCTTCTTTAATATCTCCCTGTCTCCTCTGATGCGATGTATATGAAATCATGTTATGAGGAAGATGTACAGAATTAATGAACTTTGCTCACAGCAAACACAATTTACAATTTTGTGGGCAGTGAGAGTGGCTGGCATTTAAGCTCAGGCATATGAACAGGTTGACAGTTTTATGTTATGATTCTTAGAGCTATCGGGCTCACTGCCCACAAAATTCTGAATATACTAGTGCAGAAATTTAGCCTGTATGCCCAGAATTCTTAGTAGGATTAAACAAAGAATATTTGAGGGAAAATACTGTTCGGACTTCATTTTCAGATGAAGCAAAACTGCTGTGCAAAATACAATTTGAAAACAGAGAAAGCTCTTTTTTCCTGTTGAGACTTTGAGATGTGGAATATTTCCCAGAAGAAATACCAACTCTGTTCCATTTATTGGTCATTATGTGTGTGTGCCTCTTTCAGAGGGTTTGTTTATTTATTTTAAAAGGAAAAAAATGCTGACTGGATGACTGTGGACTGATGCCATATGTAAAATCCCTTGGCCTGAAGCAAAGTGATTTGTGGGAAAATAACACTGATACTTCATAAATGCTCAAGTATGAAAAATAAAAATCATAGACTTGTACGAATGCAGTTTCAACCAGCTTTATTTCTGACAGCTGGCATTCTAAAATGTTGTAGCAAAAGGTTAATGAGGCAGCAGTATTAGAGATGAATTAGAGGATAAAGTTTCACTAGAGTCAGAAGGTGCCCAAGTCAGTGACCTAAAAGACAGTGTAGGGGATTGGAGATTTCTCCAGAAAGATTTTTTCAATATTTTAGTGAGACTGGTCCTTCCACCATAAAGGAATTTGTAATAAATGGAGGGAAATTAATGAGAACTGTAAATACCAGATTCAACCAATTTAGCTGCTCAGAGATGACTACAGAGATTACTTTTAATTATGGAGATGAACACAGAATACCTGTATGTACTTGACAGGTGGTAGGTAGGGGGAGAATAAAAACGAGAGGTGCAGGAAAACAAGAGGGTTACAGAACAAATTCATAGTACATCCTACTTCTACAACAAGGTGACCTGCTTAGTGGATGTTGTCTACCTAAACTTTAGTGAAGCCTTTGACATCATTTCCCACAGCATTCTCCTGGAGAAACTGGCTGCTCATGGCTTGGATGGATATACTCTTCGCTGGGTAAAAAACTAGCTTGATTGCCAGGCCCAAATGGTTGTGATGAACAGAGTGAAATCCAATTGGTGGTCGGTCACAAGTGGTGTTCCCCAGGGCTCAATATTGGGGCCAGTTCTATTTAATCTCTTTATCAATGATTTGGACGTGGGGATCAAGTGCACCCTCAGTAAGTCTGCAGATGAGACCATGTTGGGTGGGAGTATTGATCTGCTTGAGGGTAGGAAGGCACTACAGAGGGATCTGGACCAAGGCCAATTGTATGAGGCCAAGTTCTGGGTCCTGCACTTGGCTCACAACATCCCCATACAACACTGCAGGCTTGGGGAAGAGTGGTTGGAAAGCTGTCCAGCAGAAAAGGACCTGGGTATGTTGGTCAACAGACAGCTGAATATGAGCCAGCAGTGTGCCCAGGTGGCGAAAAAGGCCAACAACATCCTAGCTTGTATCAGAAATAGTGTGGCCAGCAGGACTAGGGAAGCGATCATCCCGCTGGATTCGGTGCTGGTGAGACCACACCTCAAATAGTAAGTTCAGTTTTGGGCACCTGTCTGCAAGAAAGACATTGAGGTGCTGGAGAAAGTTCAGAGAAGAGCAATGAAGGCAGTGAGGGGTCTGGAGCACAAATCCTGTGAGGAGTGGCTGAGGGATCTGTGTTTGTTTAGCCTGGAGAAAAGGAGGCTGAGGGGAGACCTTATCACTGTCTACAACTGCCTGAAAGAAGGGTGTAGCATGGAGGGTGTTGGTCTCTTCTCCCAAGTAGCAAGTGATAGGATGAGCAGAAATGGCCTCAAGTTGCACGAGGGGAGGTTTAGATTGGATATTAGGAGAAACTTCTTTACTGAAAGGGTTGCCAAGCATTTGAACAGGCTGCCCAAGGAAGTGGTTGAGTCACCATCCCTGGAGGTGTTTAAAAGACACATAGATACGGCACTTAGGGACATGGTTTAGATGTGGAGTTGAGAGTACTAAGTTAACAGTTGAACTCAATGATCTTAAAGGGTTTTTCCAACCTAAATGATTCTATGATATTATGATTCTATGATCTCTTATTTATATTTATTTATATTTGTTTATACTCCTGTGGTAGGGAAATCTTACGTTCTAAGCTGGTTATTCTATCCACATCCATTCTGCAATTCATGCAAATACCAGAGTTCCCCAAAATTTAGCTTTGGTTTAGAATAATGAACTAATAACAGGGTTAATCATAAGGAAGTTTAGTTCTGTAACTCCCTAGACTGTATAATCAACAAGGATAGTACCACCTTAAACTTATATCTTAGGATGGGAGGTGCCTGCTTTTTAAAAATTTTTCAGTGATGGTTAAGAAGCAAGGTGACGGCTTTGATTTAGAAATCTGATATTTTAAAAGTGAAATTGGAATAGAAGTATCAAAATGCAAATCTACAACTCTGACGATTTCCATAAGTTCAATGAGAGAAAGCTAAAATTATGGTTGAAATTATTCTTGCTATTTTAATTGAACTTCAAAGGTAGGTACAACCTGGATCTGAAAGAGGAAACTATGCAATCTCATGTCTCAGAAGGCAAAACTCTCTTCAACCACATTTCCTCCCTTTCATCCTCACCATAAATCACAGCCTGAGCCTAAATATAGATTCACAGTCTTCTTTTCTCAGTTTTAGCATCTTACATAAGGAGACATATCAGATGCTGCAGATTCAGCTGCATAAAAGACAGCTTGGCACAGCACATCTGAAATTTTGGTGATGAAAG
This sequence comes from Pampusana beccarii, assembly GCA_013399365.1. Lineage (NCBI taxonomy): Eukaryota > Metazoa > Chordata > Aves > Columbiformes > Columbidae > Pampusana > Pampusana beccarii. Next base: position 53,640 of record VWYH01002719.1, read on the forward strand.
GTGCACTTTGCCCTGGCTTCTGGGTGGCCAAAAGTTCATACAGGGAAAATAAGAGACGTATTTAATGTCATACACACAGAGCAAACGGAACCTTGATTATTTTAAGCCTATTCTATTGCAGCTTTACCAAGGAGAACATGTGTTGCTAAAGGGAGAAGTTGTTTGCAAACTGCCATTAAAAATCTGTATTTGACATAACCACAGTTTAGTAAAGTATTTTGCACAATATTACAATAATCTTTCTGTAATGTGGCATAAACATCCTGTTAAAGAAGGACAAGTGAATCGACAAGCTCCTTTTCCATGTCAATATTAGAACACAAAACAGGTTTTACCTATACAAAACCAGGGAGGATTTTGCTAGATTTTGCTTAGGTTCTCATTTAAATGATGACAGATTCCAAGATACTTTTCCTGTCCCATGGTTAATACATATTTTTATCTTGTTTGTTTGTTTGTTTTGATATGCAAGTTTTTGAGGGTTTGGCAATATAGTCTGAAATGACAAAATCCCTTCTGAGCCAGCCTTCACTTCCTGTGGCAAAATAATGAAAATGTTACACCTTGATCTGAATATATATATGAAGATGTGAATATCACAACAAATTTATTTATTCTTTTTGTCCACTTGATGTCATGAAATCAGATATTTTTGCTTGAACCACTAGAAACCCCAGGAAATGGATTAAAGCCCATTTGGCTTGTATTACAATATGATCAAAGTATAATGCAAATAAAATGAGCACTTTAAGATGAGTGAAATGAATCCCATGGATGGTGGCAAGAGATAATAGAAAATTTGCCCAAATAAATAATAAAGAAGATCAAATAACTATAAGTATAATTTGAAATATTAGGTAGCACAGTATCAGAAGGGAGAAAAATAGATTCTCAAGTGTGTTTTGTAGAATATTTACTTTTTGAATCCAAAGAGAAAATAATCCTTTGAAGAGAATATTTTGTACTTGGGATGTAAACAAACTTCCCCCAATCTAAATTCAAATACACAGAGTGCTTTAAAAATATTGTAAGAACAACATATTTCTTAAGAACAACAGCTAAAAATGAAAGCAATGAAACCAAAGTACTTGAAGATTGCATTGCTGAAAAGTAATTGTTCTTTCGGGAAACCTGCTGACCACTCAAGGAGCAGAGTGACATGAAAACAAAGTGTTTATATAATTTCTGCCAAATTTGTAGGTCAGACATAAGCAAAACGAGTCACATCACATTTAAATATAAACCAAAGAATATGTTGTGTTACAGGAACTCCTAGGAACTTCCCCATTTGCTTTGGCAGATAGCCATGTTAGGTGGTGATTTTTCATTCCTTTTGGTGTTTTGGACATATGGTCTGACAAAAGAAAAAAAAATCAAACTCCAAAGACAGATGGATAAAATTACATGCAGATCTTTCAAGAATTTAGATAATAGAAAAAGAGCTGAAGGATAAAGAGCTGACTTCAAGAGTAGGTGTTACCTACACATCTAATGCAGGCTTAGTTTTATTAGTCATGGTAAGGATTTTAAAAGTGGTAAGCAAACTCAAAAAAATACTGATGTTTTCTGACTTAGCAGTGGAAATAATAGAATATTTATTACTTTCCCTTTGTCATAAAGCCATCCTGTTATGGGGAAGTATACACAGTAAATAGGGATTGGTATAAGAACCACATATGATGTGTTTTCATTCCATTTAGTTTGGAGAGTGGCTCATTGTACATTTACTGCATAGACAATACGCACTGAGCCCGCACTGTTAGTTCTGTGGAACAAGCTGTTTCATTTCACAGCTTGGCCAAGTCATTTATAGCCCATAAAAAATTTCTTAACACATGGTGGCATATGTAACTCTCTAAAGCTTTCTTTGAGAAGGAGGTGGAAGATGGCATTTGTATACACAAATGTATCCATACACATACTCAAGCTAACACAATACGTTAGCACTCTTTTGTGCTGTAAACCTAGTAGGCACACTATGATGGTAACTGAAGACGAACATTTTTTGTGAGAACCTGCCTATTCATTCCTTACATCATGATTTCCAGATTCCCCCTCAGATTTATACTGCAGCTCTGAGGCTCTTCAGTGAAATATGCTTTAAGTCTTGCTCATACCTCCCTGGAACTACATACTGGTGAGCACAGTCGTGTGTGCTGCACAGCTTGGGTACCAGAGCAGATGCTTCTGCACTGACTGTTCACATGGAAAACAGGTAATGCTATTATACTAATAGATTTTCTTTTATATACTTCCATTACCTGATACAGTGGCAGCAGCCCACTGTTGAGATGCTATTTCTCTGTCATTAAATAAGAATGATTACTGAAATAATTGTTGCTAATAAGACTACTAAGTGTAAGAGAATGAGAAATTGCTTATTCAGTGTGATAGTAAGCACTGTGATAATTCTAACAGAGCTCATTGTGTCTAACATACTAAAGAAAGCCAAATTTGTCTTCCAGGACCACCAGAGTGTTTTGTAGAAAACCTAGGAAATTTTAACACAAAAATGAATACTTGTAATTATTACTGGAATACAGCTACCTGCATAATCTGTCCAACAGAGCAATGAGGGATTAGCCTTCCCATTAATAAGGATAAACATGGAATCAGCTCAGTCAAAACTGGAAAAATGTGTTAATCCAAATTTTGCTCAGGGGGGATGGACAGAAATGTTATGCAGAGTATCCCACAGTATTATGCAGAATGCAGATTTCTACAGTCCCTGGAGGACTGATGTCTGGAAGCATTGTTTACAGTAATGTGGAGATGGTTCCTAAAGTTGTTACCAGTTTGGAGAAATATCAATTTACTTTTCAGCTTCTGCCAGGAATCTTCTGTTAAATGCCTTTTTTTCTTTTTTTTTCTTTTTCTTTTTTTTTTTTTTTTTGAGTTTGTGGTTATAGTCTGAAGTACCTGTTTTTCATTGAAATACTTACTTTACATTTTCCCCCTCATTCAACAGTGCCATTATTCTTCATTTCATGAAATGCAGATTCCCTCAAACTGCTGTAACAGACATTTCCTACAGTTGGTATTTCATTGCACTGCTGAACTGATATGTGTGGTTAAAGTCCACAGGGATACATTTGAATTTAAAAATCATATAAAATCCTAGAACAGAATAGAAACTACAGGGACAGTACTGCACTTATCTAAATGCACCCATAGAGCTTTTTGATTCAGATTGAAATGATGGAAAGAAAAAGAGAAAGGGAAAATACTTACAGTGTTCATGAACTGGGAAGAAACCTATTAAGTAAATGGAATTATATATCACTTGAAAATCAAGAGTGAAGCTCAAAATGATAAGTCTATGTTCCAAGTGGACTAAATGACTGTATAGAAGATACCTCAATCTTCTACAGGGGTGAGAATACCAAAAATGTTTCTCAGTTTCTGAGCTTTCATGGTCAATGGGGCAAATGGTGGAAGTCCTCTTACAAAGAAAGGGAGAACTAGGAATTATGGATTTTAGAAAAAAGGGCCTAATGTTCAGTAACGGGAGAACATAATAGGTTGGTATCAGAGATGCAAGGGGAAAAAGGTTTTATAGTGCAGGACTGAAAATTTTCCAAGATGATGACCTAAAACATCTATCCAGGACCTTTAAGAGTGAGAAAAAAAGTCAGAGACTGATTCCTGGGAATCACACATTTCAAATTCTGAGACATCTCTCTGGAGCCACAGAGAACAGAGGTACCCAAGCCCCTGTTCTAGGTGCCAAGAATCTGTCCCAAGCAATTCCACCTGCAACTGAGAAACTTTTTAAATGAAAATTTTCTCAAAACTTCATGCTCTAGAAAAAGTGAATCAGAAAACACACCCGTATTTGTATTTAAATACGTCTGGCTAGATTAGAAACTCCCCCTAAATTTTCTGAAGTCATTGAAGCAAATACCATCTATTTGTAGATATAAAAACCTCAACTCTTTTGCAACTCATTAAAAGTCCTTTTCTGCTTCTGGGCAGTACATATGCAGTAGGACTTGTATAATTAACTGAACCTTTTCAATAACGAATACAAAGGCGTATCTCATAGGAAGCTAATGCTCTGACAGCTCCTGTAGATTTATTTTCCGTCTTTAAACAGAAATGAGATTTTTTTCTGTCTCCTGCCACAGTACAGCGAGACTGTTTTGAAAGTTAATGCCTCACAGATTTTATGTACTGAGGCCAACACTGATAACATCTGTTGAAGCCTTGCTCATAATTTATATTTAAAAATTAAAGCTGTGCATATGGAAATTGAAAGTAGGGTTTTGTAAGTCTTTACAAACTGAAAATGCAACATAGACTCTTTTCATAACATGATTTAAAACTTGTCTGGTAGTTTTTGAAATGTAAAATACCTGGGACCTGGAAAATATTATTACTGTTATATACTCTCCATAAATTTGTAATAAAGTATAGCAAACATTGTATTTGTGATCATCATCCATGAATATGATTCCACTACCTGTAGGAATTATGCAGGCTCTCTTTACAGTTTCAATCAATTTAGAAGAGATAGTTAAAAGTTTTTTGTGTTGTTTTTTTTTTTCCAACTAAAAATGAAGACAAATTTTAGGAGAGCAGAACATACGTTCTCCTGGATTTGGAACTTACTCAGGAAGTGTCCTATACTCTGAGAGAGAAGTTTGAATAAAAATCTGATGTGCAGTTCAGGTTTACATGAACTGAAGAAAGATGCCTTGCCCTGAAAAGTTACCACAAAAAGAGTCTTGAACAATGTAAAGAATATTTAAAAACTCTACAGTGCTGCCTTGTTAGAAATCCTACAGTGACCTGGTAAGTCTACTGAATATCTGCGTGGAATGGGCTTGAAAAAATGAAACTGCACAGTCACTTGAGGTAGTGTTCATGAAGAACAACTTACTGAGCTAGTGCCAGGCCATGGTTAGGTACCATGCCAGCTGACATGCTCAGCATCACTAGACAAGACCTTGTGAAGAACAGTAAGGTATCATGTGAGACTCTTGTTTCTAGCATCAGCATGCAATATTATGTTTGCAACCTGATGCACAACAAATTGTTTCTGTATCCATGAGGAAAAAGAATATTATGTATTATTTCCTACAGAATATGTCTGTTAGTATTTCTGACCTAACTAGGTCAGAAAAAGCATTAAAAGCTGTAGAAAATCTTAGAAATAAGTTTGACTGCTTAATATGTATGCTGGATACTAAATGATTGAAGACAGAAAAAAAATCCATAGGATCTGAAGACTAGTCAGTAGTTCTCATTAGTGTTTGACATTATTCAGTGACTTGAACAGCTGTTCTCTGAGTTTCCAATTAAACTAATCAATCACTGAGAATATTAGCATAAGAATAAAAGTATAAATGTTATTTAAATATGCAAATATTGAGGTATAGGTATAGATTAGCTCAGGAACAGTAACAATCAAGGTCATTAAAGATCATTTCAGATTATGATCTGCCTCTGAAAGATAATTATGTTTTCCTAAAAGTCTATGAACTTTTTCAGTAGTAATACATATGATTGGATTTACATTCATGTTTGTCAGATTCAAAGTACAATATCTGGATTCTCCATGTAAAATGGACTTTCAGTTCCTTGCCTGACAGCAACTGATTTGGAAATTACTACATATTCATACTCAAAGACTACTACTCTGCCCATTTTAATGGGCTTGTTGACTGTGGTGGTAGCACTAATTACTTCTGTAAGTTGATTATCATTGAGAAATATAGGGCTGCATTGTAGAAGCACTTGAGGACCCTATTCTGTCCTTAAGGTTATTTCAGCACAATTTTACCCCCTTGGGCTGCATCAAAGGGAGTGTGCCCAGCAGGTTGAGGAAGGTGGTTCTGCCCCTCTGTTCTGGGAGACCCCACCTCCAGCTCTGGAGCCCTCAGCACAGGAAAGACACGGACCTGTTGGATAGGGGCCAGAGGAGGCCATCAAGATGATCAGAGGCAGGAACACCTCTCCTGTGAAGACAGGATGAGAGAATTGGGTTTGTTCAGCCTGGAGAAGAGAAGGCTCTGAGGAGACTTTATTGTGGCCTTTCAGTACTTAAAGGGGCCTGAAAGAAAGATGGGGACAGACTTTTTAGCAGTGCCTGTTACGATAGGACAAGGGGTGATGGTTTTAAGCTGAGAGAAGGGAGATTCAGTTAGACCTGAGGAAGCGATTTTTTACAATGAGGATGGTAAAATACAGGAACAGGTTGCCCAGAGAGGTGGTAGATGCCCCATCCCTGGAGACATTCAAGGCCAGGCTGGACAGGGCTCTGAGCAACCTGATCTATTTGAAGATGTCCCTGCCCATGGCAGGGGGCTTGGACTAGATGACCTTTGAAGGTCTCTTCCAACCCAAACTATGCTATGATTCTACGATCATGTGTACCAGAAGTGTCACCTTGCATAGTGTTTCACAAGCAAAACTTTGGGGATCCGCTGCTGAACTGCAAGTCTGTGAGCACTGTTCCTCTCAGTACTGAATCTGAAAGGTAGCTCTTCCAAAGAGCAGGCAGCTTTATTTAGCAATCAAATATGTACATTTTACCATCTTCGGTTCTGAAATTTGAGGATACGTATATAACATGACTCAGGTCAAGGCTGTTTTTAACTTCTGTCTTTTATAATTTTCATTCCTCCTTCCCCATATATTTTGGCTACAGAAAAGAATGCAGCCATTTAAATCCATGACTTGAAACCAATAAAATCGTACTGATATGGGAGACTGCAAACTTGATCCTGAAATGGTTTGCAAGACATCTAATTATTCTGTGCAAGGCACTCAACTTCAAGTTTTTAAATAATATTTATATAATATACTTCAGTTTAACAACAGATACACTTCCCTGGATTAAATAGAATTAAATTTGAGATGCCCATCATACTGTCAGTTAATAGTAATGATTTCCATCAAAATAATTAAAAATTCTGTCTCAGGCCCTTTGTGATACAGAATCTCAGCTGTTTGCACAAACTGTTTCTTGTAAAATTTTCATTTGCTTCTTTTAGTAATTATAATACCAGTGGTAGTTAGAAAAAAAAAACAAATAAGAGGATCATAGGATCACAGAATGTCCTGAGTTGGAAGGGACCCACAAGGATCGTCGAGTCCAACTCCTTATTGGTAACCTTATTTTCAGTTTACAAGGAAATAAGGCTTAAAGAGCATAACAAGATGTCTAATTTAACCTAATACAGCAGCAAAAATCATAATGTAATCCTGTTTTCTTTTTTGGTTCTGAGTAATGTGGGAGAGGATACAGTATTCTTTGTGCACCCATGTTTCTGAGTGGTCCATATTGCATGTTTACTTTCATTATTTGCACAAAATTGTAAGTAATTATAAGCAGGTCTTCTAATCAAAAGGGTCAGGCAAATACAGCTACAGAGAGTAATTGCAACTAAATGTATATTGGTAATCTTCATCACTTTTCTGACCTATCTCAGAGAAGCACAAAGAGACAACATAATAAGAAGCTTTCAAGCTTCATGCTGACTTTTTTTTTTCTTTCTCCTTGTGACATATAAGCTGCATCAAAGCAGTACTTTTTTATCAAGAATTCTTCAAGACACATTTGGCAAGTCTGCTACCCTGCTGAGCAGTGTAGTTTCTGATTTTGAAAGCCATTTGTTACACTTTGAAAACAGGCACTGGTAATGGCAGAATTAGCTACTCTACTGTCAAAGACAAAGCGGATGCCATTGGGAACTCAAAATACTGTTACTGAGTCTTCCTAAATAATTTACCCGCAAAACAATCATCCTACTGCTCAGACAAAGAAAAGGCAGAGGAGATCTCGTTTGTTTATTTTCTGTTATTTAGCAAATAGATTTTTTTTTTTTTTTTTAAATAACACCTTATTTTAAAAGCTCATTAACAGATATGCAAGGTCTTGCCAGTGTATGTATGGTAGGGAAAGAAAAGAATGAGTTATCTGTATGCAGTTGCAGCAGGAAACTTCAAGCAATAGAACATTATTACCTGAGAGGAATCTGGACAGCTCGGTGGTTATAAAAAATACTGTGTAGTGTTTAAAGAATAGGTGTAGCAGATTGCTGCTTTAAATTCTTCCTGCTGACATGTCCCCTTAAAAAAATAATAGCATCCTTGGCATCAGTCTAGCTGCAAGGAACATCTACCTATAACTAATCACTGATTGTTACTCATCCTAATATGGCGTAAACAGGCACTGGCACTGACAGAGCTCTCTTCACACTCCTGCTTTCTGGTTCCCACACAGTTTCTTTGGTGTTGTCTCCTTTAGCTACAGATGTTTGTGCAGCTGCTTGGTGAACTAGTTGGCACTAATGACCCTACTAACTGACACCTCACCCCCCTGACTCCCACAACGGATTGATTTTGGGTTAGTCACCCAACTTGATTCAGCACACGCTTTATGCTACCATGAAGGAAGACATGAGATCGAGGGAAGGCAGTTTTCAGAAACAGTGTTGGTTTATGACAATGTGTTTTATGAAGCAATTTTAGACTGAAAAGATAGTTGAGAGAGAAAAGGACTGGTGGATATCTCCAGTCTAATCCTGCATTCATAATAGGGTGAACTTCTGAATCAGATCAGGCTGCACGAAGATTGTTAACTTTTGAAAATTTCCTACTGAAGCTCCACAGCATCTCTGGGCAGCTATATCCAGTTTCCAACTACACTCATGGTGATTTTTTTTTTAGTTTTCCTTATATTCAGCTGGAATTTACCTTACTTAGCTTGTGAATGTCTATTTCATTTTTTGGGGGGGGGTTTGTTAACTTTTTTTTTTTTCGTTTGTTTGTTTGTTTGGGTGTGTTTGTTTGTTTGTTTTCTGTGCAGCTCCGAGAAGTGTCTGGCTCCACCTTCTCTATACTACCACATAAGGTAGTGGCTGGCTACCCATAAAGTAGCTCATTTCCTGAGATTTAAAGAAACCTTCAGCGTCTCCTCAATGACACTTGCACTGGCCACTAATCATTTTACTGGCACTCCAGTTGGAGTCTCCTCAATATCTCGAGTCCACAAATGAGACACATTGGTCTGGATGCGGCCTCATAACTACTCAGTGGAAGGCAATAATCCCTTCCTACAACCTGCTCCCTACGCAGTTACTTTTGCAGCCCAGTATGCAGCAACAACAATCACAAAGCCATTTTCTAAATTAATATTGTTTAAAGAAAAGTTGTTGGTGTCATTGTACCAGTGACTTTCTCAGAGAAAATCTGAAGATGCTTTAAACAAGTTCATTTGAGTAGAGCAGAGTGGACACCACACATTTTGAGATGGAGACATGTAAAAATTGATTCCTTTGTAGGAAAAGGACATTTTCTCCAATGCCAGCACTTTCAATATTTTTAAAATTGCTTTGGGCATCAATTGTATGTTTTTAGTTTTACTCATTTTAAAGAAGTCTAAAGAATATTGAATCTGCTTTATGGTCCCTGCATTATTCTCCAACTCTTTGAAAACAAATAGCAGAACAAAAATCTCTTTTCATGGACCATCCATTTTACTGTCAACAACAAAGAAAAGTTGCCTCAGGAAAAGAGCTTTAAATGTAGCTGTGGTGCTACCAACAAGTTAGCACTCCTGCATGAAACCAAGTCCAGTTGTTTATTCAAGAGTTTTGCTGTAGCATGAGTGTGACCCCGGTTCTTCATTGCTGGGTTTTGCTGCAGGGAGCTGGAGAGCTCAGATGCGTACACATTTTGGCCATGTATGGTTGGGTTTGCTCTTTATATAAATGGAAGGTTCATTATGATTCCCAAAGGCTTCTAATGCTACGAAAGTGTGTTCATGAAGTGAGCTGGACTAAGCTGAGTAAGAATTTATATGAAGACAGCTTGACAGTTCTCAGAAGTGAGCAGGTTTGTTTCTGTCTCTTTGGGCCAACTGTTACACTGATACCAAAGAGGAAAAGTACCAGCCTTGATCAATTTTCTTCAGCTATGTACAAGAGGTGTGATTGTGGCACGGGCTGAGTCCATGTGTAACAGTTCACTGGGAGCTGCTCAAAGTTCAAGAATACTTCAAATCCTTGTTACCATTCTGTAGGAAAGTCTAGACAATGGAATTAATGCTTTTCCTCAATCCTGTTTTGACAGACATATGCCAAATTTCCTTGTGGGCTGCTCAGTCTCCAAGCTTTTAATGTCTGTGCTTCCCAACAGTCCCATGGTGTGGATTATGAGGATTATTAATATTTTATACCATCTGACTAGTTCCCACATCAGCTTTGTCCCTTCTTCCCAGTTTCATCTTTGCTGTCCTAACAGCTCCCAGAGTTCTTTACCTTCCACCTTCCCAGCTGGTGAAGGCAACACTGCTGGGATCTTTATCTTCCTTCCATGAACAAGTGGTTAACTAAATGCCTGAATACTGATGAGTTTTGAACCCAGAAAAAATGATTGAAGTATGAGACAGTTAACTTGTCAGAACTGTTGAGGATATTTCCATGCTTGTCCTAGAGCCTTATTCTGAAATTATATGAGACTGCGGTTTAAATCTGAGACCGATATTACTGTCTTGTTATATATCCTGCTATCCAGTTGTGAAAAATATTAGGGATCTTGTGTAACAAAGGAGTAAGTTACTAATGATAAGTGTTGTGTTTTAATTTGATTTACTTGTGTTTCCTTTTACTGGTTTGCCTCAAGATTATAACTGCGATTATGACTGTGTATTTTTTTCATGGTGAACTACAGTGAAGTAAACAGGGATAGAGCTGTGATCTCCACAGAGGTAGAGAATTCGGAGAAAAGCATATATAGTTTCTTTAGGAAACTCATGGTTTCTTGCCAGGCTTGCCTCAGATCAGCAAGAGAGACTGCTGTGTGCTAGTGTGTTCTGAGGGTGAAATTCTTTCAGCAAATACAAGACACCAACTCTTCTGAGAGACAAAACCAATTAAAAGGCAATCAGTAACTCCAGGTACAGCAAATCATGACTGCTCCTAGTTCTGTTCTTTCTAATGAGCTTTGTGTCAGTCACTGGATCTATAGAAGAATTCTGCAGGCTGTCTATACCATTTCTACAGTATGGGGATTTTTTAACTCTTCCCAGTGAGATTTGAAATGTGGAGAAATTAGTGTGGTGTTTTCCTCAAGTAGAACCAAGAGAGAAATTTATCTTGTTGCTAAATTGATCACTAATCTTGACATAATTCCAGTTGTCTTATAAAAAAAAAAAAACAACCCAGACTAGCAAGTGTTAGGTTATATAAATGCAATGAAAGCAGTATTAGTGTTTGTAATCTAAAGATGCACAAAACTAATTTTTAATTCAGATTTGTGACCTGCTTCAGTTTTCATCTTTAATGAAATAAACCTGTCTGTTATCCTGTTATATGTCTGTGATTTCAAGATGGTTATGGTTATCTTGTGTCTGAGTAAACTCTTAACCCAAAATTTCTCCCCTATTCCATTTTTCACATCCTAATTACAGCCTTTTCAAACAGAAAAAAAACCAACCAAATTGACACTATTTTGTGCTTCTTGTTAGTTCAAGATAATTATGGAACTTAACACTCCAAATGGTAATTACACTTGCTGTTGAGCACAGCAGCCACTTTAGAACTGCAGACCAAATCAAATTAGCATTTTTGTCAAATAAAGTTAAATGTGCTTAAAAGTTACTTCTTGATGCATATAGAATAACATTTTACAGTGACTGTCACCTAACGTCTGTTGGAGATAGACCCTGCTGAGAGGATTCATCTGCCTGAGCACTGATGCCTATATCTGAGCTAGATATCAAGGATCCTTTTACAGCAAAAGGAGTGCAACTGCTCTTCTAGAATGTGGGTTGTCTTATTTGCAAATAGATCTCTAAAATAGGTCAGATAAATTGCACCTTCAAAATAGTTCTTTCCACTGATTGCAAAAGTTTTACTTAAGTGGCTGATTCTCCCTTAACTCCCATGATAACATTTCTCATTCCATTAGCTATTTTAGAGGTGCCAGCTGTAGAAGGATATTGGTTTAGATTTTTTTAACATAGTAGACAAAACTCTAGGTTTTACATTAGATAATTAACATAGAAATATAATGAGTATGAGAATCAAACAAAACTTCTACTATTCAGAGAAATTCCTAGACTAGGTAAGCAGGTCCTGTTTGTGGGATCTAAAGGATCAGACCAGAATTCTCCTTATCCTCTATTTAAGACTGAAAAGAAATTGCCAATGAAATAAATAATCATTAAATTATTGCAGATGTATGCAAATTAAAAAGACCATTAAACTAGTAGAACATGCAAAAGCTGATTGTGAAACTGAATGCTATCCATTGCAGTCACAGTGGCATTTATTTTCCAGATTACAAAAGCTCATGTAACAAAAGTGATATTTTGAATAATAGAGAATACCATAGACACAGAGTATTTCATTCAGAACCCAGGTTTTTTTTTCCCAGACATGTATCTAGAACTGTTATTAGGTCATAATAAATGTAAGTATACATGTATATGTATATATATGTGTTGAATTCAATCCTTTATATAAGTGCACATATATGTATATACAATGCACCTGTTTATACATATACGTACGTTTGTACAAATGTATGCATATATATAATTGAAGTTGGCCTAATCCTAAGAATCTACATATATTAAACCCTCCTTGACTCAGTACAAAGTATTAGCTTGTTGAACTAATTAACACTAAATCCTTGGGCTTGGATTTAAGTTTATAAAGTTATAGGTCCCTACAATAACTTCAAATTGCTGACTCCATTTTTGCTCCTAACATGTAGTATTATACAAATTGTCTGCTTCAAATTATTCATAAATCTTACCTTCCATTTCACAATCTAAGCACAATTAAAAAAAAAAGAACAAAAGAAAAAGGAAAAAAGAAACACACCAGCCACTGGTATCAGTACAGGAACCAACTAGGTAAACACAAAAAAAAATTATATGGTTTGGATATCTCTCTGAGGACAAGACAGGAAGTCTTAAATCCAACAAGAGTGTGCTGCAAATGTTTCCTAACATTTGTATAAGCAACTTTCTGAAATAAAGCACTGCTTATCTAATGTAAATACCGTACAGCGAACCAGTGCGGTGAAAACCTGGGGAGCTAAAGATCATAGGTAGAGTAGGACAAAAGTGCTGCTCCACTAAATAATGAGTATAAAGCTGCAGAGGCTGAGCTCAGGGTTGCTCAGAGGACAAACTTCCCACCTTCAGGGATCATTTGCAGCACTTAGTTGCTCAGTCAGCTAAATGCTTTGATTTTAACTTTTCTGCTCTCTCCAATACTGCTCCTGTGTTTTTCACGGTACTTGAAAGTTCTCATTGTGCAATCCCTCTTCTCTCATGCTGACTGCAGACTGATCAAATTGCAGTGACTTTCATCGAGTGTGTTCTGATGAAAACTTTTACATGATATTTATCTAGCCCACTACATCTATTTGACTGTGCATGTCAGCTATGTATGTCACAACCATGTGTATACCTTCTGTACTTTATATTGTAGTGAAGCAACATTTCCTATACAATGCAATGAAATATATTTGAGTAATTTATTTCACAATTTATTGCAGAACTCAAAGTGTGCTACGGGGAATTTGGACTCCCAATGGCAAAACTCCCATTAATTCATGGGACACAGTCTCTCCTGTCATAACCATCATTTGAATTCCAAAAGCTTTATGAAAGGATGAGGTTAATGTAATTTTATGAATGAATATACATATATATTAAGAAGTTACTTTGTTCATATGGCGAGTGAAAAAAAAAAATTAAAAAATCAAAGACTCCTGATTGCAATGTAACTCAATATCGCTTATATTAAGAGCTTTAAATATATGTTTTGAGGTGAATAAATAAAAACCACTAGACAGCACTTCCTTAGAGATCAATTCAGTTCACATAAAACAAGCAACTTAGGATGAGAAAAAATTATAGGTAAAGGATTAAATGGGAACGTTGTGGGACTTCCTTGTGTGTCTTCATTTATTTCCTTCTCAAAAGAACCTTCAATGCAGTGTGGTAGAAAGAGACGAAATGTTGATCACCGTTTCACCTCTTTCTTGTTTGATTTCTTATAGAATATGGTAGCTGACATGTTTATCTCCTCTATTTCATGCAGCTCAGGCACAAAGGGATTTTCTCAACAAACTGATCACAAGATGACAGCATGAAAAAGAGATGTGTATAGTATATTTCAATTTTTCATTTTTTTATAATAGCAATTTTGAAGATCAATATAAAGCTGAGTTCTCAAATGATATAAGCTTACACTTAGGTGTTTGCTTAATTATCTGTTACTATGTCTACTCAGCACTAATCTGGTGCAATAGGAACAAATCAAACCAAGGGGTTCTGAGGCACCTACATCTATATTGTATAAAGCTATTGTATAAAGTTACTGTATAAAGTTAAAGAGCTTTTACTTGAAACTGAAATCACTGTGGTCTGTGATACAAATCTTCCTTTTCTGTATGTGGTCCAGTTCTGTCCAAAGGACCCATCATTGGCTATGACATATGTGGGGAGAGGAACACATTTATTGATCACCTGGAACAGTTTTATGTTTCGTTTCCCTCAAAAGGAATCAGATTTGGATGTATAAAAAAAAGCAAATCAGCACAACATCAAGCAAGATAAAATTGAAGAATTTATTTCAATTATTTCAACTGCAGGTCTTGTTCACTGCTGTGTTTCTTAGCAGGGCCATGCTCAGCTTGCTTAGTGAGTATTTTCTGTGATCCCTGGGATTTTTTTTTCAGTGTAATTTTGCTGTGAGAATTTTTTCCTCTGTATTTTACCCCATATCTTGTTGCTAAGTAAGCTTTGAAAATTTTCGTGTGCCTACAAAGAGGTTAGATTTGATGTAAGGTAGACTGGACAATTATGGATTTTCATCTGTACATGTAAACTAACTACAGTTTTTGTGAGACTACACAAGACTGATTGTCTACTGAGGATTTCACAGTCCTAATGAATTGGTGCTAAAGATAAAATATTCATCTGTCTCAAGTGAAATGGAGTTGGATGAAGATTTGTGACTTACATTTGTCTACAGGTGGATAAGTAGATGACTGCTTGTAGGAAGAGAAGAATACAAGGTACACAGTACATCTATGAACATTTCCAGAGGGACAGTAGAGGGTCTGACTGTCAACAGACTCCTTCTAATCCCATTTTAAATGGGGGCAAATGGCACTTAAGTGATGCACATCTCAGCTGTATGATATTGCAATATGTTGAATGTCATTTCAAATATTCATTTGAGATTGCAAAGGTAAGAGTTAAGAAGGACAGATGGAAGGACAGAACGCACACAGTGTGCATTATCTACATTTTCCAGACAGAAGCATTGTCTTTGGGTACTAACTCCATTGTCTTAACAAAATTATGCAGAAACCTTGAATGTCCTCTATTAACCATCAATGGTAACTTGGTACCATCAGAAAAGTATTTACAGAAGGCTTCGCAACCAGTATTCTCAAAGCATTTCAGGCAGTTGGGAATATATTGGAACCTTACTTTTGTCATGGAAAACTACATTATAAAGATCAAGTTTTTCATTCAAATGGTTCATAAAGAAACTAAGATGGCAATTTTATGTATCCCTTTCTAAGTTGTTTTGTTGTGGTGGTGGTGTTTTTTTTTTTTCTTTTTAATTAAAAATGTCATCAAAACTTGCAATCTTTTGAAGAATCTGTTCAGAGAAACTTGTTGACATTGACTTTTAGTAGGAAAAAATCTGCTATAGTGTAATTGGGATTATTCAGGTAAAAGGAATCATGTAGATAAATTCACAAAATGCATCCAAAAAGATCTGACGTCTTTGTATTTAATTCATAATGTTCACAGACATAGTATCCCTAAGAAAGACTGCTTAAAATTATAACAGAAATAAGACTAATTATTTCTTTTGGTTAGTGCTTTAAATATACATCCATATATTCAGTTGGCCCCAGAGAGGGACAAGGAAGAAAGAATCTGTTTATGGGTTTTGTGTGTGTGTGTGTGTGTGTGTGTGTGTGTGTGTGTGTGTGTGTGTATCCTTTCTCACAGGATTTGCATCACTTCTTATTATATCCATTTTTCAAGCTGTCTTCACTGGCAGAAAATTTTACTTGAAACAAATTACTCAGCTTTGTTCAACGGGAAAACTGCAATATTTAATTTTGGAATTTGATTCAGAACAAGTAACCCGAGGGCAGTAGATGCTGCCAATAAGAAGGGGACTAATTTGTCATATTATACTTGGATGCATCTATGATTTCAGTGCAGTCTTTCCCTTACAATGGGACAAGGCACACACTAAAATTACTGAGTCATTTGTGGGGAGGCTATGGCCTCTTTACCTTTCCTCATACTTGATAAATCTGTACCTGCATACAACTAGTTAGATTCAACAAGCCAATTTCAAGAGGCTAGGAGAAGAAAGCATAGTGTATGATGACAGCTACTGGATTTTATCCAGTGGATGACAAAATTATGAGGCTAGTGCAAAACTAATTGCGTTTTTGGATGGTGAATTTTAAATCATTATAACTAGGCTTTAGGAAGACTGGCTTTGTCTCACTCATACTGGTGTTTTTCTGTTTTGTGACGGAAAACAATATATTTTCACATTATTTCCACTGTTGAAAATAAATTCTAAAAATCTATTTCACATGTTGTAGTATTCTTGCAAATATCCCAAATAAAAACAGAATATTAATCCTTATTTTATGTAATTCTGGAAAAGCATGCTCAAGTCATTTCCTGAACGCAAGCTGAGACTACTCAATGTCTCACTCTCTTTTTATAAAGTGGTGAATCTGGATTAGTCCCTTTAGTCAATGGAAGTACACCTAGGTAAGGTGATGTTGATAAGGAGAGGTGAAGAGCAGCTCCCGCTTCCCAAATTCTGTTTCCCTCTTGATGTGAAAGCTCTTTTTGTGCATAAAATGTTCATCAATGGGAAAAAAAAATAAACTGTTAATTTTCTTCCATTTTTTGTTCTAGCACTGCGCAGATTCCTTTCTTTGGAAATGACAGCTTTCATGTATAAAAATATCGTGGACTCCAAAACTGATAGTTACACTGTATAGTTTCTGAATTATAATAAACTCTAGTATAATTTTACAGGAACTTCAGTAATTTTTGTGGGAGTGTTTGAAAAGAAAGCACTGAGTATGAAGGAAGATACTCAGTATGAATATTGTGTAAGTTCCACTTTGTCGAGCATGGAAAATAGTGTGGAAAATGTGTCTGTATAAAGTCAGAGACTCTGCATAGTGCTTTAAAACATAAGGAAAATACCAAATAGTCCTAAATGCAACACATCAACAATGAGTTAAGGTGTTTATGTTTGTTACTCTCCCAAATGTCAAGAGAGAAGAAGGAAAAATCTCCCTTTTCTCTCTTTTACTTGCCAAGAAAGGAGGAACTGTTAATACAATCAGATTAGTCAGAAGGGCATAAATTAAAAAGAAAAAAAAAAANGCATTCAGATCAGTGAGAATCCAATTCCTTCAAGAATATAACAAAATATGAACGTGGTTCTAAACAGCTAAACACTCAGCCGGGCACAGCCAAGGTGATCAAGAGGCTGGGGAATAAATGCTATAGGTATTAGATGAGCAGCAGGAAGAAACAGTAAGAATCCATAGCATACTCAGCAGGCATTGATACAAGTTACTTATGTGGCTTTTTCTAGTGAATCGCACAAACTGACTGATTATCGTAGGCAGTATGTTACCAGACTTCTGGAAAATATGTGAACTTCTAGGTACTACAGCAGTGTGAAACACAAAAGCAGATGTGTATCAGATGTTTGACCCAGCTGATCTCCAGAAGCTTTGTGGATTTTTCCAAGGCATGGAAATTCAGTCACATTATGTTATTATTACATCACAATCAGTCAGAGCACAAAGCCAACGTGGCAGATGAAAAAAAAACAACCAAACGGACAAACTAAAACCACCTAAAGAAAGCTTAAAAAAGAAAGTATAACAAAATGAAGCGTACCAAAGGGTGTTTCAGAAAAGAGAGACTTATGCAACGGATGGCAGTAACACATATGCAAACCCAGGGACCATTTGGTAGAACTAATCTCATCTGATATCAGCCACCTAAACTTTAGATATGCAAGCTAAAATAAATGTGGTACATTTTCATTATAATCTTTTGGTTCTTAACAGGTAGTGGAAAAAGACTGGCACTCCAGGTAGCTGACCTTGAAGGGAATCCTAAATATTGCCTTAGCTGTACGAGCAAATCAGGTTTATGCCTGCATACACGTGGATCTGGGTCATTTAAGATGTGATAGTGAAACTGAAGTAGCTAGTCAGGAATGGCAGATGTGATGAAGAATCTGTGAGACACCCATGATTTTCTGGAGCAACAACTGGACTGACGCAGAAAAATACTTTTGGGTATTTAAAACAGCAGGACACACCTACAAGTAAAGCCCCTGAATCCTTTTGTAGCCAACGATATACAAATTGCATCCTTCTCTACACACACAGTGCATCACTTTCTGCCACTAGATTTGTCTGATCTTCTGTCCATTTGATTCCTTCACAGTTATAGCCTAGTAGCATCAGCATAAGTAATACACAATAGGGAAGAGCACCGTATAATGGCGTAAAGTAATTACAAATGCCTGAATAGGACAAACTGTTACGAATTCTTTAAGAGGAATACACACTCTGAAGTTTTCCTTAACAGACAAAACACTATTCACATACTGTTGCAATGGATGACACATTCCATCAAAGCTACAAGCCTGCAAGACTACTCTCATAGCATGAAATAACAAACATGGAGCATGGTGAAAACCATATTAATCTGAAAATAAACTGGGGACAAAGTAGAAGGTTCTAATTATAGATATGAGAGCAGACCCTCTACCCTGAGTATCATACACATCTAGGCAATTTCATCGTAGGAAACATTCATATTCATTCTAATGCACTGGTTTTCAAAAGCTTCTGTCTTGGCACACAACTCACAGTCCAATAATTCTGAGCAGTCTCACATGCAAACATAAATATCAGCTGAAGCTAAATTTTAGCTTGCTATGTGATCTCACCTGGATATGCCCTAGGTTCATCTGCATTTAAACAGCATTCCAATATAACTGTTTGAACATCAGTCTGAAAAAAGAGTTTATACTACAAGAATATGTGAAGATAAATAAAAAACTCCTTTCTGAATCCCCAGCATAACAGTTAAATTTTTAAGCAAATTATAAATTATTTGACCAAAGAAACAAAAAACAAATAATCTTCTAAACCACTCACGTATAATTGAATACCAGGTCCTTTACATGAGTTACAAATATTAAGAAGCTACAAAGGACTGTTAAGTATAGAAACAGATTATGACATTACTTTTTTTTTTTTTTGACATTTCAAATAAATACAACTAAACTGGAGCTCTAGTTCAGAACTGTTCAGTAGGAACAGCTGTGTTATTATTTGTAGGCAATCTTAGAAAAAACTATTTATAGGAAGTGCTTGATAAAATATGCTATGTGTGTGAGAGGAAGAGCTTGGATTTCGGATTCCTGTTTCTCTTCTTGAATATTAATTACAGCAAGAAAGATTAGGCTAGAAGTTAGGAAAAACATTTTAGTGTCAAGGATAACCAAGCATTAGAGCAGATTAATGAAGCTGTAAAGTCTCTATCCCCACTAAGAATTTTCTGGTGCAAGTTAGCAAAAGCCTTTTAGGAACAATATTGTGTTTTGAAGCAACGGGATGATCTCTTGAAGACCCCCTTGACTCCATTTCTGCTACATAGTAGATCTTACGTATTCGAGCATTTAACGTTACTGACCTTAAAACAGATCTATTTTACTTACTTTGGTTGGTTTTTTTTGCCTTGAGTATGCACAAAATTCTAGGTCCTAAGCACACTGCTAAATGGAGGAGATCACCTTAATCATCCAGGAAGATGACATTTAAAAACCCTACTCAGTACCTCCTAGTTTTATTTTCATCACAGAGGGGAATTTACTTAGGATTCCACAATTCACCTTCTATCGTATAATTGCTTCAACCTAACTTCTGCTGACTCTATAAGAGCACTGATCATAAAAACTGCCTCTATTTCAAAGTTGGTTTAAATTACTCACTAGGTGAAGCAGCCTTTCCTCAGACTTACACCAGACACAGCTCAGGTCCAGCAGTCATACATTCCAGCATCTTCACCTTTACTACATTTTTGGTGGAGGGATCCTTCTGTTTGCTCCCCAGGGTTTAAGGTCTTTATTATTAAGTGGTATTAGTACTAAATGTCCCAGCTGGTATTAAATTAGATTTCCTTCATGTCTTTTTTAAAAAAAATAGATTACAGAATTCTACTAAAACTCATTTACCATGTAGCTTTGCCAGATTTTGGATGGAATTACTGGCACTCTGATTCCCAGCACAGTCTGAGCCCATTACATCTCCAAGCAGTCACCCGCAGAAATCTTCTGAAAGTCTCCAGCAGCTTTATTTTAGTTAAGATGTAGGTCAATAAAAGTGATTAAGAAAATTAGGCAAGCAAATTGTCTTTCCAGGTGCTTACTGAAGCATTATAATAAAGGGTGATGTTTTGGGTTCAAGATAAAATACACATGCTTTCAGGTTTTCCTCTTTTTACCTGTTTGTCTTCTTAGTATTTATTAATTTTCTACAGCTCCCATGGTAAAATCAGACTTTTTCTAAAGAAACCTTAAAAAAAAAAATCAAGTTTTTTTTAATTTTCTTGTGACACAATTTAATGGCTAATAGCCATTCAGTCCCAGTTGATATAAGAGTGGCACAAGCTGCTGGCCAGCCAATAGCTAATCACAGTCAGGCTCCCTGGATTATTTACTTCCGTTTCAGTGACACTTCATAATAACAATTCAGGAACAGGATGATTTGTAACTATGTAAAATGTCATTTGTGATGCAAATACAAGAATACAGAAGATTATCTTGTCCTTTTTCCCCTTATGTTTCTATCTCTGGCTGCAGTCTTTATTCTTATTTAAATTCTTTCTGCTTCTTTTTAGGAAAACCAGCTGGATTACACTGGCAAATACCTCAGGAAGGCAGAACTAATTGCTCCGATTATTACTGGAGAACCAGGTGGGCAAATTAGAGTACTGGGCCAATCAGGGATAGATCAAAAAAATGTTTCCCAGAATTTAGAGAGGAAGTTGACAATTCTCAGGATTATGAAACTGCTGTTTTTTTATCTTGAATGGCTTCTTCAAATTAGTGTGGCATTTAGGCTTAGTCGTATGGCTATTCCTGTCTTGAGGGACCATGTATAAAATGTTATAGATAGCTTCAAACAAATCAGAAGAGAGAAAGGAATAAGGCCTACTGTCAGTGCATAAGCCTGATTCATTGCTTAAGGATCCCTTCTGACAGAAAGCGTATCTGATCTTTGCATTCCCAAAAATAAAGGAGTGGCAGGATGAGACATCAACATGTGACAGGCTAGCTGCAAGGGCTTATTTTCTATTCCCTTGTGTCCCTTTTTTTCTCTGTACTGAAGC
This sequence comes from Pampusana beccarii, assembly GCA_013399365.1. Taxonomy (NCBI): domain Eukaryota; kingdom Metazoa; phylum Chordata; class Aves; order Columbiformes; family Columbidae; genus Pampusana; species Pampusana beccarii. The sequence goes on from VWYH01002719.1 coordinate 75,100, forward strand.
AGCTACTTATGTGAGAAATCACCCTGGCTGGTATTTTCTGCTTTAAATTTTGTTGGCATTGATTAATCTTACGCTGTCAAGAGCAGTAGATGGTAGACCTTTGGTAGAACCTCATGGCAAAAAGAAAGGTTGTGATTTTATATTAAAGACAGTTTAAACAATGCCAAGTTGAATTTTAACCTTTTTATTTATAGAGACAGTAGATAGTCTGGCAATACCTTATTCTTACTTTCTTTTGCTATGTATTACTGCACATGAATTCAAAACCAAAAAATGCAATTCAACCACTGTTCAAGTCAGGGTTGGTAACATTTCAGATTGGCTGTGTTTGTCTTCAAATCCACGGATCAATATCCATTACAATCAAGTCAACAGTCTCATACTTAGTCAGTATATGATTCTATCGATTCAAGAATAAACCTTCAAAGATTTTTTCAGGTTCTCTTACATTTTAGTATATGTTAGGTTTAAAGTTTCGATACTCCTGAGATATTTGAGTTATTGGGAAGGCAACAAAGAGCAAAGATATTATTTGGCATGTGTGCAAGAATAAAACAGATGGTGCTCCCTGTGGCTTTGAGATACCAGTCTAAAAAGGCCTTGAAAAGAATTGGAACAAGCCTTGGTGCGGAAACGTGGAACTGTTTCAAAATAACAAATTCTCCGCTATTATGAAAGTGACTGGTTCTGACTTGGTCATTTATTGCCGGCCTGTATACTGCTAGGGTGCCATGAATCAGGGATTATGTTATAGGAGATAGGAATTTTCTCTCCAGAAGATAAAGTCTAGATTAACTAAATTTAGAAAAAAAGCAACATGTGCTAGTGCATGATTTTTAAGTTAATTGGAGACTACTCCTGCTAGCAACTTTGGGCATGTGGATTCACAATTCCTCTGTTGATTCAGTCACTTCCGAACTCAAACAGAAGTGAGCACAGTTCTCAGACTCTTACCACCCAATACTATACATGTAACAGTCTGATGTTGCTTCAATAACTGGAACTCGATACAAAGGTAAGACACTGAAAAGAAGGTGGAATTTTCCTGGCACAGGGTCACTGACTGTACCTGTTCAAGAAAAAACCCTAGGCAAAGCAAGTGAGATGTGCATGCTTGAACATCCCAGATTCATCTTAGTTTCTCTTTATCATTTTTTTTTGCATTTTCATTCCTAAATTATAGTGCTTCTCCATTCAATATCAAAGAACTTATTCCAAAGATTTAAGAGAAATGGCTGTATGCTTCATCATCTGGTTTCCATTATGCAACTTCGTGGAGGAAGTGCCTACAAATGCTGTAATGCTTCCTTTCTAATTTTGTGTGTGTGTGTCTTCAAGAACAGTTAAAAAGAAAAATGCTTATGAGGGAAAGACAACTAAATATGTCTTTCTGATATTCACATTAGATGACATAAAATGAGGTTATATTTTATGGAAGTTACTTCCTAATAGTACAAAGATAAAAATTAGGCTTGATTATGAAAGAAGAAAAGTCTCAGGTGATCCCAGTGCTACATAAATTTAACATTTAACTTGATCTCTGTCTTTCATTGTTCCCAGTCTCAGTGTTTTCTTTCAAATTCATGATTGCTTGCACAAGGGCAATAAAATTAATCTTAATTTTAATCCAACAAGAAGTTTAATTCTATTCATAACCTCTTTCATTAATATTAAGCATCATATTTTAATCTGATCACAGTCTTCTTTTGTTTGGTTTTTTTTTTGTTGTTGTTGTTTGGTTGGTTAGTTTTTTTGTTTTGTTTTGTTTTGTTTTTGTGTGTGTGTGTGTGTGTGTGTGTAAAATGATGAAGATAGCTGCAAATAAAGTTTCTCATCTGCAGTAAACCCCATATGTTCAGCCTGGCCAACCAAGACATCGAAGTACAGATCTGCACATAGGCAGAAGCATTTGCAAGTCTCAGTAACTGTATTGTGATTAGCTTTTAATTATTTCCTTCATTTGTCTTTTTTCTCCTCTTACTTATAACTTTCTGGTTGAAGGTCTGAAATTAAGACAATTTCTCTCTGAATATCCTTATAAGGACTAATATTATAGTTCTGATATTTCAACCATTAGAGCTAAAAAAAAATCAAAATGTTAAAATTTTAAAATGCAGCAAGTTGATTTAAGCAACATCTTAAGCCCTTTGTTTGTTCTCAGTTATACCACAGTGCTAAAACAGTACCTTTGGCTTAAAAGGAGTCACTCTAGCCTAACTAAGCAGCAAATAAAGGAGATTTATTTATTTATTTATTTATTTATTTATTTATTTATTTATTTATTTATTTTAGTTTTAACTACTTCAAAGAATGTGGCAATGCTTAGTTGTGCCTGTGCTGTCAGTTTGTTTTGTGCTTTGTTTTACTCAAGAGCTAATTCACATATTGCTTCTGGGTATCCCTTCAGGAAAAAGTGTGATACAGTTTACAAGACAATTTGCTCTATGGTCTATTCTGTGCAGACATAAGTGATGAAAATTTCATCAAGGCTATTGAGAAATGTATAAAGGAAAACTTACAAGTCAAATAATTGCCAGTCACTTACTTACAGAGGTCATACACTTTTCCTCCAAAATGTTAATAAAATGACCTCCTAGCTTTTCATATTTGTGTGTTATTTCAACCATTTTTCTCATAAATAAATATTAGACAGTCTTAATTAATGAAATATAAAGTTAACTGATGAAACTACTGCTACATCTGAATTTCTTAGTTTATAATCCATGCTAATGAACGAGTGAGCTCAAAAATTAAGGAAAAAAATGGGTGTTTTTTAGTTTAGACTACTCTGAATAGATAAAGTAAAAATCACCGTATTGTAAATTTTGCCCATTAAAGCATGATGTTACCACAGACCTTGTTTGTTTTTGTGGTTGTTTTAATCTGTAAGTCAGTCAAATACACAGCATACAAATAAAGGAAAATCATAGAAAACTTCATTAAAGGTTAGTGTAAACAATGTATTGTAAACATTGTAAACAATGAGTGCATACCATTAGAATGTCATCTTGGAGAAGTTCAGCAAGTATGTGTGGAACATCAGATTTTGAAATAGTACAAATCTATTTCTTCTGCTTGGGTGTGGAAATATATCTGTAGCAGCTTTACTAAAATATTCTCTAGTTTTCTGGACAGGTTCAGTCATTTATACAGGAAGTTTATTACTTACAGGACATCATTTTACTGGACTCAAAGGACGATGGTTAAAGGACAAGTGGAAATGTCAGAAAGTGAGCCTCTGAGCCACGGCAGAACTGTGTAGAGAAGCTTTTGGTATTCAAGACATGGACTGGACAGAATTTTTTTTTTAAAACCTAAAAAAATGCCACCGTTGAGGAAGATGTGTGTGGGGAGCCACTCTACTACAATATAAAGTTTACAGTAGTCTGGCTGAAAATCCTAACAACAAGGCCAAGCACAGAGGATGACAGAAGCACTGTGAGTACTCGTTCACTCCAAAAAACACCGAATGAGTGGAGCCAGGCCGTGTTTACTGACGTGTTCATCTTTCCTAAAAGAGTCTTTGTTTGACATGAACCTCAATGTCTGTAATACTAAAAAAGTATTTTGCATGTATATATCATATTCAGAATTAGAAGATGCAAAATTTCCCTATAGCAAACTATTTCAATTAAAATGCTATTTATATTTACATATTCCTCTTCTACTAGAAATAATGGCAGTTTGGGATTAACGAGTAAATTCACACTTTTGAAATATACAAAAATAACTTTCTCCATGTATTTCTTAACTGGATAAATAGCTGGAGTGTGGAAAATACCATGTGGGATCTATTACCTGAGCAGTTTCATAGGGCGGATATACCAATCATGATCTACAACTGAATCAAGATATTAATCATGTACTTTTAATTGTTAGTTTCAATCCTTACACGGAATGCAATTGCTTTTTTTGTCTGTAATGTCTGTAATATTCCATAGCATGTCATAAGAAATCTTTAAACAAAAGATACTGCACTCTCTGAAACTAACAGAGAAACTGGTTCACATAACTCAATGAAGATCGCAATATGTATAATTTACTGAAGTTTAAGAAGATGAAGTATTCCATCTGCTCGGGGCAGAACATCCAGTGTAAGATAGCATGCAACAATGTATATTGTAAAAATAACTGCAACACAGCGTCCAAGAACCAAATTCTGAATTATTTTATATTATTTAGTGGTATGAAAATACAGCATATAACAAGATGATACGTTCAGAGAAACAAAGATTATAATAGAAATACTCATAGCTATTCATATTGACCATTTGGTTGTGTCAGTAAAGTAAATAGTACTGCTTTCCAATATTTACTTATAACTTAACTGGTACATCTTAATAGCACAAAAACTATCCCCAAGAAAACATTAGCACAGTTCTCAAGTGGGTAAACAATTACGAAAGGAGCGTATTTTTCCCTGGTGATTCCACTTATGTACATGCCTAAATTTTGATGTCATACTCTGTGAGCTGAATCCAAACTATGTTGCTACAGTTTTGATTCGGCTGCCTAATAATCAGGTTTTGTTTCTATTTAAGAGTCCTACCTTGCTCTGCCTCCAGCTACCGGTCTTAAAGATTTTGTCCCTGTAAGTCCCCTGCCATATTTGCCAGGCCTGTGTGAATGACCCGGATGACTAAAACATTTCAAGTAGCAGTAGATCCGCATGTCTAAGCAATTGAACTTATTCTGCACAGTTTTAAAGAGAGTAATCCACAGGCTACTTTTCACAGAAGTTATCCACCAAGAATACTTGAAAAAAGTAAAAATAGCACTAATACTAAAAAGTTTTAAGTATAACACTAAATCCTTTTTTTGCAAATGAGAATACAAACGTCAACCATGGAAGCTCTCTACAAATTAATGAAAAATGGGAATAAGTTAATTGCAGAGCTCATCTGGTCCACAACACAGAAAATATATTCCACTACCAAAAACATATTATTTTATCTTTAAGACTTTAAGATTTTCATTCACTTTTGTTCACCTATGGAAAGAATACCACAATGACACTATAATACTGAAGTAATTGTCAACTAACCTTGAGTTCCTCTAAATTCCAAACTACTTCCTCGAAAGATGATTATATCTACACATTGAAACAGAAATGTTCTTGAATTGTTTTCCAGCTTTAATTTAAGACTGATGTGTCCCATCTTGGACAGCTACAAATCAGACACTAAAAACTAGGCTGACTGTCCTAGCTTCTCTCAATGGAGAGAAACAACCACTCATTTTATCAGAACTGGAGTTGTAATTTTGAGAGTACTCAAGTTAGGAGAATTGCATCATAAGTGAAAATTAGGAAATTACAGCTCTTGAGTTGCAAATTTTGAAGATGAGCATAAACATACCTTTGATTGGAAAAATAATTTTAGTGACCAAATGTCATAAAGATATTTGTAGCTTGTTTCAAAAGGTGTTTTTTTCAGTTGGCTTTGTTTGTTTGTTTTCTTGGGTTTTTTTCTGTTTTTAATGACAGAAATATTAAATTTAAACATTTTGTATTTGTAGATTCTGAAATTTATGATCCAAGACCTCACCAAAGGGGCAATTTATGATAAACAAAATGATGAAAAGCTATTTGTTTACAATTATAATTCTGTATAAAACATATCATGACAAAGTAAAAATGGAAAATTCCTGATTTCCCATTTTCATCCCACCATTTCTCTTAAAAAATAGTTCGGTTTTCAAATACTTAAAAATATCATTGAATTTCGATTTTTGTATGATGTGTACTACGTACTGAAATACTTAGCAAAATTTATATACAAAGTTAAGGATTCTTGCTTTAGAAAAGACAGTTTTACAGTTCTACCTTCAAAGTCTAATTTGATTTCTTCAAATCTGTGGAACATTAGACCATTTTACCTCAAATATAGCAACAGCAATTATTTCCCCATATATACAGATTGCAGAAACCTGAAAAATGATATTTTTTTAAGGTTGAACTTAACATGAATTTAACTTCAAATGTATGTATGAATTCAATTTATGAATTAATTAAAACCCTGAAGCTGCATTGAAATGCATTAAAATGATTGAAGTCTTATTTTAATAATAAAATGAAGATCAAGATAATTAGGTTTTATATTTGAGGTCAACAGAAGCATACACTTGAAAGAAATTACGTTATATGCAAAGGGAAATGGAATTTTCTTAACATATCCTTCAATACAAAACACTCTTAATTTTCATGCAGATGTCCATTATTACACATGAAAGAGATAATCACATTGCTCATGAAACTTTGACAGCCATTCTGTCAGGCTCTTTCCAGCTCCAGTATTACAATGTCTCCTTCTTTGGCTTCACTACATTCATGCCAAAAAAAATCACTCAGGATTTCCCAATTAGATAAGAGTTTCCACTATCATCTAAGTGCAGGAGTCAAGTCAAGCTTGATGTTCAGCTAGTATTTTTATTTAAACTTAATGTTTTATGTTGACAGAGAAATTAATAATTGCTTTATGACGTGAATATTCTGAAATGTTATAAAAATAGAGCCTGACAGCCATTGGATATTTTCTTCTGATCTAATGGGTACTGAGTTAGCTCCACACTTCATACTTTTTATTCCAATACTATGAAAAGCAATGAACATTGAAAGACAGATATCATTCATTCCAATCTAACTATTTAATTACTTTAAATAAACAGGTAAGACACTGTTCTCATTTAAACTGAAGACTCATTACACTGGTGCTATGTGTAAAGGGGCCTTAGAGTAAATGAAAGTCAGTATCTTAATCTATAACACAAAGAGAGCATAGGCTAATCTTTCATAGCATAACAAGTAAAAGAAATAAAAACATTTGTTCTATAAACATGGGACACCCCTGTAGTGTTGTTTGTATTTCTTTTTACCTTCTGCATCGGTTAGTCCTACTCCCGACTGCTTTACTGGTTCTTGTCCATTCTGGCTCATCTTTCCTCTGTTAAAAGATACGATGCTAGTTGTCAATAAGATCATAAAGAGATGAAATCTAAGAAAATGATACATCTAAGCCAATAAGGATTAAAAGATAAACAAAAGATAAACAAAGGATAAACAAAAAGATAAATGTCATAGATATTTCTAAACCACAAAAAAGTGTGTGTAAATACAAATACAAATAGTCAAGAAGATAAGGTCGATGATGATTTTTTTCTATGGGTATTTGGACACATCACTTAAGAGCATTATTTTTTTTTTCTCTTTGGGAGGCAACTGCAACCACATCTTGGTGAGCCTGTACATTCTTGTAGAATGAGGCCATCAGGTGCTGTCTGCTACTTGCCCCCCTATCAGCCTGGGGTTCCACAACCAGTTTGCATATCTCCTCTACTCACTTTATCCTTCTATGGTGCACAGCGAAATATATAGTAAGGAGTCACGAAATTGATATTGTGTCTGCAATACTATTACTTCAAAGGTAAGGCATGTTTATGGTCAATATCTTATTTAATGATTGCTTTGCATTACAGTTTAGGTTTAGCATTAAAAAAAAACCAGTTCAGTTCCAAGACTTATATTAATCTTAAAGTAAGGTCAGTGGAATAAATCATGCTCTGAAAGTCCCTATCTTTAACCACTGGATGTAGAAAGAAGCCCAATTACAATCTAGACGTCTATTTTTAGGCAATGAAAATTGGGTAAAATGTAAGTTATCGTTAAACATACTTGTTGTAAGCCCTACGCATGATTACAGTGACTCTCAAAAACAAGTCTGCCACTATGACATGTTTGTGTTTCTGTTTCTCTTTCACCCTCAAGTCTCCAAAAGCTGTGATAAAGAATATAAGTCGTTATCTTCAGATGCATGTGATTCCTCTGGGGTTAAAGGGTCAGCGCTGTTCTTTGCTACCAACAAGCCAGCTTCTTGTTTCACAGCAGCAACAGAAGCTGTCCAAGTTCACAACGAACTAAAAGATTAGTATAAAATGTCAGTTTTTAAAGTGTTTTTAAATTTAATTTTAACTGAAAGTTATTATTTTCCTTTTTTTTTTTTTTTTTTTTTNTTTTTTTTTTTTCTGTGAGGTAATGCTTTGTAAAACCTATTACAAATATCATACAGGAATTATTTGTCCCTAGGGTTAGATTCCTTACACGTTGTTCAATTGCATTTCACCTTTGCATTCAAAATTAATATCATTTTTCAGACATTGTACTGGTATAGTTGGTTACACAATACAAAGGCATAGAGAATCTGGTCATTATCACAGTTGATATAATGAGTAACTTTCAGGGGTATCACAACCAGATAATAAGAGTCTTCTAAAAATATATCTCCCAAATAGAAAGACTTTACAAGATTTATTCATCTGTGTATAACTGTGTATAATGATTAATTTCCCTTGATAGTTATATTTAATATTGGCAAGTATTCTCATTATTTACCTCATCAAAAAACTCCCATGGTGTCACTATTTAATTTTCTTTTGCTGCATGACTAAACGTTCCTATGGTTAAAAGCATTTGGACTAGAGTTTAAAACTCAGCCCATCCAACACTTCTTCTATTGATAAATCAGAAATTTAACCTGAACAGAGATCTTAGAAGCAAAAATGTTTTTAAATGCCAAGACGCTTAAAATTATTTAGCTCACTTAATGCTTCACGTGCAAATTGTCAGCTGGGGTCTTATGGATATGCTGAATTAGAGTGCAAGATCAGAGTCCCTGAAGTCATTATCAAACCAGTGTGAATGCAAATGTTGATTAGAATTTCAGTCATATATATATTCCAATATATAAGAATCTTTATAAAGAATTCAAAATTGAAACAGTTATCTACTTTAATATGTTCTCCCCAGGGATGATCCCAAAGTTTTCTGGTGGCAAACAGTAATTTTGTCATTCATTTTCACTAAATTGCCATGTAAAGCCCTTGAGACTAACATGAAAAAGAAAGCATTTGTTGTCTATGTAGATGTCCTGTTTCACTTTTAAAGTCTCTGTCTAATATCAGCATATAAACAATTTCCTTTAAAAATGCCATAATAAATATATATATATTGTAGCCATTAACAGAAAATTAGAGTGCTGGATGTATTTTGTCTAAGTACAATTCATGGGAACAATTTATTATAAAAAATGAAGCTGTGGAGATTTCTTCCTGCTTTTCAGTAGAAGTGAGGCTGGTTTAATATGCTGCTGAATCTGTCAGCCAAATACCAAGTAGCTGTACACAGTGTTCCATTCCTGGACAATACTCAGTAAGTGATACTATTTGGATTCAAATTTAGCATATGTGAACTAAAAACTTCTATTGATAGCTCCATGTTGTGTTTCTGTGCATAAAGATTTTATGCATCTTTGCTTCTCTCATTAGGGATGACAGCAAAATAATTTTGATATTACCAAATCAAGGATTACCTTTTTGCAACTGGGAAGCACAACCCATTTTAACCCAGAAAAACATAATAGAGAAGTTCAACAAAGATTAAAAAATTGGCGCCCCGCAACCTGTGCTCACGTTGCCCTCCTGGATTCTAGAAATGAGACTGAAGTATGAGGTATGTGTCTATTTTCCTTTTAGCCACTATTAAGCTGTGGACAAATAACATTGGGCTTTATTTTAGAAATGATGAATACTTAGAAGTATCACAGTTCTAGAGAATGATTTTTTTCTCATTCAAGCTTTTTTAGGAAAATTATATCACATTCTTGTGACTAATAATTCAAGACTGCAGGGGAAAAGCAAAACCTTGTGTCCCAGAGAAAAACATAGAACAACTATTGCAGACACTGAATGAGCAATGACCACCAACTAATATTTTGAGAAGAGTCAATCTATAAAAAATTCAGATCAGAAACATTAAGTTGATCAGAAACAATTAAGGTGATCAGAAGGAATTGCGTTTTCCTATGAAGGAATATAAATTAAATTGCTAAATGAAGATGAATACTGCCAAAGGTGAGGAAAAAAAAATCCTGGCAAAACTTTTCTCTGTGGAGTAGTTAACCAGGAAAAATGACTGAAAATTAAATCACCTCATAGGATCATCGCATTGATAGTATGTTGATAATTCCTACAGGGATACCATTTCAAAAATATTTTTTCCTACCAAGAACTACTGGGAAATTCTATGAAACTCTTAAAAACTTTGGGAAATCTGTTTTATATTCAGAATCTGAATTTCAGTTGAACTAGTAAAACCTATTTCTAGAAGGAGGTCCTTTTGAAAACTTCTCAAGCCCATGTAGGTTGTACTTTTAAAACCTACCCCAAGCCCACCTTACCCACTTGTATCAAAGGCTGAGACTTGCACATCTCTTGTGTGACAGAAATAAATTCATGAGGTTGAGGCACAGGTTTGGTTGGTTATTATTAATGCAGTGTTCAACAAAGAAGAATAAGAATACAAGCTCTGAAAAATTCTCCACCTTCATTTGTCAGCCTACTGCACAACAAGTCTGCAGAGCAAACTACATAAAAAGATAACTGGAAAATGAAAGGGCTATACATAGTGTACAGAGGATATAGTATATTAAAGGAAAAGCCTTACATTCTTGGGATGGGAAATAGATTATTCTCTCCAGTGGCACTGCTGCTGCCTTCGCTATCCATGCTGTATCCACTGCCAAAGCTACTGGCTGATGAGCCAGTGGAGACAGAACTTTCTGCAGGTCGGTGATTAGTAGACCTTGCTGTACAGGGCAGGAACAGTGTGTTACCAAAAATCTTGTAAGACATCAGTACCATCCACATTAAGAAAAAATGTAATTTATCAAAATCACATGCTGCAAACACTTTCAGTTTTTTACTTTACATTACAGTGTTATCATTTTTGCAGATGATGTTTATTTCCACATAGAATAAGGTGTTCTAAACCAAATAGTATACCACCATTATTCTTTCTCCAGTCATGCTAATAGTTCAAATCAACAGCCTGAAGGAAAAAAAGAATGCGTTAGATTGGTTAACACTGCTTTTCTGATTAAACAGTTATTCATCTGAAACATTTCATATGGTAGAGTCTTAAAAAGGAAAGACACAGTGTGCCTTCCTCATATTCCTCATGAAACATTCTTTGCATTTGGTGATCTTGAGAAGGAGAGGAAGCTGCAAGGAAATATAGGTACGCCATATATAGTCACAGAGACTGTATGAAGACCTCCACCGCTCTTCAGATGTAACACAGTTACTGCATTATATTTCTCAACTGCTCCTACCCATCTGGATCTCTCTTACTACATGTCTAGAATGCTAATGCATGTATTTTGCCAGGAGCTGCGCTAATCTTAAGAACATTTGGTGTAGAAAATGTGCACCAGCATGTTATTTTTACTTTGGATTCTTTGTGTTTTGGATATTGTACTACATAAGCAAATCTTCTGGTATTCAGCCTTTAGCAAGTTGAGAAATATAAACAAAAAAAGGACACACTGACATCACACATAATTAATACAGGAACAGTAGAGTAGTATAGTTATTATATAGAAAAACAAAACTGTCTGGGGATGTTAATACTTTTTTTTTTTTTTGTTAAATGTGCTCAACTGCATCTAGTATTGTCACATTTCATCTGTTCCAACTGACTGAACATATACACTGAAGACAAAAAATACATTTTGTAAAGTTATTTTTCTGTGAAGACTTAATGAAGCTTTATGTTATTTTAGTGAAATGTGAAACTCTAATGCAAGCAGCTAAAAGATATTTTTCTTTAAACAAGAAATTAGTCAAATATCTAAATGGAAATTACTTCAAATAAGAGCCAGAGCCCCAATGGTGTCTTGCCTTAAAGTGACGACCAATATTAATTAGGTTTGACTGAATTAATAGTATTTTTGGTGAAGACTGCTGCTGCCTGACACGGGACTGGGAAGCTGTGAGTGACTCCTCAAAGATAATGCAAAAACACATTAATAATTGAAACTGAAAGAGAGAAATGAAGCAATTCATGTATCTTCAATTCTTGGGCCAAACTGTTAGTTAAAACAGGACTCTTACTATGCCAAGTGATTCTTCGCTGCTAAACCGAGCTGTCACATAACTTTATTTTAAAACCATAATAGCCTCCTCTGTTTCACTGTTGCCTATAGCCACAGAAGGAAACTGTCAATCTAAATTACTTTCAGACAAAAATATTCTTTAGCTCTATTTCATGATTTTATACATTGATCTTAGGCTATCTTCTTGGATATTAATACAAATTAATAAACTCTAAAATCATAGTGTTATTAACAGGCACTTTCAGTATCTCATCTGGAGAGAAAGCCACCAGGTTTTTCCAGCAGAGATGGCCAGAGCACAGCAGCATGTCCTGCTCAGGCAGCTATGGGCAGTGGCTGCTCCATCACTTGCAGTTTGGCGTACGGTAAGTGAATTCCTGTGACTACAGTGACATGTCAGGAAACTGCTGTTGGGAAATGTTGGGCAAGAGTGAGATTTCAGAGGAGGTCAAGCTCTCCTTTACAGTGCATTACTGCCAGCTGCCCTGTATTCAACAGGCTGAATGGGGACTGTCTCATGCCTGTCCCAAACTAACCCATAACTTCAGTTCTCAGTGTTTGTGTGACATGTATGACTTCTAATGTTTGTTGTTTGGGATTCTGAGGTTTCTTTAGGTTGGGTTGGGGTGTTTTTGCCATGGCATAACAAATGACTCATAGATGAGGACAAGGGGAAAAGACACACATCTGCAAAACCCATGGAAACCAAGACAATCTTGTGCCAGCACAAAAAAGTGTCTTTAGTCCTTCCCTTAGGCATGAATTTGCTTAGTGTAGCATACATCTCCACTACAACATATGTGGCTGAAAGAGAGGTTCATATCTGAGCTCTTATTTTTATTGATTTTGCTGTAAAAGCTAATGCCTGAAGTAATTTCTTATATCTTTACTGGCAGATTTCTAAAACCAGTAAGAACTTAGAATTTAGTTCAAGCCAGAAAAGCTTGAATTAAGCCTTTATAAATGGTTCAGAAGTTTTGCTATATCTATTTATAATCAAAACATAGTCGTTTTCTTTCAAACATCTGTATCCTGATGATCCATTCAATATGCTGTATTTTTAGCTTATCCACTGTTTTCACTAATTGAGGTTTTTTCCTATATTGATTTTCTTCCCCATAAGATCTCCTCGTGAATGGCTATAATGTATCCAAATTTAGATTCATTACTAGATTTTGAAAATTCTGAAGTTCAATGTTATTCTTTTGCCTTTTTTTTTTTTTCCTGTGTGCTCTATGAAAGTAACGAACTACATCATCAGTTTGCAGCAAGAGATGAAATTCACAAATACATTTACAGCTAGTTTCGTGACAAATTAAGAATCTGGATACAGAGAACTGCTCCATAACTCATGAGGCACTCACATTTTCTATATATCTATATTTTTTACAGATAAATCGAGAACTCTAAGCTTCTGCTGCTGGTTATATAGGAAACTTCCAAGTTTTGAAGATGTGTTGAAGCCTGGTGCGAGGTATTTTATCTGAGACTCAGAATAACCATGGCTAGATTTGTACTTTCAAGTTGAAAGAACTTTTTCCCTGCTCTCATGTGCAAGAAATTAGTTTGTACATTCATTTGCAGTTTTGCCCTTTCTCTTTGAACAAAGGCAAACATTGTCTTAGGAACTTTAACAAGAAAGGCTGAGTTCACTGTGGTATTCCTCTCGTCTTACTAGTCTATGTAAGGTCTGTGAAGCCCTGTAAGTGTCAGAGCAATTGCCACATTTCTTGGCCAGTTGAGTTCCTATCCACATAAATGAGAAATAACTAAAGTGAGATTAGGACATGTTCACTTTTGAGTTGCAGAGTTCTGCTTGCAGCTGCCTATGATGGAAAATGCCTAAGTTCTCAGGTTTTAACATCGAAGTTCTGGTGGAAATGAAAAAATCGGCAAACAGTTGAATTGTTTTGTACGGATCCACTCAGTTTTTGAGGTCCAGAGACTGGATATTTTCTTCTGGTATCACAGAGGTGGCTGATACTATAAGGTGTAGTCTTACTTTGTGTAAATGTACAACATATATTTGAATAGGAGCTTGGGCAAAGACAAGTGACATCATTTGAATATCAGTATCCAGAGTATGAAAGAGCTATGTTTCTTTGCTTTCTTGCCTATTGTTTTTTCAAATTATTTTGTGATTCTCAAGAAACAAACAAACAAAGTTTTAGAAACTCATAGAAAGCTTAGAGAACTTTTAGGAACTTTCAGAAAAAAAAACCACCAACAACTTCTCATATGCAAGGTTTTGCTTGCCAATTAGATATGATGCGGAAATAATTTCATTTTTAGAAGAAAAAAAAACACTCTCCAGGCCTCAGCAGATGGAAGAGACTAAGCTAAACTGAAGATCAATACCCAGCATCATCATTTGGCCTCTTACTGGGAGACAGGAGATATCCTTTCCTCCCTCCAGCCCCTTCTCCATGAACCATTTATGGAGTTTATCAGGTATTCAGTACTTTTTAAGGACAGTAACTTCAATGATGTCTGGGCTGTCCAGCCATTGAACTATGAAGAATAGAAATAGGAAAGGAAAGCTCTAATATGAGCTGCTTACTCTGAAACAGTGCACAGAATTTCCTGTTATACAAAAATATTGTTGTAGCTAAATCAGCTTTTATAACCAAGGAAAACATGCCTTATTATAAAGAAGATATTATATTAAAATCAATAAGAAAGGAAAGAATGGAAGTCATATATTTCACTTAATCTTTCAGAGAAGTCTTTCTTTACAACAGAGAAGATGCATTTTAAAACCTGACATGGGGGAGATCAATAATTCACAAAAGACATATAGCCACAAACTGTCAAATCAGTCAGTGGCAAAATGGAAACAATCCAGCACTGTCAGCCACTCCAGACATTCTTCCACAGTGAAATACTTAAAAAAAAAAAAAAAGTCTTAAATTTGCAAAATAGGACTGTGTTGTTCTCTGCTTCCTGTGGATAAAAGAACATACTGAAACAAAATTCCTCCTGGGGATTAAATTGTGGATGTTATCCTTTTCAGGTATCTGTCTAGAAGCAGAAATACAACTGTCAAAACACATTAGGGAAGACAGTTCTATTTGTAAACCAAACAGGAGGAGGGAAAATGCTTTTGAGTATGCATTCAGGATTAAATTTTGTGACTTTGCCTGTAATAACTTGAAAAAAAATTGTTCTTTAAAACTCTGGGTTTTGAAGGCTGATAGCATCTGGGTTTTAAAGGCTGATAGTCTTCTCAAAGAGATGCAAGCCCACGGGAGCAGACGAAATCACCAATCTGCTTTGGATACTTATCTGCCGACCCACAGATGGGGCATGTCACACACAGCATCTTCTGGCTGAAGCTTGTCTACCCTTCAGTCTCAGTCACCTTGTCTTTCAAATATCCAACCTTGGCCTGCCCCTGAGGCACCTATTTTCCTGTTTTCTGATGGGTTTGCTGGCGCTAAAACCAAGTGCTGCTCAGGCATGCTCTGTAAGGTCCAGGAGTGTAAAACCCCGTTGTTGGAACTGCTAGCTGCATCTTTTGTGAACTGGCAACAGAATGGGGATACATGAATAACTAGTGATCAAAGGTATATACCTCAGGTCAGTTCTGATAGTGGCTTTTCCTCACTCTTCCTCATATTGAACAGTACTTTAGACCATGGTCTCACCTATTTCAGCCACGGTTGTATGTTAGACATGGCTTTGACCGCACACTGAGCAGTGGTATTTTGTGAAATTTCAACACAACTCTTCACAGAGCAATTTACCATTTGAAGTGAGTAATGGCAAACAGCATTTGTCTTAAACTGTAGTGATGGCACTTCTTCACCCAGCAAAGCAATTCTGATGAAATAATTTTCTTCCATGTACACTGTAGTGTTAGGCTACCATCTACTAGAGTTTTGAAATAAGAGTTGTCAAATGAAGAATCTGAGCAATCTCTTGAAATTACATGTCTGCTTAAAATGGTGGAAGAGTAAACAGCAGGAATAGCCAAAGCAAAATGTGCCAGCTATTAGACTGAAACAAGACTCAAAAGACAGCCTCAGATTATTGCTATCTGCAGAGAATGGGGACAAACTGTTCATGTTTTGATAATGATTCTTGGAAATGGGTTATCTGTAGCAATATGAAGGCCCATTTAACTTGGAAATGAAGAGACTAGTGAAGTTAGGCATAAAAGAGCTTTGGGCAGTAAATTATTTAAAATGTGAAGGAAACAACCTAAATTATCTCAGGAAATTAAAACATGGCATTGCCTATTAAAAGTGTGAAAATGGGTATAGACCTAAAGGGATACCAAATAAGCAGGTATTTAAATCCACAGCTATATCCAATTCAAAAGATTTACAGAACCTAGGAATCAATTTCCTTTCCCTGTACATTGTTGCTAACACCAGTAAATAGAACTTAGTGATAAGGAAAATTCCTGTTGATTTTAATTTCTTCCAGCTAAGTGTCTAGAAACTACACAGTGCTGGCTCAGCCCTGCATCATGGATTATACAGTGCTAGCAATATCTTGATAGACACATCACATCACATTTCTGTGTGATTTTAACCTGTTATGCTGACACTTAAGTGAACTTCCGTCAAAGATGTTGGACAAAGGTAGTTAAAAGAAGACACGCTGCCTTTTGAACTGAAGTGTTTTAAACTGAAGGTCTTCAAGAGGTGTAAATTGTCAGGCTCATTTGGGTACAATTGTGAAAATGCTGATGCACAGTCTGTCTATTCTAGATATTCTAGCTAACAGTATTAGCTCTGATAGTAGACCTTCCTCTGACCTGTAAAATAACTTGACACACAACTATTTGGAAAGTAGCTTCCTCTTAGGATATCACAGAAAAGCTTTTGTATCCAACAGAAAAATCTATAATGTAAAAAATGAAATGTTCTCTATAAGATGTGAGAAATAAATAGGTTCTGTGTACATGCATTAGATTTGGAGATTTTCAGAAAATGTTGTGAATTTAAATTCCCAGAGATTTGTGGTTGAAAAAAACAAGCCTATTGTTGAGTAAAAAAAAATATAGGAAAAATAGACAGAAATATCTGTGGAAATATATTGTTTGTGTTACCTTAAATGGTAATTTAACAGGTATGTTTGGAACTTTAACTGAAACACATGGTATTTTCTCTAGATCTTTAACATTTGCTAACTATTTGAGGTCAAGAGTGTAGCAGTGCTTTTCCAATGGCAGGTTGTTTTATTGTTTCTCTCATTGTGTTTTTTAAAGTATGCCAAATAAAATAGGTGGTTCACATGGCATCCATTATCACATGATGTTCAAGCAACAGCATATTGGCTTGTACCTTCTCTCTTATGAGTGTCTGTTTGAAAGGATCGAAAAGCGCATAGGACTAAAATGATACTCAGGCTTAAAATCACCTACTTAGCTATTTAAATATTAATTTACTGTTCTCCAAAGATCCTAGGAAGAACCAAAATAATTTTCTAGAAATTCTCTTCATTGGTCATAAAACATTTTTTTGTTGCTGTTGGCTATTCGATATCCTGATGTAATAAAGGAATCGTTTTTCCATTGCACAATCATTGCACCTTTTGGGGCAAAACTGGCATCTCTTCCTCTGCAAATAAGGACAAGCCCACTGAATTTTACCCATGTAAAGACCAGAGCTCCCTATAAAACTGTGTGCTTAAAAAATGACCAGTTACATAGATAAATGCGGACTCTAAGATGAGCACTAGCACTTTTTTGGTGGTCTGAACCTCTGAACACCTTATTTCACTGGAAACTATAATACACTTTTTATTCTAGTGAGGAAGAGCTGGTGCACCTTTCTACTTCACACAGACATTGAAGGAAAATTTTTCTGTTCCTTGTAATTCTTATTCACTTTATTGGAAGTTATTAAAACTAAACTACGTAGTTTATTCTTTTAAAACTATAAACTGGCTTTGAAAAGGCCTTTTATATGAAATCAGTAAATAACTGTATTGCAGATACGCTTACTGTTTTATATGCATATATCCAGAACTGGTAATCAAACTATTTTTAAATGTTCGAATATCTGAAGAACTCTGACATCATTTGCTATATTAAAACATAGGTGTCTACCAAATAAATTCCGTATACTGGAAAGATTCTTCTGTGGGATAAATTACTGACTTAAAAGGAGGTGGACTGATTTACACTACCTCCAAGACTGAACTATCTGGTGAATAAATTCTAACATATAGATTTATGTTGAAAGGAATGTACTGAATTTTATATGAATGTGTAATTGTCAATGATTCAGATTTTTCACAAAAATTACATCAAACATACTCAAACCCAGGCACTGCTTCCTCCCTCTGCCTTGGATCACTTGCAACTTCAGCCTGCAAAGGGTTGGCTCTGAAATTTTATTTTTCCTCTCCAAGGGGTGTGATGGGAATGTGTATTATGCAATTGGTTTCTTTGCAGATGACACTCTCATCTCTCACAGTCAACAAGGAAATCATACTTCAGTGGCAAGCACACTTGAAGGCAACAGCCTAGCTATTTCCTCATCATAAAAGTATATGTGAACCTTGATTCAACCCCATATCACAAACAAAAGTTTTAGCATTGTTTGTGTAGGCCAAAAGGCACCACAGGACCACAAGTATTTGTGATAAATCCCTACAGACATGACACCTCAAAACATCATAAGAGTTGAATAGACTAGACTAGACTAGACTAGAATATATCGCAGTTGAATGGGACCTACAGTGATCATCTAATCCAACTGCCTGACCAATCCAGGGCTGACCAAAACTTAAAGCATGTTATTAAGGGCATTGTCCAAATGCCTGTTAAACACTGACAGGCTTGGGACAACAACCAAATCTCAAATAAGTCTGTTTCAGTGTTTGACCACCCTCTTGGTAAAGAAATGCTTTCTAATGTCCAGTCTAAACCTTCCATGGCCCAGCTTCGAACCATTCCCACACATCCTATCACAGGACACCAAGGAGAACCAGAACCACCTCCCTCCCCACTCCCCCTCCTCAGGAAGGTGTAGAGAGCCAAGAAGTCACCCCTCAGTCTCCTTTTCTCTAAACTAGACAAACCGAAAGTCCTTAGCCACTCTTCACAGGACATTCTTTCCAGAATTAGACTTCCATGGTATACCTCCCAGGAACTGGATGGGCCTTTCAGTCATGATGCCTGAACTAGTACCATGATATCATCTGGCCTCTGCCTGAACTGAGTGTCTGGGGTTGAGCTGTAGAGTAAGACAACATATATGTGGGTGGATGCACACGTGTGCAGATATAGCTCTCACAAGAAACACCTTTTTATTTCTAAATGCAATGTTCAAAATTATTTGTTAAATTTGACCTTGTTAATCAGCTGCTTTAACACCACACTAGTTCTCTTAATGACTTGTTGCCTTTAGGATATACTGCTTGAAATATCATTCACTTTTTCTCTTCTACAACCTTCTCAGAATGCATTGTCCATGTGTGCATTTGTGTTGACAGGAAAAACTTCAATCAATCACGAGAGCCTGGAAAGGGATTACAGCACAAGCGAAGATCTGGGAGTCCAGTCTGTCAGTTTATTGGGATAATCTCGCAAATTCCACAGAAATAAGCAAAAGATCAGTGCCAATTTGAATCAATTGAGAATCTGGCTCTTTATTTGTGATGAGGGGATAAACTGATGATGGTATTTAGGTCTGATGCACAGGTTCCTACAGGTAGAAAACATTTTTTTACGAGGCTGATAAGAAAATTATCCAGAGATTGAACTTTCCTTTCCACTGGCGGTTTGAAAAATTATCTATACTAATGACTTTTGACATAACAACTATGTTGGGAGAGGAAAAAGAAATTGTTAATGTCCCAATTAAAATTCCAGGAAAAAAAAAAAAAAGTGCAATTAGTTTTTTGTCACAGTAGAAGAAATGTTCAATTATGCTTAAGCAGACCGACTTGGATGCATACTTTTTATTAGGTAACAACAAGACCGAAGCTGTACCATTTTTCAACAGATGTCTAAGTCCTCCAGTGGAATGGAAGTGCACATGTTTGTTGTTTTGTAATGTTTCTTAGCACAATTTTTCATCATGGATTTATGCACTGATGTGGAAAAATCAAGCAGATTTCTTGATTCATGTTAACATTCGCAGCACTTAATGGAGGGGCAAAATAAATAATTAAATATGGCAATGAATTAGTAGACATGGCAAGAAGGATTTGGGATGTGGTTGGCTTCTTAACTATGTCTTTCTGCTCACCTCCTTCAGGCTTGACTGGTCCGTCAGACATCACTTTCCTGAGGGCTAGTTGACTTTGGTCTTTGTTGTCATTGGCTGGTGGAGGCAGATTGTCAGACTGAGTTCTTTGAATAGGGAGGACTCCTGCTATGCTGTGTCTGTGCTGCTTCCTGGCATGATTAGACTGACCGCTTTTATGTGCTGCTGTGGCAGTGTGGGTGAAATGGAAACCCAGAGTATGTATCCTCAGATGGAACCAGCTTAAATGTTATTCATGCAAACAGAAGTGGGTTTTTTTCTGTATTTAAGTAGTGTTTTCAAACACCACAGAGACACCACATGCACAGCATTAAAGAGTATTAAAACTGGCTGTTTCTTTATTAATGACGGTGAAGACAAGGGAAAAAAATTTCCCCCAGTTTTTGCATTGTACCATGGTAAGTTTATGGCATATCAACAAATCCTGAAGACAAACACAATGATTCCACAGTCAGAGAGCTTTAATTTGCCATCAACTAGGCCCTCAGCTAGCAATCAGATACTAGTCTGAAGTATACTCTGGAGAGCAAATTTTTAATTTATTAATCTATTTGAAGTTGTCAGACGAAATCTATCTTGACCCTGAGTCAATCCATGGCACAAAAATTACTACAAAAATTGAACTGACTATGGCACCTGACTTAGCTCTCAATTCCCTTTGACATTGTGAACTCATTAACAGTGTTGAAATCTGATGTTATTAACGGCTTTGTGTCTTTAACGATTTTGCATTTAACGTGTTTAATGTTTTTGTCTGTTGCTGTTCTTCTTAACACTAATGTGATTTTATCTGAGATATTAAGAAGGTTGCCTTGTATCTCCTTTCAAAAAAAAAAAGATATTTACAGTCATCTTTCAAAAATAGAAATCTCAGACATATAGTTAAAAAACTTTTTCCTTTAATTATAAATCTTTTGTGTATATAGTACTGTCCTTCCTGATTACTGCTTATGGATATATTTTGTTGTTAATGTGCTCCAGCACTTGTGTGCAACTTGAAGAACTGGCAGCTGTATCTATGCAGGCTTTGATTATTTCATTGGTAGTTATTTAGTGACATCAAAACATCACCACACAATAGAATTCCCTGTGAGTCATGCACAACCATGGAACATCATGGACCATGAGTGAAGGGACTGATGGAGAAACAGCCAGTTTCACTGCAGTCTATATAAATTAAAATAAATAAATAAATAAAAAGACTTCTATATACAAGAGTATATTGTAATTATATGTATTCACACACAGGCACACAAAGAAAGACATTGAACAGAGTGAGCACAGTGTGCCAAGAACAGAAAAAAATAGCCAAAAAGGGAAGGACAGCAGGGAAAAAGGCAACAGATGAACATTAAGCTGCCATGCTGAGGAATTTATTTGCGTCTTTTACTTGGTTGAAGGCGAAGCTGTTGAACAGCTGCTTCAGCAGCGGCGATGGCTGCCCCAGCGTCTTCAAGGTGAGTTTGAGTGACGCTGGTTTTGCTTTGGCTGCGAGATGGACCGTGAGAGCGTAGATGTCCTTCAGAAGAAGATTTGGAGCTCCCTGGGCTGCTGTGGGATTTCTCAATGGTGGGCACCTGCATGTCTACCACGAAAATGAAGAAGCACAAGTGTTGCATTTATTAAAACCAAACAAACAATTCAATTTTCCTTCTCTTGACTGGCCTTTCTAGATGTATTCCAAAACAAGGAATAAAGATTAAGCTGGGCAATGCCATTCAATGTCTTGGGGTATATCGTGACTATGAAACTTCTGAAGCACCATTTTCTACTTCCCCACTGTTCCCTGGCCCAGGAAATATTTAATTTACTATTGGGTTTATGTCACCTGTGAATTACGTCTCCTGTGCAGGCTCACACTGGTGGAATAACAGGGTAGACTAAAGACTAATTTTTTTTCCACTTTCCACTTATATAGTATGTAGAGACTGACTAGCATCGCTTACACCCTTCCTGAATACTTAGATAATGTAAGCGGTTTTATTCTGGGGAATGGTCATGTCAAAACCATAGTCTAACTTAAAATATACTACACTAACTTCTAATTTAGATATAGATCTCATCTAGACACCAATCCCTAGCAAAACATTACACAGAGAAATAGAGAGGAGATGGAGCAGAGTCTTATAACTCCAGGGCTCTCATCTGGGTGCTATTTGGGATGGCTTTTGCTTTGATATGCATTCACTGTGTTTTAAGTGAGCAATGGGCCACTGACTAATTACTGTTTGTGTACATATATATATATATAAAAAAAGAAAAAAAAAGTAGAGATAAACTTCTTGGACCAGGAGACACTGAGATCACTTCTGCTTTTCTAAACACTAATATAATTCTACTATATCAGCTCCACTGATTTCCAATACAATTTAGATATGCTACAGTCCATTATCATTGGCTGAAAATGTATATGCATTATTATAGCATAATTGTCATTCTATCAAATATTAATATGACTTTTCCAGAAGATAAAACACCATAGAATATTTAAAGAACATGAAAAATAGATAGCTAAATATGTATTGAATTTGGCCAAGGCTACAAAAAAAATGAAAAGGGCACAGAACCTACAGCAGATGTGCAAAGCACACAGAGCTTGTAAGCTCCTGTTTTAAGGACACAACTACCCAGTAAGTTGGCTGGCACTGAATTCAACTTTGTCTCCAAAGAATTAATCATAGACATAAATACATTTTTAATAAAAGTCTATACAAACTTGATAGCAGTAACTTTATTTTTCTATTAGAACTTACACATAGCAAAGGTTTTCCCATCATCTGGAAAAACATTTTAGGTCAGATGCACCAAGTTATTCCTACCCTTGGAGGGGTCCGGGAAGATTCCATGACTTCTGCTTTTGATGACAGACGGTTTTGGAGATTGCTGGCTACTTTGTCCAGAATGAGATTTCCCGTGATCAATGTTTTCACTCTGTTCTTTCAGAGGGTACCACCGAGGAGTGTTGTCAAGCTGAGAGACACTGGACAACTCGATCAATACCTACAAATAAGTCAAAGTACAACATATAGCCTCTATCTCATCTATTAATGATTGTGTACAGTAGAAGAGTCTACAGTTGTGTTACCAAAAGTTGCAATCACATGTAAGAAGTTTAGGGTATAAGGCTGTATGCTGACAGATTTGGGACTCTCTGCCTATGCTCTGACCTTGCCTGATACAAGCCAGCTCTGAGCCCAAACCTGCATTTATTAGCATATTGATGTGATTGAACCAATATGTCTTCTCAACAGCACCTCAGTAACGACTAGGAGCTTAGACAGAACTCCATACCAAGATGGCTAGACAGTTTAGAGAGTAGCTTCTGACCACTAGCTTGATAGCTAGACTAAAAAGACATCTAGTCATTCTGCCTCTGTATAGACATATTCTAATTGAAGAATCAGGCTGTGTTATTTTCTCCCTTTTGTCAGTGTTAGTAAAAGGGCAAATAATTCAATATTTGTTTTTAATAAAGTCTTCAATAATATAAGACTGGTGCTTGTTAATTCTTTAAAAAATCCACATATGCATTACTTGTAACAAAAAGAAAGTAATAAGTATACCTTCACACTTCAGTAAAATAATATAATTCAATAGGCCAATTAGGCCTTGAAAATCCACTGGAAAAAAAAGAAAGGGAGATACAATGGCATTGTGGAAATGAAATGACCAACTTTTTAATCTCCATTGTACGTAAAATCTGCTCTAGGCCATCCACATTGCTAGTAGGAGTTTGTTAAAAAAAAGGAGTTTGTTAAAAAAAAAGGTAGAAAAAAAAAATCAGCATGTAGATAAATAAAAACCCTTCCCTTGACAGTCTTGAAACTGAGAGGGCCAAGAGTTGTAAAGTACTGAAGAGTCATCATAGAGTCTTAAATTAAAGAAAGGACAAAATTAGCCTTGCTTTTGGCAAGGTGAGAGAGTTAAAACTAATGTCAGGTAGGGAAGTTTTAAAACTGCTAGACAAATAAAGCGTGCAATTACCTCAGGGAACAATGACTTTGTCATTTTATTACCAGACCCTGAATAAAAGAAAGCCTCTTTAAGTTCAGGGATGGAGAAGCCTCTTCACAATTGATTGCTTCTAGAATATGAAAAGCCTTTTTTCTTTCCTTTTTTTCTTTCAGCTTCATAGGTTGTCTATGTTTCGGCTTGGTATTTCTGGTTAGGTCTATATTTAATCTGAATAGAATAACTATTTAGCATGTTCTCTGGTGTGGTTTTTGGTCGTAGCTTTGGGAATGACTTAGAAGACAGCATGGTTGAAGATTGCTCCCAAGAAGCTGAACAGGCTGAGGGCTCTGCTGTGTAGGACAAGAGGGTTTACCTTCCATGGATGTGAACCATGAGGTGCCACTTGCCATCTGCGGCATAGAAGTGGTGCTGGCCCTATTCAAGCAAGTCCTTAGAGCACAATTTGGAGATCCCATATCTGGTGTTATGGCCCAGGATTCCTCTGGACATCCTGGTCCTGAAACACACTAGATAGACTTTTCCATTCCTTTTTTCCAATAAAATCTGTTTTCATATTTAAGGCTGAATGATTTAATAAATTACATAGCTCTAGAGGTTGAAAATATTTAAAGGCAAAAGTTTAAATATTCCTGTAGAGGCAGCTGCTGGAGCATCCATTTTCTAAATGTCATAAATAACAATGTAAATATTCAGTAATCCCCCGCGTTTGGATAAACATGCTGAACTCAAGAAGAATACTGATGCAGTATGCACAAAATAAGTAATCATGTAGCTGCTTCCTATACATTTATTTTTGTAATTGTTCAAATAGTGACACTGATTGCTCAGTTTTGTAGTTACACAAAGGGGAACTGGAGCTGAACTGAGTTTTTTTCTTTTGCAAAATACAAATGCAGAATGAGCAGTGATACTCTGAGGTACTCTGTATATGAGCAATTGATTTTCCTGGGCTTCTGTTTCTAACTATTATATAACATTCTTTTGTAATAACATTTTAAATTACTTTTTGACATCATAGTTATTGCTGGTAATTCTGTATGATACATGCATATGTTTATTTGTTTTAAAAGAGAAAACATCTTTCCCATGATTACTCATCTTACTTATTATTAATTACAAGATTTTTCCTTCAGTCATACTTTGGTAATGCTATTACTATTTTGTAGCATTAAAAATGAGACCTTGATCAGCGAGACCAAATTACTCACACTTAGAGATACTTGTGCATTTGCTAAATTATGGCTTGATGGCAGAATTTAATCCTCTAATCATCTACAGACTGATACCTCCTCAGCCTTCCTGTGTTATGTTAAAATCAAGGCAGACACCTTATCAGTCATTATAAGAATTCCCCATTCAATTGCTGTGAAGGCTGCTACTATCTCAGGCTCAAAAAAAAAAAAAAATCATACGGTAACATTGTGTTGAGTCTTAAATGCGCTTGCCCACAGTTTATCGAGATAAAGGGAAGGCATCTTTCATGTGTGAATGAAAGAAATCATGTCCATTTGCTATGAAATGATCAGTAAAACTGTGATATAAAAAGGGTTTTGTTTAACACAGTACCATACCGTGGAAGCAAACAGTCTCCAAGTACGAGCATGCAGTTAATCAGCTTTCTAACTAGTCAGTGTTAGAGAAGAGAAAATAAGATACTCACTTCACCAAGGAAGTCATTTGAGGAGAATCTATCATAATCCCAGACAGTCACTTCCAGTGTTTTCTTTTTCAGCTGCAATTTAAGTCAAAGGATAATTAACCTCATTGCCATCATAAACTTCAGATCAAGTCTTTATGGTGGTTTCTATTCCTTATCTCACCCTTATACCCTTTTTCATAGTGACAGCTAGGCAGCTTTTGTCCTCCCATCAGAAAAATAATTTGGGGCTATTATTTGTTATCAAGAAAAATGCACTTGTGCTTGGCCCTCTTTTAGGAATTTCCACAAGTTGTTTTTGACAGAATGTGTGTCCATTACAAGAGCCAAATTGATTTTTAAGGCCCCATTTTTGTATTTCTGAAGCTTTTCTCATTGTAAGAACTGAGTTGTTTGATCCCAGTCATTTGCCTAAGGTGCATTTGAGAGTGAATACCAAATGCACTATTTAAAACACCCTATTTACACAATCTCATCTGTGAAGACCAGGCTTTAATACCCCCAGAATTCAGTGAAGTCAATGAGACTCTGCAAGTGATCCAGACATGTAGGCCAAGTTGTACTGTTAGGTATTAATGACAGACATCAAAACCTATTATCTGTTGACCTTGTTAAGCATGGTTGCTGTGTCAAGCACTCTTCTTCCAGGCTACAGTAAACCTTTTCATATGGCAAGATAGCACAAGACAGAGAAGCTATTGACCAAAGCAGTTGATGTCACCGGAAAAATTGACCTGAATGTTATTCCAGGGCTGTTTGGGAACAGAAGGGGAGAGGATTGACTACTAGTAGTGTATGCTTGGCCAAAAGGCCAGCAGGTGGCTGAAGAGGCAGTAATAAATACATGTGGCTTGAAAGAGAGAAGAACAAAATCCTGGAGGTATGGTATGTCTGCAAAGTCAGGTTGAGAAGTTCTAAGTGAAGAGTTTATTGGACGCTTCCAAGCATCACTAAGGAAAACAGGACTCATTTCACATACTCGAATAAAAGAGGCCAGAACCAGAAATCTTATGTGATAATTGAGGTCACCATCCTAAGAGAAGCAACATGTCACTCACTGCTCTGGTTATTAATTGGCTGCTTGGGACAAAAGGACAACAAAGGATCAAGTCATTGTTCAAAATTGTAAGCTATACCATTTACTGTTCATATTATACATACTCTCAAGAAAAACACTGTTTGCTATTTACTTCCACTGCCCCTCATTTTAATGCAACAGTTTCACATCTCTTAATAACTTTATATTGCCTTTAAATGGTAATTTCATCTCATTATTATGTATCCAGAATATCTTCTGCTCCCAGCTAACTTCAGAAAAACGAGCAACCATGAAGTTAGTGTCTTTGAAAAACAAGTTTAAATCAGCATATCCTGGAAAACCCACACAAAGGGGAATTGCACTATTTTTAGCACCAATAATATACTCTTCAAGGAGGTAACAACATGATTTGAAACCTAAAATTAAAAAAATACTTGAGAGCAATTCTTTAATCTTTCTCTGGTTTATTCCTGCGTAATTAGGCAAAATTCTTCTTAAAATTATCCCGCAAAACTTAAGGAAAAAGTTGGTCAACAAGATTCTCTTTTAACATCCCTTACAGAATATTTGTAAAACTGATTTCCTTGACTGAATAAAATTAATTTTCTTTGCTGTTCCAAGACAGTATAGAAACTGCAATGTGAGAAATAACCTGAAAATATGAGTTGAGCAGCCACTGGTCCATGCTACTTTTACATTCCTGGATGATATAATTTCCTACTAGATGCTACACTATCTACATGTATTTTTACCCTTTAACAAAGAGGAATAGCATAAATACTTTTCAGAAATGTATAGTCTCAGTTGTTGCTATTTTGGGAGGACATGTCTTCTTGTTTCAAGTGATGACTGTGCAAGGACAGAAAGAAGAAAATAATTATCCAGGAAAGGGAAAACAAACAAACAAATAAACAAACACAATAAAAACCAAAACAAACACAACAACAAAACCCCCCCAAAAAAAGAAAAGGAGATTTTCAAGTAACTGAATCCCTATTTTGTTAGCTTCTTCACATTAGTATGATAACAAAACTGTGTTGAGAACTTGCAGGACTCTACATTTCTTTGTGATATCTATTTGAAGCTTCTTATACTAATAAAGATTTTATAAAATATTTTATAAAATATTATGACAATAGAAAACCCTCAAAAGTGCTGTATTAGGCAGAGTGCATGAAATTAGTTTCCAAGAGGATGAAAAAATGCTTTTCTGAAGATGTATTTATGAACCAGTATTGAAGGCAAAGAACACTCAATGGCTAGTGATTTTAAAAACAGCCATTACACCATCCCAGCAAAGTAGGGTTCTGCCTGGCACCATCCAGTTTTAGGTCATTAACTCAGAAGTTCAGATCCCCATCAGGAATTTAACTTATAGCAATACTGAAATGGGTTGCAGAAACCCATTATCCATGTAACTGTGGGTTTTTGCAAATGGGCAACGTATCAACAGGAAAGATGAGAAAGTGTCCTAAAAGAAGGAAATCAGTTTATATATGTTGTGCACTTCAACTGAGTTCCAAGCATATAACGAAAACAGTGTTACTAAGCTGCAACTAATTTCAGGTTGCGCCTTGTGGCAAAATTTAAAATTAAATAAAGAACTAGATAACAAGAAAAAAACACACACACATATATCCACACAAAACAAACAAAACAACAAAACCCCCACAATCAACCAGACAAAAAAACCACCTAAAAGTTTATTACTGCATGTGAACCACATTTAGCTTTAGGCTGCTGTGGGCAATCATCATTCAAAGACAATGAAAGAATATGCAGAAATTGCTAATGCTTCTCTTACAGAAGACAAAACCAATACCACATGTACAGAAGTGTCTGTTTGTTGTTTAAAATCTCTGTTGGTCACCGGTTTTTTTATGGGTAACGCGCATCTATGTAACTAAACGTGCTACTTGAAATAGGTAATACATATTCCTTGAAATTCTCATATAAGGATTTGTAAGAGGAAATAAATAATTTTAAGGCAGTTTGTTCTATGCTTCAAGTAAATTCCTATAATTACTTCAAAATAAAAGAAAAAAATTCAGTCTCAGGATATTTGATGAATAGAAATTAAGGTGTTGTATTAGCTCACGCTTTATACTTATTTGTCTTTACATTCGTATTCAACATCGTATTGTACTTTTCACTATATTGGTGCACTTCAGTACACAGAACGACACAAAGACTTTTGCTTGGTCACTTTGAAATTTACTTTCTCTTGTCCAAGATATTAAGTAAGATTTAAGTATCAACACCCTACTGATTCGTAAGCAAGCTTTCCTAATTTTGAAAATAAGACATACACTCCTACATCACTCAAGGATTTTGAAAGCATTACTCTTTCTAAATATATTATCTTCAATTTAAGGACATGAGCTATGGCAAAAGCTATTTGCTTTAATGAATTACATCCATCATCTAAGTAAATACTAAGTAAGCCACACCTTATATTGTGGTCATACATTATATCAGCGGCCTGACCTGCAACAGAACTTACATTTTTTATTATTTTCTCCTCCTCAACTCAGTATAATGCTTTCTTTCATCCTCTGATTAGGTATTTGACGTGAGTTACCAATTTTTATACTGTATTTGCAATGCGTGTACTTGGCCTTCCTTGCAAATTATCTCAATTTTATTACTTAACAAAATCCTTAAATTACTAAATATTTACAGTTTATTTTTCTCCAACTGTCAAAGTAAAATTTGCTATGTGATGAAACCAGTCATTCTGACCTTGAAAAAGTCTGCTCCATTTCAAAGAGTGATCTATTTCCCATAATTATTTTCACTTTAATTTCAGCTAGGTTACAAAAGAGAAAAGGAAAATGAAAAATTGTACAACCAGCTGAAGTCTAGACAGTGACATTAAAAGGACTATATTAGGAAATATTTAATAATATTTATTTGCTGTCAGCAAGCAACCCATGATTTGATGGAGGGAAAGGAAATGCTTCTTTGAAGAAACAAGACTTAAAATTATTCGTAAGTTTACTGGAGGGTACAACTGCTAATTCTGTATAACTTTGTGTATGATGCAGTTTTCCTTGTTTTATGATCAGAACATTTATTTTAAGTCTATAAAAACTATTGTTCTGTACTTCTCTTTATATTCCTAACTATTTTGAAGTATGTGTTATGAGAGCAAACAATATACTGTTGCATGATGATAGTTCTTCAAACTGTAGTGGGAACTTATCAACAGCATGGAATTACCTGGTGATTTAAGAATTTGCGTTACTCTAAGGCAGGGAGCTGAATTTTATAGGAGAAGTATCACTCACACTGGTAACTTAGCACTAGATACAAGCCATAGAAAGGTGTGGAAGGAAATACTATTCCCTGCACACATTTTTGTGTGACAAGAGGACAAACTATACAACATACGTGGTGGTTGGATAAAGCTTACTTACCTGTAATCATAAGCACTACACAATAGTCTCAGAGGAAGGGAAAAGGAGGAGATTTACAAATAGAAAGCAAAAGTTCAAAGAATTCAACATGAGACCTAAAAGCAAATTTCATCAAATAATGTTCAAAAAATTGACATCAAAGGTATTAGGAGACGTTCTGCCATAAAAATGTCTGTCCAATAAATCCTAGACTAAGATTATTATCCAATTTAAAATCATCAGACATCCGTGGAATGTCTAACACCCAAGTACTCTTAATTACAGCTCTGTGAAATGTCACAGCAGAACCTGAAAGAAAATTAAGTAAACTGAAGAGCCTTTCTTAAATGGAAAGCTCAGCTTGGAAATATTGCTAAGACTTAGCAAACATTTTTACAAAGCATATAAGACCTAGGTTTTATACTACAGTTAGACAAACATCCCAGGCTTTTGATTCTGATGCTTTCATTGTCAATGAGCTACCTTTTATGCAACTCTATGCAAGACAACATGCAAAACCCAGCAAACCACAACCACTACATACAACAAGGCACCTCTGAAGTAAATCTAAGCTACCACCTGTTAAGTTCAGATGTGTAGATTGCGTGAGCAAGCATATGCGTCCCTCTGAGGCAAAGGTTTTGTTCCATGCAAAAATGAGTATCTTAAACTATGTTTCTCTCAATGAACAAGAAGAATGAATAATGAAATTTTAAGTAAGGAAGATAATATTGAGGTCTTGGTGTCGTGCTGGAGAAGTATTTTAAAGCATTGGGAAATCTATTCACTAAAGAGTCTGGTTATTCTGGAGTTTTTAAAAAAGTACTGAAAGATTAAGTGGCCTTGAAAAGTGAAGTTGAAAATATCAAGAACAAAACACCAAGAAAAGCAAAAAGATTTAGGGCTGCATACAGATCCATTTCTCTACAAAATATACTTCATAATTTAAACAAATGGACTGATCATCACTTTGCTCTTTAAGCCTTTTTCAAACGATAAAAAGTCCCTTTGAAAGAGGAGAAAAGAGGACTAAATTGCTTCATACTGCCTCAGTTAACCCTGTAGGTCAGATAGCATTAGGAAGCCAAGAAACAGAGAAGACTCCCACAGACTCTTTCCCCAGATGCGAGTTAAATCTCTCTATAACAATGAAATGAAATATCTTCTAATTCTTTTTCAGGTGATTCAAATTTCAAGCCCATTGCTGTAAATTGCTGCTAAATCCAAAAATTTATCTCTGTATTTTAGAAATATTTTTTAATAAGAAAATTGTAGGACCTGAGTTTTGCATGAGCTTGCCTGGCTTTTGGAACGAAGAGTGACAGTGCTTTCTTCATCTACTTCAGATACTTATGTCTTAATTTATTCCCTCGTTAATTTATTCCTTCATTCCATTATAATTTTTTAAATTGACACATGTATACTTACAGCATGATTATGAGTTTAATCCCCACAAATTACCATTTTTATGAGTAGAAGAGACAAGAAAAGAGTATTGATATAGCAAGCTCTATCAGAGGCATGGAAATAGTTCCAAACTTCTCCTAAATTTGGCAAGACTTTACAAGGGTTCACAGAATTGCCAGTAGCGCTGTTCCCTTCATGGAAAGCACTGCAGACCATACAAACAATAAAGTAGCAAATTGCACTGAACAGTACTACCAGTCACGCACCTGCTCTGTGGAGATATTTTTATAGATGACTGTCTGATTCCACTCAGGATTCAAGCTTTTCTGTACATACTTAGTTCTCCGCTTGTACTCAGCACTGAATTTGAACAAAGGAGGAAACATTACATTAGAAATCTTTTGTTTCTTCCAGTTCTAGTGCAAAAAAACCCCACCCACAAACAACAACAACAAAACAACACAAAACCCCCAAACGAACAAAAAAACAAAAATCAGAAAAACAAAAAGAAAATAACTGCATCTCCCATTTCTGAAACATCTCAGGGTTAGAA
The DNA here is from genome assembly GCA_013399365.1 of Pampusana beccarii. Lineage (NCBI taxonomy): Eukaryota > Metazoa > Chordata > Aves > Columbiformes > Columbidae > Pampusana > Pampusana beccarii. The sequence goes on from VWYH01002719.1 coordinate 107,302, forward strand.
GAGGACAATGACTGCCTTTGGGTTTTTTTCTTTAGTATGCTTTCCTGACACGGCTTTTTAAAGCATCTTCTCCTGACTCTTCAGCAGGCTAGCTCTGCCTACAACCATTTCAACATAAAACATCAGTCAGCACATGCAGATACGCTTTGTTCTCTTGTAGGTGTTAGGCTCTGATTATAAATTGAAGTGATAATGCATTGATTTCTTTTCCAACACCATCCTCCTATTAGCACTTTAAAGTAGCGTGAATCTATTATATTTATAGGTTGCAGTCTCTAATTATGGGAGTCCCATCTCACAAGAACATTTAATGAATGCCATGGGATAACTAATATCCTGTTAATGATAGAAACACTAATTTCTTATTGATTCTGTTCTCTGGCTATGCCTCTTACTGTACTGGAAACAAACACAAAAGTGCATCAAGCTCGTGATTGTTTTTATCAATAGCCAAGAATAAAATTTTGGCTGCATAATCTGTTTTTAAAGAGAATTGGTAGTGCTTTCTATTTCACTTTAAATTTCCTGAGTATGAAGAAAACAATACACTAACCTTTAACAGAGTGAGCTTTGATACCAGATTTGCTTCCATTCCAATTTTAATTTAATATAAGAGCTGGGTAGGAGAACATGAGAAGCTTTTAATACTTCAAAAACCCAACAAGGTACAAGGTTAAGAACCTCTTTTCGCCACCCTATAAGCCAACTGCCCTTTGTTTCCTGCTCAAACCTCCTATGCATTAAAGGACTTACTGCCATATCTATCACTAAATTAAATGTGCCCAGGAATGTTCTGCAGCACTAATGCCAAATCGCACAGAATAATCTGTATCTGCCCTATTAAACAGTCTTTAGGTTAATTTTTGGTAGCGTATTGTTCTCCTGATTCTCACTTCTGACTTTTGATCGAACTGTGTTTTGGTTCACACTGTGGCATGGTCTCAGAAATAATGAACTGGATGCCTTTCATATGAGATTAACTTGGAAGATGCACTGCAGGGACTCATTTAATCAGCTAGTCACTCACGATGTACCACCCATGGTACCAGATTGGAGCAGGTCTGAATTAATGTTATGTAAAAGATGTATGTGTTCCATCAACCCATATACATCAATGTTGGGTCTTCAGCACCAGCAGTTTCACTCTACAAACTCAAGTCTACTGTGCAGTGCTCCTCTGTAATTATTCTAGAGTGTCTAGTGGCCTTATTCTCCAAAAGAGGGTGGCCATATCCAATCTGCTGACTAGACTGTTATCTTTTAATTAAAGTGACTTGCAGCTATTTTCATTCCCACTTTTCACTCATAGTCATTCTACGCAGTTCCATTTATTTCCTTGCAAAACATGCTATCCACTGTCTTCCAGTTTATCAAAAAAGTGAAGGCTATTGGGACCTGTGAATTTATGATTCTTTTCAGAAATTTGATTCTTTTCAGAAATATGAGAAGGTGATTCATGCACTGTTGAGTTTCAAAGCTGGCAGAGACAAAAGATAAATGTGTTGTTAACGTGGTAACTCTGGAGCATTTCCACTGAAGTCCATAGAGTATCTGGATCTAAACTGGCAAAGTTGCATTAGCCCGCATTCATGTAACCTATGGTGTGGATCTGTTGCAGAGGGAAGCAGAAGACATTGACCACTTCTAAGGATGTGCAGACCCAGGCAAAGCTGGATGACAGCTGAAGGTTTCCACACCTCTGAAGGGAAGGATCTGGCAAATACATCAAGTTCATACCACTAATGCACTTTCCCCAACATCTGTGACTGACAGGTGTTTCAATCAAGTGTATTCATTAAACCAGCCTAAACCTAGTATGAAATAATTTGCACTTGAAATTCATAGAGTATATTGTGTAAAAATATACAGACTGCATTACTCTTTTCTTTATTGTTTCTCTATGCTTCCCTAACTATAGTTTATTAACAAATAACACAACTGAAAGTATGACGAAAAAAGTATAATTCAATAACTGCATATAAAATGTGGCATTTAAACACATTAATTAAATAATTTTATTAACGAAGAAACAGGTGGATGATAGCGAAGATCCACATATTAAAATTCATCTGTTGACTTGTTTGGTCAGGTTTCTACTTTCAACCAAATTTGGAATTAAGGTTGAATTACTACTATTATATATAATACTTAGCTTGGGCTGATATTAGCATATCTTGAGAATGGAGTTTTGCCTTATGTTTCCAACTGCAGGACAAACAAAGCACTACTAATTTTAATAAATAAAAATTTAACTTTGTTTACCACAAATAGCCATTTATGTGATCAAGCAGCTTTAAAGCCAGCTGTACAATTACCTAGAATTACCCCTGGTTTCAATGTCTACACACTGTGCAAGGTGTAGAGAGAAAAATATTCCATTTAATTTCCAAAGAGTGCCTATTTCTCCTGACAGTAACACCATTCAAAATCTTGATACAAGTTCACAGTTAATTATTTCACAACACTCAGTGAGTTAGAATGAATCTTTAGATATCTCTGAACTAAATTCTTCCAGACTTCAAAAGAAATTTTGCTTGTCATCAGAGTTCGGCCCTGGAATATTAAGGGCCATTAATTACTTGTTTACAGTTCCTTCTGACCTGGAAATGGGATTCATTAGAGAATGAACAGCAAAACCACACTGCAATCACATCATCAAAACTCAAGAGAAATCATTAGTTCAACAGGCTTATCGTAATATCATGCATGCATACAAAAATGAAAGAATAAAATTGGAAGATAGTACACTCTACCTTGCGTTTTGGACAACCATGACTTGTCTGCATACCCAGCATTTACAGAGATAAGAACACAAAGGAAGCAGTGTGAGAGAAAGTGAGACAGAGGTGAAAGAAAACATGCAAATAATGGGTAGTTTCTAGTATCAAAATCAAAGGAAACAGAGGCATTAGGAAGAATAAGCAGCATAGCATGGGCTGAACTACAGATAAAAAATATTCAGTAGCAATTCAAGTTTCTGATTTCAGAATTAAGTTTGTCTTTTTTGAGAAGCTTTTAATTTTCGTTATTCCCTAAAGTCCCAAGTTACACGCAAAACTGTAACATTGACATGTTTTAAAAAGATGAACCCAAACAAAACTAAAATCCAAAGTTTTCATCACTTGTCCACAAGTTTAAACATATATTGGATCTGGCTTACACCTCTGCAGGTTGAATACCTCTCTAGTTCAAAGTCTTATTTCTACATCAGTGAATGCACCTGCAAAATTCCCAGTAAGATTGGCTTGACAGGTATTTTAGAAGACTCTTATGTGCATTAAAAAACCTCTCAAGATTTAGGACCTGTTCCCATTATATTCAATAATAGTTTTGGGCCCAGTGCCACTGAACCATATTGAATGCTGTACAGCTGGAATCAGCAAGCTACAAAAGAATATGCGTGCCTTTAGTTGTACCATTCATGTGCTTTTAGTGGTGCTTGTCCATATGCCAAGTGCTGAACCTGAGCATCTACTTTCCTGTTACTATGAAGAGAACAGAAATATAGATTTTTAATTGCATGGTCATAGCCTAAGAATCTTTTGGGATGAGTGTGATTACACAAGCAGAGAAGTTTGCAGGAATTTGTTTTTGCAATCCAAGGTCTAATCCACCAATTAAGCTTTAGATATTGTCACTGAAGTCAACAGGATTATTACAGCCATGTATACTTACGCACACATTGCATTCTGCAACTTTAGTGCACAAAAAAGTTATAATATTGCTGATACAGAAACATATTTTTTAAAGGAAGCACTAATGGGATACTTGTAATTACACAGTCTAAAAAAAAGGTGATTAGTGATTTGTTTAGTCATTAGATAGACAATTACTTGAATTTCTAAAACGACATCTTAGCTCTTAAAAAAAGTCATAAAAAACACATGGAATTAATATTTCCTGTCTACTATTTCTCATCTTTTATATTATACTGCAACCTTAAATTTATCTCTGATACTGTAATTCTACGTGTTTGTGAATCTGTCCCAAGTTAACATCTTGAGCTGAAGCAACAATTCCATTTTAACCTTAACATGTCGTTTTCTTCAGCAGAGAGACTATTATATGTATTTAGTACATTACAGTAGTGTCTGCTGTTCTCTTAATATATATTTTTGCATGTAGTAGATTTTTTACATGGAAACAGAAAAAAAATCTACAGGAATGATCATGAAGTCCCTGAGGTGATTTGCAAAGTGTGCACATTCTCCCGAGAAGAGGATCTGGCTCTCTATTAAAAATCTACCATTTTTCCTGGTTTTGTACCTACATCTTTTATAGTATATATTAGTGACAAGTAACACACCCAAATTAAAAGAAAGGTTAGGTTAAAATTTCTTCTACACTTACCCTCTCCCAGGAAGAAGATAAACTTTAACAAAGGGGTCAGAATAGCCATTGTTGTCTCTGGGAGCAAGGTTTCTTGCCTGAAGGATGTGGATGATAAGGTTGCCAAGGTGTTTGTCATAGTTGATTTGAAGCTAGAGAATGCATTAAAACACAGTAAGATGATTTAATTTTATTTCCTAAATGATTCAATACCTCTCCAAAATTATTTGGATAAAATCATTTTTAGACCTTTACTTTGGCTGGAAATACATTTTAACAGTTTCTCTCTCTCCTCATTAGGATGAGATGCTAGATGATTATGTTGGACCTTGAAGCAAATTTTGCTCTCAAACTCTGTCAGTATTAGTTAAAAAAAAAAAAAAANCATATTGATCAATTCTATTCAGGAAAAAGCAGATGAAATTCTTTACATTCTTCTGAAAAATAGCCAGCTTACTGAGTAGAAATTACACGAATTCTGACTGCCTGGAGCCCAAGCCCAGGAAGGACTATGTAAAAACCCTTAGGATTAGTATAGGACAGAAGGATGAATTAAGGAAACAAAAGACAGAAATCTATAGGAAATCAGGCTTAATTTATTCTACTGCTCCCAGTTCCACTGTTTTTAAAAAAAAAAAAACAAGTCAGTTTGCATAAGACATAATCACAAACTTGGCATTGCATGGAAATGAATCCACTGCAGTAGGAGGGACCCACAGCAGCCTTTGCTTAAACGCAGAGAGTCTGGGAATTCCTGATGTAAACCACAACATGTGCCCAAAGGTTGAAGATCAGAATGAATTTCACTACGTTTTTATCCCCTTCAGGAACAGTAGTATTTTCCATTCTTCTGTTTGTATTTCACAAGACAACATTAAAGACAGAAGCAAAAATCTAGCACTGACTTACATTAGTGACATTTCAATAGGTTGGAGTTGAATAAGAAACAACTTAATAGAGATTGTGTTCAGCAAACTTATTCAACAGGGAAACACAGCCCAGAGCAACAACAATTTACACAGCAATAATTAAATATTTACCTGAATTTCTCCAGTGATTGGATGGGAAGCAGACTTCACTGTTTCAGTGGGCTGCCAGATTAAAATACATAAATAAATACATAGGCGCACACTCACAAATATACACATATGCATATTGGAAATAATAGATGTTCAAAGTTAACTTTTTAAACATTTGTTGTTTATACTGCTGTATTGCCATATATTTAAAAAAAACCCCACTTGTCTCGAATTTGTATGCTTAAAACTAATAGTTATAGTATTCCAACAGCACTTAAAAGTCCAGCCCAGACTTTGTGCAAGTACAGCCTCAGACCACTCAAACACCAAAGTCTTTACAGTCTGAGCAGGTTGGTCACACAGGAAGGCATGGAGAGATAAAGACATATAGCATTAACTCTGTCTAACAAAAGTGAATTTTGCAAAGAGAAACCAAATATCATGTCAAGTACAACTTATGCATATTTTTATTGAAAGGCAAAGGTTGCACTAGTTTAAATTGAGTTTAGGTTAGAGTGGGTAGAAAGAGTGGAAAGAATGGTACTAAAACTGAGTGAAGTGTGTAAATGGATTTCACAATTGCAAGCCATCTCAGATAATATTTTTTGCTTTATTATGTGTTTTCTGACAATCAATCCAGCTACATCTCTTCATCATCAAATTCCTCCACAGACTTTCCATGACATGAATTGTAAATTTTCTATCTTCCATTTTACAATGTTGTATAATTTTGCTTGTTCCTCTCTGTCCTCTATCACTGTGCTTCTCTAGGTTGCTTATAAAAGCAATAAAATCCTTGGTGTCGTTTTTTCATGTTTTCTTCCCTCCTGCTTGTTAGTAGTTGGAAAATAAGATCATAATTTGCTTCACATCCTGGACTCTCATAAAATGCCCTTCTGTTAAACTGTGGTGCCCTTGAGCCACCCTGGATCTATCTCTAATCTGCAAGGCATCAGTCAAGCAAGAAAGTTCAGTAGCAGGATTTGAATATTTTTGCATTCTCTCCACATCTGCTTTCTTCATTGATGCAGCGGGAAACAAAGGATGCAAACAAGGACAAACTTACTGGTCTCTGAAGACTTATCTGGAAGTCATCTTTTCATGTCTTTCCAGATATGACCAGCAGCCTGATGTGTTATTCTGCGTAATTAGAATTTATTTCACTTTCTGAGAGAAGGAAAACCCATCTGCCTCTTTTGTGCCACCTTATCCTCCAAAAAAACCCTTAGAGATTTTCTCAGGATGTTGGAAATGAATTGTTTTAAATTAGGCCAAAGTAGAGCCAATGTCTCCCAGACCAGAGCATGAAGTTAAGGTGATGCACTACCCTTTTCAGGTTTGCAATGAGGAAACATCCCCTCAGTCACTCAGACCCGCAGACCAGAACTAACCAGAAAAATTCCAGCTAAGCATTAGCACAACAGAAAACAAGGGAGAAAAACAGCCCAAACCTGCCTCTTATATAATTATATTCACTGTCCTGTGTAGCCTTAGTTTTGTTCATTTTACAGGCTTTACTTTGCCTTCTAGATGTGTTTCTTTATGAACACAAACTTCTTCAGAAAAACAAAAACTGTTTTTTTAAATCAGCTTTTCTTGGTACCTTACAAAGCGTTTAAAGTATAATGCATCTAGCAGCTAAAGCAGGGCATCAATAGTGTATAAAACATTCTGAATCTTACATGATATTTTAGATTGATGGCAAACTACTCCTAAATCTTGTTTGGTCCCTGAAAGAATACTCAAAGAGACAACTTAACTCCTTTTGCCAAAGACAGAAATCTACTTGAGCATCATGCAAACTTTCAAATTAGGGCTTAAATGGCTTAAACTTCTCATAACTTAAACTCTGCAAAATGGATTTTATTATACTTTAATAGTTCTGACCTCGGTTGGTACAAGCGCTGACAATACTGAAAATGCTACAAAATAACATGGTCTCAGCTGTTCTGTGGCTCAAATATCACTGCCAGATAACCTAAACGCTCTAATTTTTCAGAAGTTTGAATAGCAAAAATAATGAGTTTGTTCACTCCAAATATCATGCAATAAAGAATGTATTAGTATGGATACTGTACAAGGAGTTCAGAGAAAAGGGAATGGGCAGGCTGAATTTGTATGGGGACTTCCAAAGGTGGTTAAAGTGGAGTTCTCTTTAGTCATGCAGTTACTTTGTTTTCATCTACTTTTCTGTAAAAATAAACGTGCATTTTTATGTTTTGATAACATTGTTAAATATCTGTATTCATTTACAAGGCTGTGATTCAGCATACTAAATATTTTGTTTTCTCTCTGATATCAGCTGGCTTAAAACCGACCGTGGAGAACTACCTAAATATTCAAAGAAACATGAATAATTTAAGCTGAAAGAGACCTCTCAAGGTCATCTGGTCCAACCCCCAGCTCAGAGCTGGGCCAACTTTGAAGTTGGATCCGGACTGAAAAGCAGAGATGAAAATAAGTATCCTCCTTTACCAGGGCCTCAGTGAGGATTAATTCGAAAAGATGGAAAAGCATCTTACTGCTGACTTCTCTAAGAGCCAAAGAATCTGAGGATTTAGAAAAACAACCCATTCTTCAAGATACAAAGGCAATTAAGTGTTCCTATAGGGCATTTATATCCTGGATGTAATCTGCACTGTAGAATGATCCTGCTTATTTAAATTACAAAAGAAACAGGCCTGCACAGGATACAGTCAGCTCAAGGCTCCCAAAGGTTAAATCTCTCATGTGATGGCTACTCTAATTTCATTTTAATTTCTTTGATACTCCCTTCACACACTCACACACCTTGTGTAAGAGCCGGTGCTTTGTAATTTCACACCTGATGGAGAAGGCTCTCATTGCCATGATGTGAAACTTGTTAATGCCAGGCTCAGATGCTATGTGCTATCACTCTCCGTAGAAGTGGAACAAAGCATTCAGTATGAGAGAATCAGCACTGCAGAATATCAGAGACCCCTGCAACCTTTCTGAAGCATATATTCTATACAGAAAGCTTAAAAAAAAGAAGAAAAAAAACCCCCAAACTTGCTAAAAATAAGAGCAGTTGCAAAAACAAGATCTAGGCAGTTTGGATATTTAGTCTGTCATCATACTTTGGCATGGCTGCAGCCTGCCTAGAAATGCTGTCAGCCCAAGGCAAAGAGCTGTTCCAGAAAGGATGAGCAGTAGCTTTCTCTTCTAACAGAGCTCAACACTATCAGAAACTTGGCCTGTAGTTAATGAACAGAAACTATACAAGTCAAAAAGAGCTATGGTTATTACGAAACAAATGCCTCTCAATGTGATTTTCACAAATAAGCAAAGAATGCTTTAAACATTTACCTGATTGGGTTTGACTTTTGCATCCTCTACATAAAGGCATTAGTTTTAATAACTTTTTGTTTCATCTTTATAAGCCTCCAGCTGAATTTTCGTAAAAGATCACTAAATCCTCTGTGAAGCAGGAAATTAAATTTATGCATCAAACTTTAGGTGACCTGCTACAGTGCCAAAGCTAGGAACACAACCTTCTCATGTGGGCAGAGAGAAGCACCACTCCAGGACACACAACACATCAAGGATTTATGGATCTCCATACACTATGCAGTGAATTTAGGAGTGTGATTCATTTAACCAAATGAAAAGGGTTTCAGTCTAGAGAGCGACGTCTGCACTGAGAGCCCTGCCCTCTACTTTCCATGCAACGCATGCACTTTAGGTTTGCATTTAGGCACCTTAGTAACAGGTTTCATCCAGTCTCATGAATTGTACTTCAGAAGTGCTTTATTCTCACTGGTAAACCTAAAGCACATGGCAAACTTGTTCATAGGTAGATGTATACAACATCCAGAGTAAGGTGCGATGAAAACAACTCTTCTCCTGATGATTAGGCAATTCTGCCAAATTCCTGAAAATCTCTACATGGATTTAATTTGTGCATCATAGACCTGAATCAATTTATACAAAATCTAAGGGAATTGCGGCAAGACCAAATTACTATTCAAAACAAACTGATCGATAAATATATTTACAGGTTTATGCTAAATTCCTGGATGAAAGAGATTTCTGTGTTTCCTCTCACATGGAAGTTACATAAGCAGAGCCAGCTGAAGTGGGCAGGCACCATGTCCTGGTTTTAGTTTGCGCAGTACCTAATGAATTTCATAGTTCAAAACACAGTCATAGTTTCAACAGCACAAAACCACAACCATAACAATAATGCAATAGGAACCTGACAGTCCCAAGAAGGAATAAAGATACAGAGAGAAAAAAATCTAGAAAGTACTTCATTTGCAATGTGAAACTTTGCTTCCAATAGTAAGACAGCAAGAAGCTTGGTATTCAGGGTACCAATCAGATTAACTATCTTGCAAATTGCTTAAGCAAATGCAGTTTTTGAAGGATTGATTTTTACTTCAGGTGTTATATACTTCGATATAAACCACAAAAATTGTGACAGATGCCTTTATCATCTAGTTTGCAGTTTCAACTTGAAAAAATGCCACTAAATTCCCATTCTGTCCTTTCCAGGTGTGCAGGTGGGTGCACGAGGAGAAAGAAAGCAAGCTGAGAAATGGACAGGATGTGGCAAAGAAAATGAGAAAATGTACTTAGCAATTTCATAGGAATTAGCTAGTGACAAAACACATTTTGATGGTAAATTTATTTTTCATTCTTTCCCTGGATTTCAGAGAGATGCTTAATATTCCTATGATTATTCAAAGCTTGTAACACTTCAAACAGCAGCTTAGTATGGAGAGGTAAATTATCATCTTAGTAATATCAGCTGCTTCTGCAGGACTAGTATTTCACCATCATGGAGGACACACTTAAAAAGGAACAGAAACAAAGAATGAAAAGGGCAATTATTTTGTTTAAAAACAATACTATTAACTTTAAAAAATCTGTTTTCAGAGAGGGTCCAATCTTTTATGACCTTGGATAAACCACATCATCTCCTTTCCTAGTGTCTAAATTCTATATCTTAACAGTAATACTCATCACTGTCACAGAAATGAATTCATCAGTATGTGCTGTGATTTCTTGCTCCATTAAAGAAGATAAATAGGCAGTTTCTTCTTGTCATCAAAACGGTATTGCCACATAACTGACAAGTTTCTTACTTTGCTGCTGTGCCGCTTTTTGCTCACTGAGGGAGAACCAGGCTGACCGGGGCTGGGAACAGCGCTGGAGGTGGCAGAAGTGGTTCCAGAGTGAACGTGAGATCCCTTTTCCACTCCTGAGGAAGCCACCAGAGGTGACTGCTGCAGTGAAACCTTCTGGAGCTCTGCAGCCAGCTGCTTGGGATCAACCCCTGGGGACTTCGCTTTATCTACTGGATTAAAGAAAGAGAGCTTTGTATTGATAATTGCTAGCACGTTCTAATCCATCTTACCATGGAACACGGACAGGATAATTATCTTTAAAAACTTTCATTTCATCTGCTTGTATACTTCAAAGATGCAAAAGGCAACCTATGAAAAATAGACGTGTCCCCCACAACATCAACATTGCAATTCCAGTCTTTCCACTCAACATGCTGTCAACTAGTGTTACTTATCTCCCCAGATTTCTGAGAAGGTCATTCTCTAGCTGAAGAAAAATAGGCCTTGCTGATCATGCTGAATCATACTGGAGCAAATTACAGTTTTAAAGACTGTCCTATGCTAACTTGCACTGTTTGAAACTGGTCCAGTTTCACCAAGTATCTGAACTTTATTGTAACAAACTTTAATCTCAACTTTGTTTTTAATCAACTGGACATCCAATAAAACTAAATTATGCTCCTGAGATAATTTGTACAAAAATAAAGAGAAAAGGAGCTCAAAACTTTAGCACTGCAAATTAATCAAAGCAGAATAAAATGAAAACAAATGTAGAGTAAAAGCCCTGATTAACCTTTTCTTATTTCACATATCTGTGTGAGGCATCTGTGGTAGGAGTCTGATTGCCCTCCCTTCTACCCAGGAATGAGTGAGGAGAATTTACTCTTTGTAGACGGCAATTGCCATTTAATAGAGAAATGAGGTCAAGCAAGTTTCATATGTGCATTAAAGTGCATAGAATTAAAAGGATACTATGCCCAGCTTGCTTCCCACGTTCTCAGAAGTATGAGAGGTGTAAGGCAATACATTAACCTTATCTTGCCTGCTAGTCTATATTTGTTTTTTTCTTTCTAGAGAGATTGTTCCTTTCCAAACAGTCTGCAAAACCTCAGAGATGATGGCAAGAAAGACTTGACTAGGCAGCCAGAAGGGACTCTGCAGTGCTGTTCCAACAAAGAAACCACTAGAAGATAGCTAGACTAGGAGGGAGAATGGCTGCAAGAATGGGGGAATTTAAATTTATTTCTGTTATTTTTCATTTTGAGTTTTCTCCATTAATAAAAAAAATATTGTTTATTGTATCTTCCCAAACCCAGCTTCAACGTCTTTGAATGCCATTGGTGTTTTTTGATCTGCTCACTAAGGAAAAAATTGTGGGTAGCTCTACCTCAAAGCTCAGTTTTTGCTTTCCATTAATGTCAGTAACATCCACTTTCAGCAAAAAGTAGCTTGATGGTAAGCATATTAAGAGATAGGAAGAGTTATATGGTCAGAAAATTGAGGATTTAATCCAGGTAACTTGTGTACTGATTGAAAAAAGTCACAAAACCATAGAACTCAGAACGGACCCCTGAGATGCTGAGTGAAACATTCTTTTAATCTGCACTGAGCTTGCTCAAAGGCAGCATTGCTAGTAAGATTGTGGATATTGGTTCAAAGCTAGATTGGAATACCATGACTGGAGCCTGCAGTCATGGTATTGATTGAACAGAAGGAAATTCCCCTTAAAACACTGCCTTCTTAACAAAACTTCACACAAAGTACTTGCTATTGCATCCCTGTATCTTAGTAAATACTGTATTTTCATTACTAATACCAGGCCACAAACCTTTTATTAAGGTAACATAGGCCTTAGGACTTGTTCTGTGTTATTTGGACTTGCTCCAGTTTGCTAGGAGCTTTGTTTCAGCTTGTCTGGCTGCAACAGCAATTGCCTAATGACCAGATGGCTATGACCTTAATTAGTCTGAGTTATGTTTCACCTTATATAATTTATGGCACGATGTCTGTTCTTAATAATTTTGATATGTAAAGACACAACAGTAATTGCACTGTGTAGAGTGAAGTATTTCTGACTCCAGAATAATAATGCAGTTTATAGGAGCACAGGCCTGCAATGACAGCAGAGTGCTACAAGGTTTGGGCACAGGATAACAGCTGAGGCCCCAGGGATACCGACAATGTGCTGCTCAGTACTGACACTGATGCAAACTCAGGAGCTGGGCAAAATAAATTTTAGGGGCAACAGAAAGGACAAAGAACAAGAATATACCACATGTAAAATGTACAATATCCAGTCAAGTCATATGCAATGCAAAGCTGCCGGCTGGTGAGGAAAGAGCAAAGCATGCTAGAAAACATGGGGAAAAAAAAGCCCCAAGCAGATCCTGAAGTGAAGAGGAAGGAATCTTCAACATCATCCACCTCCCAGCAAGGAGGAGTCAAAAACTCTCACCACAAATATCACACTCCCCGAGAAAACTCCTCAGGACACTGCCAACTTGCTGCAATGCCCCCGCAGTGAAAGCTCTGCCTGCAGGGCCCAGAGAAGCTGCTGAAGGGGGACCCTTAAGTCACAGTTTTCTGTGGCTTGTGTAGATGAAGAGGTAGCTAGTGGGAGGTTTTCTCTGGATAACAAAAGTTAGCTGCAGTATTGTTACTGAAATTTCCTTTATATTAATTAGACAGCATAGACTGCGTCAGTATGAACTGAACTGGGTTAATAATAATAACAATGCACTGATGGTTGGCTTTGTATATAAAGTGTGGTCCCCCTTCTGCCCATGGCAAGATTTAGGGTGTAACACCTGAGATTACTATGCTAATATCATAGTTCCCATCACATCCAATTTTCAGCTGCTATCCAGTCTCACTGTATGAAAACAACAGCTTGTCGCTCACCTGCCTTTACTGGCTCGTGCAGCTCCAGGTGCTGGGGATTCTCAGAGTCTGAGAGCATGTTCAGGTCCCTAAAGAAAGCAATGAGAAGCCTGAGACAAAAGAAACTCTTTCCTCATACCCTCATTATTGTATTAAGTAGATAAATGAATAGTGGTTCATGACAGAAAGCAGCTCCCAAGCATGGCCCCTTCTTAGCTGATTCATATTTGCAGTGCTGTTAAAGAGCTGAGAAGAAAAGGTTCTTTTAAGGTGAAATCTTTAATGGACTGAATGCAAGTTTATACATTTCTCATGATGCTTAAATGACTTTCATCTAAAGGACACAGATTTCAGTAAAAGTCAAGCTAGTGCTAAATAACCATCTTTTTCTAACCCCAGTAAATTCACTGAATTATATGTGTGTCAGTGAGAGTAGATTGTGGCCTGACAATGGAGATATCATTGTTTATAGAAGTATAATTACTAACATCTGCCTCTGCTTATCTTTACTTATGGCTTTAAAAGAAAAAAAGAACAGACTTCCCACACTCACAGTGAACTCCTCCTAATTATTACATTGATGCTTTGTGCTAACAAAGGTTCCACCTTAATAACTGTAAATTAAAAAAAAAAAAAGCCATGAAAAGCCAAAAAAATGGAAACAGAAAGATGGGGAAAAACTCACAGTCTTACACATATTTCTGCTTCCCCACTCTGTTGAATAATAATGCTCTGGACTTCTTCATAAGTTTTCCCAGTCAAGGGGATGCCATTCCATTCCAGCACCTGCATTCCTAGGAAGGCAAAACAGCATGAGGTCAAGTGCTCACAGTTTGACAAAGGCATCAGACAGGCTACTTTGACAAGAAGATTTGATGTGACATTCAGTGAATGTTGTTTAAATGGCACAACACACTAGCAAATCCCTTTCACTTCACACGTATTAGGTTGTTGAATGTTACTGTCCCATTAGCTATAACTTACCTATTGAAACAAGACAGAACATTAATTCCTTTCTGATTCAAAACATACATGCATTCTCCACACTCTGGGTTGCATGATATTGAAAAACTTTTACATGCACACTTACCAACACGGCAAGAAACCAAAACATTTTATATATCAGACATTTCCTGGCCAGCCATGGTCTTGGAAGATAACTGTTCCCTAGAGTGCCACATTGCTATTAAGAAGCTGAGTCTCAAAATGGAACTGAATTTGTGAATATGATTTGGTAATTAAAACATATTTTTTCTACTTTCTCACTTAAGCAAATACAAGAAGATGAAGGCAGTTGGGCTGCTCCACATTTTAAACATCAGCATGGAAATATTCAGGTTTAAATTTTTCTTCCATATCTTTTCTTATGAACAAGTGACAAAACAGCTGAACATAATTAATTGTGGAAGACAGGAATACAGTCAAGATAACCAGGCTGAAAAATACTGAATACTGATCTAATCTGTTGTGTCTTCCAAGTGTCCCAGGACTGAGCCAGGAAACTTGGTATAGAGCAAGGTATCACTATAAGGAAGTTTTATGCTCAATATTTGCAGAGTCAACCCCCTCTATAAGTCATGTGAGATGTATTCTGATGAGATATCTTTTGGTTACATTAAAATGCTTACAAAAAAACCCCCAACTATAGAGTCATATCTGGGAGTTACATCTCAGGTTCTGAAAACTGCATTCATATTTTGAAGTAGTGGTCTTAAGGATGCCTCCAAAAAGATTAACTTCTCACTAATGTACAAATTTTTTAATACAACCCTCAGGCTCTATTAAAAAAAAAAGAAATTCTTAATGGGACAAGAAACTTAATTCTTGATAGATCACTAAAAGCAATGTATTACAGAACAGCTGAAAAACACATCACTCACACAGCGAGGAAAACCACAAACACTTATCTTGCTGCCACTTACACAGATAAAACCAAGTCTTCACCTGGGTCATATTTTTATCTCAAATTCCTGTGCTGTTGCATATAACAAATGGGAAAAATAATGAAATGAAATGTGGAGATAAACTCATAGGAAAACATGCTGCTAAATAAAATATAATGACAACTGTTCATGGAATAAAGCAGATGAAATTATTTGACAATGAAGAACATGAAAAATAAAGACTACAACTTTATATTACTAAATTTTTAATAGAATTCCTCAAATTAGGATTTGAAATACCAGATTTGCTCATACCTTTCATCAGTAAGAATTTATCATTTTGTTCGTAGCACTTTACAGAAACACAAACTGTGCAGTATGACTAAAAAGTGGTGCTCAGAAGGCAGTAAAAACAGCTGCTTACTGCCAAAATAGATTTCTCTTTTCCTAAAATTTAGCCCTTTTCATTTACCAGCCATCATTCAAAAGCACGATTTTGCTTTTGCTTGTTAGAGCAGATCTGGCTTTAAGCTCAGTTCCTCTGGAATAAAGCAACAGCAATTATGAATAAATGCAGCTCCCCCTGATTTTCTGCCATATGAATATAATAGCATGCACTCTGTCTTTATAAGGCTTCTAGAAAGGAAGAAACTGAAGTTATTTTTGTTTTTCTTGTCAAGGTGTGCCCCCATAATTCTATC
Organism: Pampusana beccarii; assembly: GCA_013399365.1. NCBI lineage: Eukaryota > Metazoa > Chordata > Aves > Columbiformes > Columbidae > Pampusana > Pampusana beccarii. Next base: position 123,204 of record VWYH01002719.1, read on the forward strand.
ATGGCATAGGATGTTGAGTCCGCCAGTACGGACCACTTAAGTAAGATAAGCCAAGCCACCACTTCTATGTATTGGCAAGGAATAAGAATAAAAGCGGAAAGCTTTAGATTTTTCAGAAAGCGGTTAATATCCTTTTTGTGAAAAAAAAAAAAAGTAAACAGTAAAGCTCTCATCAACCACTTGTCTTAATTTAAAAGAGCAGCAGGTAGTGCTCAGCTGAGCACTGCTGCAGTGCTGGGGTGCGGAAATCGAGTCTTATTTCCACTGGTGAGAGTTTCACTGCTGAGTGCGATGGCACTGCAGTCACTCACTTGGCCAGGAAGGCCACGGATGTGTGAACAAAGCAGCAAACCAAAAGGAAATTGAATCTCAACAGCCTTGGCTCACACAGAGATATATTTAAGCTGTTAGTGTAGAGGTCTATTATTTTCATTGGCTGCCTTGTGGATCCATTAATGTTTAAAATCAAAGCAATTTAAACATGACTTAATTGATCTGACTGATGGCCCTGACTTCTCAGGAAAAAAATTTTAGGCAAGAAGCGATTTCTCTTTTCTTAAGGAGTACCTGCTAAATATCTTTTGCTGGAAAAAAAAATGTTACAAAGAAAGCCTTTAGGAGGAATGTGAGTCTAATCATCAGAAAGAGAAAAAAAGGTACTGAGAAGTCACAGGAGACTAGTGTTAATGAAGTTTTTTGTCTTAAAAGCAATCACATTCTGTAACTGGACTTTGGTATTCAGGACATGTTATTCACATTCCCAAAACTTCATTTGCTTCAAACCCCCAGTTCAGTAGACAAGAAAAACAAACAGGAAGATAAGAAAACTTATATTGCTCCGTGAGAACTCTGCTGACTGAGGAAGAACTAGTAATTGCCCTGATAATCGCATCCATAATTTCTTGTAGCATCCGTTTTTCTTTTTTAAATTTTATTGGGATGGCTACATCCTGCATTGATGGTGAGCAATGACCTATTTTTAGCAATATCAGCTCCCACAGTCAGCAGATCAGCTTTGTACATCAAGACCTGCTCCCTGTTCCACTAAGTGTGCCGACACATGATTTTCTGTCTTTTTGGTATCTACTTTATGTTGACATTTAGAACCTGGAATCAGAACAAGTTTATCACTTTCCACTGATTACAAAATTATTATTCCAGAGAGAGAAACTCATACAGTCATAACTGCCACAGACATATACACATTTAGCTAGATTAATACCACTTTTCCCTTAAAAAAAAAATTCTACAGTTCTACCATATTGAAAGAATGAAGCCTATTGTGTCTGTATACTCTTCTGTATGCACCTGTTACTGGCCACAGTTGGAGATGTTATCAAAATCTAAATGCACCTTTCCTCTGACACAGTATAGCCATTGTGTTCTCCTCTCTAAGTATCAAATAAATATCACCAAGTCTCATGTATTCATTATAGCTGCTGCTCTCAGAGCTTAAACTAAGAGATGGTGAAATTTTGTTGTATTGCATTATATTGCCATGCTTAATACATACAGTTTCATGCTGTTCATGATTGCCAGGCACTTTTTAACAGCTTCTAAAGTGTTAACTCTTATTTATTTTTGTTTAAGCATGAATAGGCCAATTATCTGTTAATTGATAACAATAAAACCTGAAAACACTCCAGAATTGATTTCCTCTTTCTGACATTTTGACTAGTCGTTTGACAGCTTGTGAAATGGAAGCTAATTACCGGTGAATCTAGAATTCTGCTTTTAACAATAGGGAGTCAGGGATTATTGAGAGGTAGCTTCTATCAGCCTAGGGATGAAAGTACTTGAAATTGTTACTTTGGGCCCCTGGGGAGCATTCAACATGCTTTGCTGATCCTGGAAGATATGTGAAATTTGGGGAAAGAGAAGTTTTGGGGAGAAAGTTTTAATAATGTGGAAAAAAGATGAGTTCAGACTCAAACCTAGGACCAGACTTGAGCTTAGACCACCATATACTATTTCTTAGGAGCCTGAATAAACCTGTGTCCAAATATGAGGAGCTGGTCTGCTGAAACTTGCTTGGACTGGCCACTTGGTTTGAACTGGAAATCTTCTGCTGATAATTTTTATTGCTTATGCTAAAGCTTTCTAATTTCTGACTACTTAAATTTATGAACATCATATGTGTATCAGCTGTTAGAAAAAATATGCTTGCATAATAGCAAGGACTATGTTGGTATTGCTCCCTGTTCAGTCTTACGAAATATTTTGTAGTTGCTCAATCAAGAAGTGCAAAACGAAGCTCACTAGTAATATTCAACAGACTGTACAAAATAAGGCACTTTTTAAACTTAATTATTTCCATATGTATACAAGCATTGAAAAATTACAGCTTGTTCAGAGAGGTTGTGGAGTCTCTGTCCCTACAGGTATCCAAAATCCAAAAGGACACAGCCCTGGGCATAGCAGTCTCAGTGACCCAGCTTTGAACAGGGAGCTTAAACTAGGTGTTCTCCAGAGGTGCTTTCCAGCATCAACTGCCTTGTGATTCTGTGTCAAATAGTTAAGTTTTGCTTTATAGACTATGGTAATATTTCATCCACATATGCTGCAGCTCTATGTATCAAAGAAATAACCAATTCTAGGGATATGAGCTCTGCACTGTGATGTCCATAAATAGTTCAAAATGCAGTTCCATGAGTTAACTGATTTGATCTAGCTGAGGAATAATGAGCAACTGTTCCCCATCTCTTTGAGCTCCTGTACATGAGTGGGTATATACACAAACTGTTTAGCTGTTTTTTTCATGAAGAGGAGAAATATTTAGCAATATTGAAAAAGCCCATGATGCCAAACGATCAGAAATCAGTTCCATGGATATTGTAGAAATCTGTGTCTAAACCTCATAGCTTCTTTCAGAAGGATTGGATTGGATTACACTCAATTTTAAAATCTGGATATAATTGCATCCTGTATCATGGATCACAGTATTTGAGAGAAACTTAGATAACAATAGTTCCTTGTTCTCCTACTTTTTGGCATAGGTACTTTGATGTATTTCCTTTGAGTAGACTCTGTCCTCATTAACTAATGATTAATTAAATGAATCAACTGTCATCCTATTTAAAACTAAACTGTAGGAAAGATTTGAGAACCGATAAAATGTATCATGGTACTATTGTCTCTTTTAGGATTTATGATGAGGATATCTAAAACAGACTCAGAGAGAGCAATCAAAAGTACTACCAGCTATGGTACCCTTAATTTTCAAAGTGTTTCCTACCACTGAATTTGCTATGCTATGGTGATACAGAACCCTAGATGCTAAAATTGTTGCTTTTAATAGTTACCAGTGAAGACCGGATGACATCGTAGTTATGTCAAACATATTAATCTATAAGCATTTCGTGAGTCAATCTCGTCAGTGCATATAAAGTCCATGTTCATGGCCAATAGTTTGAGGACTGTTTCTTCAGAGATGTTCAAGGACTGTGGCTGTGAATGCTCCCTGCCATGCACCCCGACACTGGTTCTCTTTCTACTTACACTACTTTATGAATCCCATTATCTTTACTTCAGACTTGCACAAATGGAAAAAACTGATGCAAATGCTCTTTTGAAAAATTAAATTGTTAGATACTGGCTGTACAATAGCCAAACTTTTCTCTGTATTTGCGTACACCAGGAGTGACCCAGAGTTCAGAAATTTTATAGAAATGACATCTGTTAATAGGAGTGATTCAGAGCCACAACCTCAAACTATATATAATATTGTGTTTTCATATTCAGAAGAGTTTTCAGGAGCAACACACGCTGCAGGAGAATACCAGATAAATGACTACTTTTTCTCTGAAGTGAATTTCATACCAGGGCAGCAGTTAAGAGTTGAAAACTTAAATGATTTATTTATCCACAGAAACAATATAGCAAAGTTTCAAATACCCTATGCTGGTGCTACAGAATATCTCATCTTAGACCCAAAAGAGCTACTTCTAGCTGCTTTCTGTGTGAGTCCTTGGCTTTGTATTAAGATCTTGAACATTGGTATTTTCATTTACTCCACAGAACCATGCATTTATTAGGCATTTACATCACATGATTTCATATAGAGCTGGTAGGAGAGGGTTTTGTTCCTTTATCCTGCAGCCTTGAAAGACAAGATGACTATACAGTGTGAAAAAGCTACTGAAAGAAAGGGAAACAGAGCAAAACAACTAACGCGTCGACGACTCTGGGGGTTGGGCATGGTGTGGGTTTGGAAAGGCTATAGGATCTGTTCCCACATCTATCCCAGACATATTGTATAATTTCTTTTTTTTATGTCTACTTACTTAATAGTGATCAAGGTAAGAAATATTTCTTTTCTTCATTAGGATATTGCAATTATGTGTATATATATATGTATAAATATATTTGAAGAGATCCTATTCTGCTTGAGTGTCTGCTCTCAAGAAATACCTCCTTCAGTTTACCACCTCGGTGATAAAGCTGTATTGTTTAACTGAATGTGGTTGTATATATAACATTCCTACAAATATAAAAGCACAAAACATCTTATAAAATAAGCAGACAGAGTAGATCTTGGTATTAGAGTTTCTGACTGTCAACTAGAAGACATAACATATATCTCAGTTTCCACCTGTCTTCTGTTATTTTCCACATATTCTGTCCTCTTCAGATTCATCTTTAAGACATGAGCTGACTGCACGATTAAAGTTGAAATTGAAAGGAATCTGAAAATCATCAAAGGATTTTATTTCTCTGAATATGAGTCCCAACATAGTTGCTTCAAATACAGAAATACTAAACTGAGCCACTGAACATCTCTTGAATTTTATTCCCATCTGTAACACAATGTACAGTATTAGAAAGTTAATTTTAGTCACTTTGCATACATTGTTACACTGCGGAGTCTCCTATTGAGTATACCCAAGGTGCCCGAGAAATGGTAAAACTATTATTTGCTGTTTCACTAAGAGTTTTTAATCACTTCTAAAAAATAAGACTGCACATATATAAAACCTATTTTTTCCCTATTTTTTAGAGTTTCAGAGATGGTCTCATTCTGGAATTTAAAAATATCTGGACACTACAATATCAGAATAGAGCATCTGGTTTTGGTTACACAATAGTTATACACACAGATTGCTGGGGTTTATTATCTGCTTCTTCATAGTTTGTGTTGTTTATACTTATGCAAAATCAACATGTCAGTTTGAATTGCATTTTTCACTGGTCCAATGCTCACAGAGGAAAAGAAAATTTGACTCTCTAGGCTTGCAGCTTCAATCAAAAGAATGTGAATGTTAGTTTCTTTTTATTTCAAAGAAGAATTAAAATTCAGAAACATTACTTTGAAAACCCAGAAAGTGCTATAGAAGTTAAATGAACACGCAGAACAGGGAGAAAAAATATCAAGTTTCAGTCTGACATTCAACACGAAATTACTTTATGGTCTATGTTCTCCAGTTATTTTTCTGTTGTTTCTAAACCCTTCTGACGCTTAAAGATAGGTTGATGGAAGTCAATGTGTTAATGTATTTCCCTGTACTGCTGGGCATGAATCACACCAAAACTCATTATTTTTTGTAGGCAACTTAACTTCCTCTCCCATTCATCATTCACACCTAGGCTGAATATTTTCCATTACTACAGTAATTATTTTATAGATAACACAATTCTTAAAAATGGATATGTTGTTCATCACATAGAAATGATATAATGGACTTGTCTATTCCTTATGGCTGCTGTGCTGCTACTATGAAACGGCATTTATAAAAGTACAGTCAGAGCAAATCAACCTTGTATTTGAAGTGTACTTGGCATTTACAGGCAGCTCTATACCACACCACCACCTGGTACAGTTGCAGTTATCAACTCAATACTAAACACCTCTCTGTTTTAGTTTGCCTTCAAATTTCTGTACATAGTGGCACACAATTCTGTAGATCACCCTTCAGTCTGAACTATACTAGGGCAACAAGCAATGGCCTGGATACGTTTGTCCTACCTGATCTGAAGCTCTCAATAAGTTAAATGAAGATTTGAGTTACCGTTTATGAAAATAACTATGACATAAATTATGAATTTATAGTGCTTTCACAATTACTCCGTCCTCAAACAATATATTACATTAGAGTTCCAGATGATCAGTTATACCATGCTGAACAAAATGCTGTGTTGCATTGTAATTATTCAGTGTTTCAGAAAAATAAATGCTTTTCAAAACATACTATTCACTGAGGCTATAGAGCATCACATATTTACTTTCAAAAATGACATGTGAAAGATTAGAATGATTTTGCCAGAGAAATGAGCTTTCTGTAGAGAGCTCTAATTTAACTGAAAGTCTTAAACATTTCATTTGCAGGTTGTGTTCAGAAAAAAATCCACGTTTAAAAGCAGTTTGCTACAACTTCAGATTTTTTTTTTTTAATTGTAATAATATATATATGTATATGGTGGAATGAAAAAGCCTGTTTCATTCAAATTCACCTAAAAATTCATCTAAAGATCAGTAAACAATGAAGCTGAAGGAATTTCTCTTTGCTGTCTCCTTCATGAGTGGGAAATACATAAAAACCATTATTTTCATGTGGGTTTAATGTCAGGTATGAATTTAGACTGTCTGCATTCTATATTTATCAGTATTGGTGTATTCAGAATTCAGGGGGGGTTTGTTTTGATTTCCATTTTGGAGGAAAAAAAAAAAAATTCTCATTTATACAAACGAAGTTCTCTTAGTCCAGCTTCCATTAGTTACCACTGAGAATGGAATTTGCTCCAGTGGTATTTGGTTTTGAAATTTTCTTTGGGAGGGGCAAGAGGGACATGTCATGAGATGCAAACACATAGTTCTTGTGGAAGTTACAGTGTGTGTCTGAAGAATCACTTTCTCTCTATTACTTAGTTTTTAGTCTCCTTAGGAGCATAAATTACTGCAGTAAGTGTGTCAAACAAAGTCTACATAAAACACTGTTCTGTTGTCAAAATAATCAGACTCCAAGCATAACTCCTAATTTATTTTAAAAGAAAACTGACTTAACTTATTAGTGTCAAAATTTCTTTTGTACTTGCACATAAATAAAAAAGCTTTAATGCTCTGTCTTCTACAGAGCAAGAGGGAAATTACTCACACCTTGTGCGGGTGGATCTCAACAGTGTGGATCCAAGACAGACCCAGACCCTCCAACCCCAGTAGTGCTGGTGTCTATATGTACTAATCGAGGATTTAAACATGACATCTTCTTCTTTCTCCTATCTCTTCTCCACCACTTCTCTTTCTTCAATCAAAATATCACCCATTAATGAAAGAACACAGGATACATTTGGTTCAGACCAGTCATCTTTGCTACATAAAAGAAACAGCAAGTAACTACCACTCTGTGGTATCCTAGTTGCCACTCCAGTGGCAAGAAGAACTAAGTCAAGGGAGAGAATTTCATACAGATTAGGGTCTCAGCTCTGTCACGTGGAACTACATAACAGAAACCTTAAGACTAGTATGAATGAAATGTGAGTGGGGATTTATGTATGTAGGACTCCTAGAAGGAATAGTAGAATAAGGAAAAGGATTCATGGCACATAGGTTAGCAGGTCATCAAGATCCCAACACATGCACATGTGGCTTCTCAAGACACTTAGCTCAGGAAAGGGAAAGCAGCCTAAAAAAGACAAGTCAGAGTCACACTTTAGCAAATGGCTGACTCAACCAAGTGCAGCCTGAAACTATAAAGAGATAAGGAAGATAAAGAACAGAACTGAAGCCATAAGACCCCAAGATACGGAAAAAATGGTCAGAGAGTAACCCAGCAACACATTGCAGTGACTCACAGAGGTACAGGACATAGAAACAAAGACTGCAATCACTATCAGCTTATAAAAGTGTGCAAAGGCACTTCCAAGACCATCACATGACTGCCAACTTAAGAACTCAGAGGAAAAGAAGATGACTCAATAGCTGGCATCGCCTGCTATCTGGGCATATCACTTGGATACACATATCCTGGTGTTCAGGAGAACATAGGTATGACAGAATGGGTTTATTTAGAAAGCACAATAGAGAAAGAACACTAATATAAAAGAAAAGTTACTCTTAACTGAGAACTCCCAATCTGCTGCCTCTGTTGGGGCTTCCTGAAGAGACTTCTGTGATAAAGCTCTGCACTGCCCTGGGGGTTTATCCCCGTTTGATGAAGCCCCAGCTGGTCTCCAGCAGTGTCACCACTGAGGGACTAGAGTCCAGTTCAGAAACTAATGGAACTACTGTGATAATTTAAACGCTGAAAGCATGCTAGGAATGAGCAAAGGCCATGGTTATGCACTGGATGGCAATGTTACTTAAGGTCATATACAAACAAGTACAGAAAGTTTTTGTGACTCACAGTAAGGAAATACCACTGTTTAAGTAAAAAGTCAGGCCTTCTTAATGAGAATGACTGAAGACCTTAAAATACCACTCTGCCATACAGGATAGCGTGAGATCTTTACTTGATGTCTTCTAATAGGAGTCACACTGTCAGATAATCATCCTCTGTACCCTGGGGGTAATTTAACAGTTCTGACACTATGTGATTATTCAAATATAAAGTAGAATTTACTCACTGTGATCCCATTTGTGAGAGTCATGTAACCTGAAAACTAAGGAAACTGAATGCAAACCGCTGGCCAGTGCTGCACACTTCTAATCTCCTGTATCTATCTAGTTTTCAACTGTATATGTTTAATTCGCCTTTTAAGAAAAGTTTTGGGAAATTATGTTCTTCATAATGTAAGTAGGTACGGTAAATCCATTATATTATCTCGGAACCAACATGTTCATGTTCTAATTTAAGCTGAGCTAAATTTTTCAGTCACATTCTGCATGTTCAGATAGGCAGATTCATTACCACTGAAGTTATTTAAAAACTAATTTTATAAATTTGACATTGTTTTAGCTGAAAAAATAAGTAATTATTTATCTTTTTTTAAAAATAAATATATTTTTAATTTCAAAAGGATTTTTCAATCCTTAGTTTTTAATTTGATGTAATATTTCGTTTGAAACTGAAGCAATGTTGTCTCCCATTTTTTCAGCAAGAAAAGTTTATTTCATAAAAAATCCAACATCTATTTTGATGCTAACATAGATGTAGGCAGAGGGGAAAGGCCATAGCTATGCCAAAATATGGTATCAATGTAAAGTTTACTTTTTTTTTTTCCAAGAAAAGGAAGTTGTGGTTTTTATCACCAACAACAGTAATTTGATATCATTAGGACGTACTGGTGCAGGATGAAGATTTCATATTACAGTACAAATAGATCTGTTTGCAAGTCCCTAATGGTATTTTCTGAGACGAAAATATAATAGATGCTCTAATATTGAATCAGATAAATAAGTACCACATGAGAAATTTGACTAGATGTGCCAGTTAATAATTTAGGAAAAAATATTTTATACAACAGCTTCTAAGCAAGAGGTAGTGGGTTTCCTACAGGTAATAATAACCTATTCACAGAGATTAAGAAACTGTTAATTTCTTATAAGACATCAAAATAGTTTCACAGAACTGCTAGAACTACAGAATTTCAACTATTGGAATTATTTCATTTCTACCAATATTTGCTATGCTTCTCTTGTAGGGGTTAACTTGGTGTTTGTACAAATTCCTGACATATAGCATGTCCATAGCTGTGGGACCACAGTACAAAGTACGTGGAACAGATTTGCTTGATTATTGGCTGCTTTCAACAACCAATAATCTGAACCACAGGTGAAAATGCATACAATCATAATTTTTTTTTCATCAAATTTTGATGTGAAGCAATAAAAAAGAAAGGATGGATATCATTATGCATGTCTACAGGGAAGAAATTTTAGGCACACAAACAAAATCTCTCTTTTGATTTTTCCTTGTTTTGAGCTTAGAGTCAATGGGCCAATTTTTAGCTTTTCAGTATTAGGATGGTCTATCTGAGCTGACACCTATTTGGAATGGCATGAATCACATCCTTTGGGGTACCCTTCTTTAACTTGTGGCTAGAAAAGAAGCTGATAGTAAAAGCCTAAGTAAGCTATTTACTTATCAGATACCTAAAAATATGTGTATTGATTCCCTCATTTGTCATGTAAAATTATAAACCTGTCCTAGAAACAGAAATGGACTTTGGTTGGTTGGTTTTTCTCAGTTTAGCAAGCTGGTAGCTGTACCTTATCAACAATGAAAGGAATTAACTGAAAGATAGTGTACCTCAAGCAAAGGGGATTAATGGGGCATCATCAGAGACTGAGTCGTAGTCCTGCTTCTGCTACAGCCATCCAGGTGACCACTGACCAATTAGCCTTTTTGTGCCTCAGTTTCTTTATTTGTTAAAAAGGCATGGTGGAAAAATGTTAGGATTATTCAACTTTAAGAAGTACTGGTTACATATCTGCTAGAAAAATGAGAGATCCTAAAAGTTAACAGTTAGGAATTACTGGCATTTTAACAGTAACATTGAAAACCTTCAGGATTTCTCTTTTCAATAAATATTCTACAAGTTCAATGATAAAATTAGGCACAAACACCATTTTTAGGAACATTGGCTAAGTGATATTGATGGTAGTGTGATTTCATTGCTGTGTCACAGAGCAACTAAGCTCCCTGGTACGATACTGGGCTGTCCAGAGCAGTGTCTCCAGTTCCCAAAGTCGTTTTTCCTGGGAGCTCCAGCACTACCCACCATCATGGCACAATCTAAGCTAGGAACTATGAAAGAGAAAAATCTGGCAGGTTTAAGCGTGATTTATGAGTAGATTTAACGAGCAGAGTCAGAGAGACATAATCAAATAGGGATGGAAAGTTGTTTATGGTCATATTTAAAAGTACAGTTCAATTTGCTGCACTGATTTTGGCTGGGATAGAACCCTCTCCGCCATCTCACTGCAGGGGAGTAAGTGAGTGGCTGTGTGGGCTGAGCTGCTTCCCAGGGTTAAACCACACTTAATGAAGCTATGCTGTACATTCAAGATGTGATGGTGATTATCTGGTAGCTACATACCTAATCAACTTACATGAATACTCACATAAGATGTCAGAAACAGGTCCTATTGTTTTTACTGTAATGGTTCTTCATATTATAATAGACTTTTGGAACTCAAGTCATAGCTTAAGAACTTAATATGAGGAACAGCATCCAGGCAAAAATGAAAAAACAATCTATGAAGACCAAGAACTAACCAACTCTATGCCAGATAGGGTAGGAGAGAAGCTACAGGAAAGGAACAAGGTAATAAAATAGTACCACAAGTATGTTTCTGTTTGACTGTTCCACACTTTCTATTGACATCAAATTCTGACTCAAAGGTTGGTTTTACATTGTCTCCAGAGAGATAAGGAATACTTTTTTGACACGAGCATGAGTTCCTTCTTCACAGCAGAGCTACAATAATAACTTCAATAGCAAATCCCTTACAGCTGCAGGTTCTTGGAAAGAACTTATGCAATAAACGTGTTATTCTTTTTTTATTGGTTTTAATAGAACTAGAAAAGCTACTTAGTATTATCATAGATAAAAATAGCTTAAATTGTGAATGCTAGCAGGAGGTAGGTAATTGGATGCATGTGTGTGTGTACAAATGTTTGAAATCCAATTTTTGAACTCTCAGGCAGATGTGGCTACTTCATAACTGCAACCAGTATGATCTGGTTGGAAATATTGATAACTCTTGGACTAAAGGAAAGTGACCCTTCCTAAGTCCTCCAGTTAATAATGAGAAATGAGACAGAACCACCAGTTAGCAGACTGACCACACGATGTGCTTCTACACATAAACAGTTTTGATTGAGGAAACTGGGGGACTAGTGAGTCCAGAAAGGAGTAACTTGAAAGGAGGGATCACAAAAAGAATTGGCCTTTGAAAAGGGAAGGAAATCTGGAAAGAAGTGAAGATCCTGGCTGGAGAAGAGTTGTGGGAAGCAGGAAGACTCTGGAGAACCAGGAGATGGATGGAGATGAGTGCCAGAGGCCAACCTGGGGACCATGGCAAGGCATGCCTGAGACAGGCACCTGCGAGCAGTGGCACAGCAGGAGCCAACATGACATCCTGGCCAACCATCCCAGGCAGCGGGGACTGGAAGGGAAAGTGGGACCTCCTGAACATGGCACTGGGCTGGGAGAGAGGAAGCATGAGAACTGGGCAGGCCAAGGACTCTGCTCTTTTTTGGTATCAAACAAAACTCTGTATCCAGGTCCCCTGTAGGCAGATGTTTGTGGTTTCGCACATGACAAGTAAAGGACAACTAAGGATAAACCAGTCAGAACAATGGATCATGTTACATTCATTGTCTGTTGGCTTTAGTAATCTAATGTATTTATTTATTCAAAGTCCTTGAAGGTAAGGGCAAATTCAAGCTAGCTTTGGCATGCGTACGGATTAGCAGCAGCTTCTATTTCTTCTCATTATCTATACTAAAACAAATGATCCCTTAGTAGCCAGTCCCTGTATACTTGTGTGTTATAATCACCATTAACACACTCACCATGTCAGCTTCGGGAAGACAAACAAAACAAGTGTATGACACCACGTTCCCTTACTGATAACTATAGCTCTAGAAACTTTATTCATGTCTCTCCAGGTAAAGCAGTTTCCCCAGGGGAGAAGCCACTGTTACCTCCAGGATGACAGCAGCCAAATCCCTGCTTGCAGCTGGTGACAAGCAAAAGGAATACAGGACTGGTAGTTTCAGGGCTCATTTTTAAGTCTCTAAAGACAGTTTGGAGATTTTCTGCTGAAGTAATATACTCCATCAAAACTCACAGGGAATAACACAGCCTATGAAATCTGGTTTATGACTTCTTGGGTCAAAGGATGAGGAGTTGAGCTTGATAAAACTGTGGCTATGTAGGTGCAGGGAAGGTGCTGGAAGGAAGTGTTCCCAGCCTGAGTGCTACAAGCAGATGTTGTGGTGCAAGCACCCACCCTGCTGTTGCTGCTGCTGCCCAGCGATAGTGCTGCCTGTACAGGCAACCTCTTGCCTAGTAGCAACACTAGTAATAAGCCTGTCTATTTTGATACTCTCGTAGTCTCAACCTAGCAACTACATGCTAGCCGTACAACAACCTCTGCCCCTATTTCTTAAAACTTGTATGTCTCAATTACACATCAAAACCACATTTAAATACTGCAATGTTACTGAATTCTCAGCACTGCATCTTGCTTTAGCTTCACTGAATATTGAAATGGCCTGTTCTCCTTCAAAAACGTGCCCCAAGCGAGATATCGAGCATTATTTTTAAACTGCCAAATGTAAGTGTTAAACTGACATTTCAACTCTGTAGACTCAAGCTGAAATGTGTATTCTGGGTCAACAAGGACAAAGGAGTTTGATCATTTCACTATTTAATCTTTTAAGACTGCTTTCATTTAACCAAAGCTATTGTACAGTTAAAAATCCTTTTCCCAGGACTGATATATTAAAATTATTAGTGTCAAACAATGTAAGAGAGTAAAACAGTCATCTCTGCTTCTTTACACCAAACCACTAAATATTCTTTCCCAGGCAAAAGGAAAAATAGGTGCCATATTTAACTGAATAAAAATTACATATATCCTTTGTTCTAGAGAAAATGTAAATGAAAGCATCTTCCCCTCAAATCTGAGCAGTTACACCTGTGAAATACTTTGAATCAGTTATGTAACAATAGGTGTAAATAAAGTAAAAATGTAAGCAAGCATTAAAAAAATGCCAGTTGAAACTATAAATTCCACAAACATACTGAATACTGTAAGAGTAAAGCACAAATGATACCGTATGCTTTAGAGATCAAAGAGTTTGTGTAATTCTCCTTGGGTAAAAAGTATCCAAGGAATTGCTAAATTGCCTATCAGCTCATCACCATTTCAAAGGCATTTCTTTATCTTCACCAAAACTAATAATTATTTTCTCTAAAAGTAATGTACAAGATTAATCTGACTATTTTTTGTAGTTGATAAAAAATATTGTTTTGAATGTACACGACAAATTTTAATGAAAATACTAAAAAGCCCAGTCACTTTTCCCAGTTCATTCCAAAGGCTGAGAGGCAACAAAAACAGAATTGCCAATCATATTTCTTCTTTACCAATTGCCTGGTTGCCTGCAGGACCATTTCTAATCATACTGTATACCTCTTTCTTTGTAGGCAAATGAAAAGAACGGAGCCCATAATGCATCCTGAAGACCTATAAATGCAAACTGCAGATGGAAACTTGGTTTCATTCACATATGCACCTCTTCAAAGCACGATTTTATTTGTTCTTCCACTGAATTCAATGACAGCTGAGAACCGGTCACAATGTCCAAATTGCAATTCTAACCCTAATGCTCACCTTCTAGCTATGGATGGTGTTGCCAGGACAGCAGGCTCCAACAAGCAAAAGGAGATACTGTGTCATACAGCATGTAGGAACTCTGTGGAAGATCATTATGGTTGAAGTCTAAAGGGAGACTAGACAAGATCATGCACCTATGGATTACTAAGTAGAAGACACCATGCCGTAGACTCATATAGGGAATTCTTGAGTCACATAGCACATGCCATAATTGTATATGACCATATGACTATACATATGACTACATATGCGTGTGAATGTACACAAACCTACAGAATCATAGAATCATAGAATCATTTCAGTTGGAAGAGACCCTCAGGATCACTGAGTCCAACCATAACCTAACCTAACTCTGGCACTAAACCATGTCCCTAAGAACCTCGTCTAAATGCCTTTTAAACATCTTTGTATATGATATATAACGATATGCACACATACATATGTACATCTATACATATATCACAGATATATGTATTTAATTTACTGTTTCTGGGATACACTAGATGGTTCATCTGATAAAACAGAGATAGTCTTATGATTTTTTACCTGTTTTGCTTTCTGGAGTACACGACACATAATCAGGTCATCACTAACAGCTTTTGCAGGAATAACAATTGTTTGTAGTATTGTTCATTATGACAGTGATTTTATTTGTGGTGGAGTAGTCCAGCTCCTTTTTGCTAATGGACTTTGTAAGTGTACACACGCTGATATAAACCCCATGGGCTAATGCAATACTGTGTTGACATAATCATATTTTCTACTAAGAGAGATAGCTAGGTCCATGGAGTTAGCAGTAAACTTGCTTAAGGATGGTTTAGAATAATCTATCTCACTTTGACAAAATATCTAGTTAAATTTCATCTGTAAACACATCAGAGCACTTAGGTGCAATAATTTAGTTTCACATGTTGTTATGTTGCTCAAATCAAGTAAGCTGTTTGATGACCCCAGTTCATAAATTTAAAGCCAGGAAACACAGAAATCCTTGTATTGCCTGTGGGGCTTAGTAAGTCTTTGCCTCTAAACAATGCATATTACATCCCAAGATATATGATTCAGTACACTGAATTAGAAATCCTTATTCTGAAGCATTAACAAATATAGGCAACAGGTCTTTACAGATCCCTTGCAAAAGCATTCCTGTATAGAGCTTAATACATTGGAAATCTGGGATGTGGGATGCTGTCCATTAGGTGGCACCAAATTTTTCCATATCTGTGGAAACTGTAGGCACTGGAGGGAAGCATTTATCTGCTAGTAGATGTCAGGGTATCTCCCAACTAGTCTCCATTCAGAGACAACCTCTGAATTGGCATTGCAGCCCATCAGTGCACATCCAAATAGGGGACTGTGTGTTTCAGCTCCTATTTAACTAGCTGTCTGGTGTAAAGTTGTTTTGATCATATCTATGAGTCTGTCTGCATCGTACTCAATAAGGGTCACTGTGGCACTCGAAGATATTTTCAGTTCCTTCTTTGGATCTTCACTCTTTCCTAAGCAGTGGGAAGTGTTTTCCTTGCCTCATGTTCTCTACAGCTACTCAATCAGAAGACCCTACTTTTCAACTAATCAGTCAGCTTCCACTGTGCACAGTTATTACTATCACAGAGACAGGCTGATACTTCAAAGAGTAGTACAGTGGTCTATGAGTAAGAAGATGAAAGCCTGCATTTTCTTTCTTTAGTATTGTCTAAGATTAAAAACGTTTCTACTTCCCCATTAGTAGCAGCCATTAAAGTCCTTGCCTAGAATTCTGCTTCCTTTTCTCCTTTCTTTCACACACATCTCAGGAACTCTCAGTTCTCTCTAATCAGTCACTTCAGATCTATTTGGGAAGTACAATCAGTAAACATAACACAAAACTTTGCTGTATTTAGACATAAGTCAATGCTTATTTCTACTTAACAGTCTCTAAGCTGTCTGTATGAGTAGCAAATGTATGAATGATATAGATTGATTCCACTTCACCCACATTATGACAGAAATAATTTAGCAAGCTCGGTGCTCACACAGTGATGAACATCGCCTGAAATGACTCATTTCCTTTTACTGTGTCATCTTAAATGTTAATTTCATGGAGTTCTGTTCAGCATATTATGTACTACCAGAGAAATAATCAAACCTTCTATCCATTGAGATGACTGGTCAGGACCACTAAATAGCACTGTCATTGCACTTGGGCTGGTAAATGGTACTCATCTAACTTTCCCATGCAAATAGATTCTAACGAGGAGCAGAAGTACATGGGGCATTGCTTTTCACCACATTCCTTTCCACACAGTTCTAGAAATCCTGTGCTCTAGCACTAACCAGATCATCCTAATGTTCTCTTTACCTCCTGCCTGCTCTTCTTTACCTTGTGCCTGCCGTAAGGCAGCTAACATGCAATCTAACCCTCCAACATAGGACTGTCCCATATTTACTGTGCATTTGTCATCTGGTCTGTTTGCATGTGAGCAGCATATAAATTCATAGACCTGGACTAAGGCAACCTTGGTGCCGTCGTACAAAACAGCAGTTGTCAGGATCTTCGTTTGGCTTTGATTGGAAATATTTAGGAGGGGTGGCCTGAGACCCCACAGTGGTGCTGAAATGTATTCAGTGTTGTGAAAGATGGCAGTCAAAAAAAAGTATACGAATGTTAAAAAAAATCCTCACCAGTATCCACAGAAAAAAAACAAACCAAAACAAAACACAAAAAACCCACAAAAACCCAGGAAATTTTACAACTGAACAACATAAAACCAGACTTCACAGTGAAATTTCTTGTCACTGTTCTAGGGACTGCCTGCTGTCTACTGGGAATGACATTATAACATTCTTTCTAGCTATAAATCATGAAGGAACGTTGTGCACCTGAGAAAGCCATGACCACAATCAGCATGGAAAATAACAGCTCACTGTTTTATCTAGGTTATTCTTCTGTTTCAGGTGAATTATTAATCCTAGTCTGCAACTGTGCATTTCAGTACAAATGGCAATAAAGTTCGGAACAACTATAATTCAGCTAAGACATGTCAATTGGCAATGTTTTGTTTGTTTTTCATGCAAGATACATATTTAGAGGAGATGTGGATGTTAAGGCATCTCTTAGAAATGAGACGTGTAACATTTATGTTTTTACCCAGCACATAATTTACTGTACCTCTACTATCTGTCATGATAACCGAAAGCAGTGGAATAAATTGCAGGAAATATGATGCAGATATTCTGGGAAATATGCAAGAATTTGGGCCTTAAATTATTTGAACACCTTTGAATCTGTCGGTATTATACTTTCAATGAAGACTACATTAGCTTTTAGACTTTAAAAATACACAAGCTTTCATGCTAAGTGCCATGCAGAAAAGTATTAAAAAACGGTTAGACAGTGTTGAAATTGTGTCATAAATAATTAATATTGAATGTTAAATTCTGCACTAAGGTTTTAAATGGGGATCCCATAGGCTTCCATGGTGTTTGCCCAGGACCTGGCTTCAGAATATTCTTCTATACCCACACATTAAGTACTGAGTACAACAGGAAGCCTTCTCACAAGAGTGCAACGTACTGGTCAAAGGCAAACTGACAGTCAGTGAAGAACAATTCAACATTTAACTATTACATTTTTATTATTTACTTCTATTTATTTATTGTATATGTATTTTTAAAGATTGGAATGGAATTATTCATATTGCATTAGTTGTAAATTTTTCATAAAGATGAGTAATGATCCAGATTTCATCTTTCTTTTTTATTCCTTGCTCTTGAGGCATTTAACTGACCATGCACACATATTATTACAATTAATTTTAAAAGGATGTTCCTTTACTGGAAAACTTACCATTGAGGGTCTGGATATTATAATGTTATGTCTCGGGTAGAACTGACCAGTGTATACCAGTGGGGATCTGGCCTCACAACAGCAGTTGCAAAATTTTGCTTAAAAAAAAATCTTTTTCAAAGGAACAAAAATCAAGACAAAGTAGAAATTTCCCAGAAGGTGCCCTAACTGTCACAGTACACAATAGCCTAGGGTTTACTGTCTGGAAGACAGACCATCAGTAAAATGGAAAGCAAGATCAAATTCAAAATAAGATGGATCCAGTTGCCCATTCTCAATGGAATTTAATAGTAAGCAGCTCTATTTCAAACACAGCGCTCCTTAGAAACAGAAGTATCTGAGCAACCGAACATCAGCTGTTCTAGGAAAGGCCCACAGTCAGGGTTTCCTATTACTTTGGCGGGTACCAAACCACTACCTTTTTACTTAAAAGGAGTCAGGATCAGCTATACCATATACATGATGACTTGGAAATAGTCTTAAAATTTGAATGTTTCAAATGCAGTGTGAATCACCTCACATACAATGTGTTCTTTCAGAGACTTAGGCAGAGCTCAGACCCTGGAGAACTTAGCTGCTGTCTGCCCACCTCTGCCAGACACCAAGACAGAAGGTCTGAAATCTTTTTGCTTTCAGGTTTTTTACATTTTATATCCTAGTTTGCTCCTGCTGTTACACCCAGAAAAGGAGATGTCAGTACATGCTCACCTGAAAATACTCATTTTACCATGTATTGTTCGTGAAATCTGATCTCCAATACCCAGATAGCTACTATTATAAGATTATTACTATCTTAGTGAGTTGAATATACTTGTCTGCAAAGCCCTGTCATTTGTAATAAGTTAGTACTCTTCCCTCACAACAACCCAAATCAAGACTAATTCAATTTTTCCAGAAAATACAAGATTTAAGTACTTAACAAAAACAGTTTGAAAAGTTACCTAGAACATACTAATATACCTGTAAGGTAATTTCAGAAATTTTCAAATGGACCATAAAATGCAAATATCTTAACAGAATTCTGCTTGGTCCTGTATTTAGAGAGATATTAGACAATTTTAACTTCATTTTGAATCTCAGGCATTCCTATTAGAAACTATGAAATGTAAAAACATTTCAAGGAGTTCTTGCTCAACAATTTGAGGATCTGTTTAGGCAAAAAACATAGCATATCTTCCTATTTTTCAGGCAATATTTCAGGCCATGAATATTTTTAAAATTAGAAACAGTTCAAAGTTAGAAAAGGTCTGTTACCAGTTACTTGCACCAAGATTTAAATGAAATCCAAAGATATAATTCCATTTCATTCTTTTTTGATAGGTTTTTTCCAAACTTTTTTTGTTTCAATGTGGAACAAAAACAAGATTTGATATTCAATTTTTGCTCGATGAAATGATTTCACACTTTTGCCTCTAATAATACAGATAATTTGCTACAATTGCAGTTACATTTTGTTTTGTATTATTATATTACAGGTATACTTTAAGTGGGTTTTTTTTTCAGCCTTTTCATATGAAAATGCGAAGTAACTATGGTAAGCCTGAAATATGTACTGTAGACAAAATAACAAATCTGGATAAAGAGTAAATATTTTTAATCAACATTTTGCTCTCTTTGCTGCCAAATGATAGAATCACCTGCTTCTTTTGTCTCAAAGAAACCTGAAGTTTCTCATACAAGATTTTTCCAGTCGTATCTTACAGTTGATTGATTTAAGTTTTCGAATAAAAGGTGCTTCAAGAAATCTGAAATAAAGTATTTTTATAGTTTTTTGAGAGTGCCCATACGATTTTTCTTTCTTTAAGGCGGCTTCTAAAACACTCTCTGTATTAATTTACGTAATATTCCTATTTGGTAATGTACTATATTGCAAAATTGATTGCAGAAAATTATTTATTCATACTTCAGGTTCCTTTATCCTTTCAACTGAATAAAAAAATCACTGTTAAATTAGATTAGGACCGAGCAAAGTATAGCCTAGTGAAGCATCTCCTCTGAAAACAGTTGATATCAGAGCTTTTAGAAGTTGCTTAGAAAACCTTGGAAAATTCTGGAATTAAATTGCTTACACTTTTTTTAATTATTATTTGTTTTTTCTCAAGTCTCTCCAGAGACTGGTTGATTTAGTTTAAGTAATCTAGGAAATATCTTGTTATTCTCTTTTTCTTCTCTGTCTACTACCTGACACTTACAAAAGGCACAGGTTTTATTGCTGTGATTATGTCATTTATAAAAACACTGGAGTCTCTGTGACCAAGCATTCCAAATTTGTGCCCAAGCCTTACATATTACCATGATCAAAGTCCATCTAAAAGACATATAATGTTCTACTCTGACACAACCCACTTTCAGTAGTCCTTTCTTCACAGTAAATTGTTAGTAGTTGTTAATAATGTTCCTTCTAGCCATGGAAGAATCAAACGTGCATACACCTATCTAGAAAATACTTTAATATATTAAGCAATGAAAGCAAGCATGCTTGCTGCAGTTCCTAGATTCATTGGCAGGAAAATGTACTGTTTGTAAGCCTCTCCACTTCTGGGAAGTGTCTTGCAAAACAGCAGACACACCAGATTTTCAGTGACAGTGGTTATTTGTTTACCTGACTTGCAGCAGATCAAGCCCTGACTGCGGACACTTCATCTTGGGCCTTGAATCTTTGCTATGTTTTACAGCAATACAGCACTCTGTGGAGTGCCAAAACTGGCCTAATATTTACGGAAATCCAGATTTCAGGGATGAGATTGAAAGTTAGAATTTATATGTGTAGATGCAAAATGTTCCAATGCACTTTTTGGAGTCCAAGAGTGGTAAAATTGTCCATAAAGACTGAGCTATATTTTACCTGTACTTCAAGATGACCTTCACTTTGATTTCACTGCACTTTTTTCACAATAAAATCCCATCAAACCATTAATCTGCTAGTTTCAGCCCACAATAGCCTGCATAATAGGAAACAGAATTATGGTATTTTTAGCTTCCCAGTTCACTAGGAAGCCACTATCAAACAACACAGTTCAGTGGTTATGAAAAGACTTCTTCATGCTGCAAAAAGATTTTTCCTCTTGGAATGCCCATGTATGTGAGCCCAAATATGTGTTGTTCCTTAAAAACATCAAGCAAAAAATTATTTGTTTTGTTTTATGAGATGTGCTCCAGCATGCCTAATGTAGGCAATTAGCATCTACATTTTACGCTGAGTCAGTTCATCTAAAAGAAATACCTAAGGTTGCTGTGTGGTTAATAGAGGCAGGAGGGTGCTTTTGATGACTTCCACTGGTAAAACAAATTGGCCTTGGTTTAAATGCCAAAGGATTTACATTTGTCTGCTTCCTTTGTAAATCTGCTACACAGAAGCCTGTCCTTGAGAGCAGAAGACAATAAACAAAGCAATACAGGCACATAGTTTTGAATGCTTAAGCTGAAATTCAACTCCCTTTCAGCACCCACAGCAAGTAATTGCCATGCAAAGGGGCAGGTACAGTTTCTATGTGTCTCCCTGCGTTTGTTATTTGCCTGTGTATCAGGTATAACGTGATCTCATGACTGTATCTCCCAGTCTATCTTTACAGGCCCAGACAGGCTGCCTTTGTTTGACTAAAGCTGTAGCTGTATCCCTGAACATCTTGGGCCTGGTAACTAAAACCATCTCTACAGCTGAGATTCACCTCTGTGCCCACAGAGCTGGGTCTGCACTCTGTGTTTTTCTCTCCAGTGTTGGCCAAATCAGAAAAGTCACAGCCTCCTCCTTGTCACTTGTGTGTACTGGGAATACAAAAGTAGAAAATACCACTGCATCTTCTTACAAATCTTCATCAATTTGATTTTAATACAGTATTGTACCATATTAAATTGCTACTGTCTGGCCTGCAACCATGTCTCTGATGTAAGAATGGACATACCATACTAAAAATACTGAAAGAAGGAATTAAACACTTTTATGGTGCCAAATGAACCTTAATACTACTCACAGTGTCAGAACATAGCAAGAACTATCCAAGAAGAGTAAGTGGGGAATGACTGGGACCACACGGACAGGTGATATCTGTCAATGTCAGAGGCAGAAAATCAAAGCAACTATGATCTCTATGATCCTAGAAGACACCAGAGAGCTGTATGGTCCTGGTCAGAGCCAAGAGCAGACTGTTGTGGGCAGCCCCATGACAATGCTCTACTGCTCTTTCTGCTGTGCTCAAAGAAATACAGCATCAGGCACATTCTCTGGAAGCAATGAGGACTTTTCCCAAGAAATACGTGGATTTTCTTCCTAACATGAACTACCCATCAAGGTCTTGAATAATTACAGCTGTCAAAAGCAGTGTGTCTGATAATCACTAATGGCATAGCTCCACATAAGTACTTTACAATAGCTAGTAGTGCCTTCTAATATGATCTCAGTGGAATGTTATTGAAAGCCAGTTATAACACCAATGACATCTTCACCAGTGATCCTCCACAATTTGTGTTACAAACCATCTGATGAATGCTTTCAGCCTGACCTCTGTGACTGTTCTTCACTTCATTGCCTCTGGAACTCTAGTGATTTCGTCTGCATCTACGCACTGCTTGAAGCATCCAGGTTATTTTGCTTGTCTCTGTAAATTAGACTTACCTCTCTAAGACTAAAGAGAAACTCCCTAAAGAGGTATTTCGACGCAGTTATTTATTTGTTGTTAAGAGCCCAATTTCCCTGTGCAATTTTTACAATAGGGCTTTTCCTGCAAAATTGATTTTCAGAGTTCTTGATC
Organism: Pampusana beccarii; assembly: GCA_013399365.1. Lineage (NCBI taxonomy): Eukaryota > Metazoa > Chordata > Aves > Columbiformes > Columbidae > Pampusana > Pampusana beccarii. The sequence continues at coordinate 146,062 of VWYH01002719.1, forward strand.
CTAAAGAAAGTATGATATATACTAGCTTACATGGTACATAACAGGGCTAAACGCAGAAGTGAAAAATTGGTAACTTGTGTCGTGCAAGAAGCCAGATCTTTACTGGTCCTAACGTGAATTAATTTAATGCTCCTTCCTCATAGCTTTAAAAATTTTATACATGCTCCATAAGTTTTCTATTATCTTCAGCTTTAGGTTACATTTAAAAGATCCAGAATTCTCAGTCTATACAGCTGCTCAACTACTTGTTAGATCCAAGTTACCTCTAATAGCTATTATCAGTGTTGATTTTTATTGCAGCAGAATTAAATATAGAGCAATTATAGTGCTAAGCAGAAACATTACAAACTCATATTACCTGCTTCATCTCATTAAAACAGATATTCTAGGTATACACAAAGTTTTCTGATGAAGTTTCCTTGCAAAATCCCAGTTTTATTTTTCTGCTACCATAACATTAAACTAAATCTCCATAAACTACATGCCCTATACTGTGAAGCACAGAAAAGTATTATTTTCTACTTGGTTTTCAACTGCTACAAAACAGAATAAAGTTGCAGACAGTGTTACTATAACCAGCTCTCTCAGATTTCCATGTCAAACATTCATACTGCAACTCTTTCTTCCCCCATTTCCTTCTGTAAGCCCCACAGAGGTGGTAAAATAACTCTTGCTCCTACTGGTGATTCTGATTTCCTTCTCATATCTCAGCAAATGGTTAAACTGGACTCTCAGTACAACTCACCTCTTACCACAATAAGAACGGAATTGTGACCACTGTCCGTGAGATTGCATACGAAATTCCTAAGTAGTGTGAGAAACCTTCCTTGCTTCTTTCTAACGGATAAAAGGTTAATTGTAGTACGTAAGTGATACACCTTGCAGGGGTGCTCTTTCTAGTACATTTTTAGAATAATCTTTCCTCTAAAAAAATCTAAATTTTTTAAAGTAATTTTCTTATATGCTGAATGCCCATAGCCACACTTAGCAAGAATAACACTGCACACTTATTAATGATTACTTATTTGATAGAAGTACAAGGCAGAGCAATATACATAGATGAGAGGAGCACAACTAGTAAGACTTACGGATGATGGGGGGCATTTAGGGGCTTGTTTAGATTAAGTCCTTCCTAAAGAGCTTTAGGGAAAAGCTTTCAACTGAGCTATGGCATTGTCTGTTAGTTTGTGCATATTTCCTTTGGTAAAGTGAGTTTCTGCTGGGACAGATAAACCTGAGCCTGTAGCCCACGAGTTATGTTGAGAGCAAGCTCTCCTCTCTTCTAACCTCACAGAATAAGCGTGAACAGCACAATAAATCACTAAGACTAATGCTCAGAAAACAGGGTAAAGTTAATTCTTTGTTTTCTCTAATGAGGTCATAAGTTAAAGCAGTCAAGAAGCAAAATGGAAGTGCAGGATGGGAAGACTACTTCTGGTCATGTAAGACCTGATCCAAAGTTTTTTGAGAATTTTCCCTTCCCTTCTTGTGTTCCTTTTAATTTCTTTTCAGCATTTTGCAGCTTCATCATGCTATCTACTGTCTGCCAGGAGTGTAATTACCAGAGGGACTTAAGGGATTCTGGCTCTTCTATTTGCTCAGCTTTATGGGTACTGGAAAATATCTTTTCACTGTGATGCCCCAGTCAATGTTTCTAATTTTAGCTGGCTAAATAGCAAGCAGCAGTCACTACAGTCTTTTAAAGCTCAGGAAGACCTGGTGCCTGTTGCACTTCCCACCAACAGATGACCAAGATCAGTCAGCGTTACACTTGAGCCTGTGTAGAACTTGGGGCGAAGAGGGAAGGGGCAAGAGGAGTAGGGGAAGGACAGAGACTCACTGCTTCTATTCTGGTTTCCCAAATATTTAGGTGTCCATGACCATTCCAGCCACATTCCATTTTCCAAGCAACATCCAAAGCATAGCTATGATATGGTAAGAGACAGTTTTGATAAGATGGATGGCCATTACATGTGCTATTGCCTTTGCAAAAGACCTTCTGAAACCGGGTCTGCTCTTGTCATTCAGTACTCAGTGCTATCCAAACTAGTTCAAAAGTGCCTCAAACAAGCTGCAGAAAAATTGTTCTTAATGTTTTCTTTCTGCTTCTTTCATAGACTGGTCAACAATCCAGTTGCATGTCCCACATTTCTTCTGAGAGGGCTTAAATTGTGTGTTTTCAATGCCAGTAAATAATATGCTTTAAGATGACAAGGACTTAAAAACTTGAAAAGTCATGATTAAAACTTATGATGTGAAACACATGAAGGGAACATCCCTGGGACATGGCTGAGCTGAAACAGCTTCTGGAAGCTGACTAGTTGACACTTTTACCTGGAGGAGTAAGAAAGCTGCTTGTATGCAAAGATGTTATTGCTCAGAACCTAGGAAATACTTTGCAGAATAAACAGTGATGCGAATATTGCAACAACCTCTATCCATCATTGCTTATGCTCAGATTCATATTACTTATATTAGACAACCACAGCACAGTTACTCATCTCCCTAGACTGGCCATCTCCTCTCTAGTCTGCTCATCAGCCTTATTTACATTCTTCTCAGAGGAAGTGTTGTAGGTATTATAATAGTTTAATAGTATAAATACTCAATATATTTTTCTTCTGTTAACGCATACTGCGTGTCCTGGAATAATGAAGAGCTGTGGTAATAACACTTGGAGCTATATAGATGAGGATCCCAGTGACCCTGGGTTTTCCTTTTCTGCCTTCAGAGAAATTTCCCAGTACACATTCTTGTGTTGAGAAGCCTGAGGCTAAGAGGTGTTTGAAGTGGGCTAGGTCAGAAGCCCAAATCCACACCATGGGTGAGAACTGTAGAGCATCCCAGTTAAGGAAGACTTCTGACAGGAAATCCTGGGTTTGCCTCCTTCTTCAGAGAAGGAAAGGTAGGGAGCTTGGCTGCTCTCTGAAGCCCACGGAGGTAATCCAAATATGTCTTTGCTCCTTTCTCCTACCCCACTCTGTTTTGGGTGGAAAATATCTCCCATTGGTCTAGATGCTTCCTTGTTTTGCCAGTCACAGTATGATGTTTTGGTACGTACCGTTCATCTCATATGTCAGTCCTGGTGTGCAGAGCTGTAGGGTGACAAACAGTGAACAACATGTTTCTCCCCATATTGGCTTAACATCTGTGAGGAAGTGTTGTCTTTGGAACTGTAGCCATGGTCCACGGCTTCAAGAGATAATAAGCTATGCCATCTCATGACAGTCCAAGGGAAGGCTCTTAGTTTCAATGGGAGGAATGTTTCTAATATTTCTTAGGTCTCATATTAGGGCATTAATTAGAGAGAGAGGGAGTGAGTGAGCTGTGCACCAAAGGTCTTCTTACAAGAAGCAATTGAACAATGCCCTCAGACACATGGTGTGAATTTTGGGGTTGTCTGTGTAGGGACAGATGTTGGACTCGATGATCCTCGTGAGTCCCTTGCAACTCTGTACATTCAATGATTCTATGGAAAGGAAATTGTGACTCTTAAATATGTAAGAATATGTAGGACTTTCTACAGAAGAAGAAAGAGTGAATAAATAGGGATAAGATGAATAAGGAGACTTCAGTCTTATTTCAATAAAGTGTCTTAAAGTTCTGAGATTGCACTGTTTTCTAAAGATGAAAGAGAGCTCTGACATTCCCCATAAAGACTCATTCAAAATACAGTTTCCTGTGTTTCGAATGAGTGGGTCTTTATGGGGTATGTCATACTGGCCATGCAGCCTGGGAAACTTCTACCACAATTAAAGGTAACCAACTAATTTGGAAAACTGACCATCTGCAGGCGAATCTAAGGCTAAAAGATATTAAGTACATTGAAGAACTCACTGTCAATCTTCACTTTGATGCTAAGGAAGCGGTTTTGCCTACTCTTGGTACCTGTCACCAGGCTGCAGGTGGCTCTTCACAGAGGACCTTCATAATGTTTTGTGGAGTAATGTTTCTTGCATCCTAAGGGGAGTAGTTATTCATTTAGATCAAAACAAGAGCCTAAGGACTGGACTGAGGGACAGGACACCATTAACTGCCACAGAACTCTCAAATAGCAAGGCATTTTCTCTTCTCTGTCCTACTCCACAGCTTTATCAGGGTGGTATTATCCTTCCATTGTCTGTTAGCACATCAGGTAGTTTTTCTGGTAATATTATTTGACTAACTTCAGGATGAAGACGTTTAAAATATCCTTGTATGATGAAAATTTTTATTAAATTATAAAATGCGAAATCCAATGAACTGAATTGAATAGCATGCCTCTTTGCTAGCACAGATTGCTTATATACAAAATTCTACAGTGAAGCTCTGTGACTCATAAGGTAGGTGGCATCCTTCCATGCTATGCCAGAAACGTTACATTATTATATTTAGTATAAAATAGAAACCAGGGATGCTATTTCAGTATTTTTAAGAAGAGTTTTCATCTTTACTGTATAAGATTTTTCTATCCTCAAGTTTGGGAAGATATTATTTAAATGAGGCATACATATTAAAAATAAACATGCACACATAAAGCCTCAGACAAGTTAACAAAAAACAAGTGTCATCGTTGGTGTTGAGAGGAGTGACAGCAAAAGCATTAACACCACCACTGTCCATGTTAGCTTTTACCATGCAGGTTCCCTAGAATTGCCAGGAGACTGGAAAGTCAGGGAATCTCTTCAATCTTGGCGACTGTCAGCTGGCTTAAGCATTGCAACACAGTATGCTCGGCTGATCGAAAACCTGGAACAAAGACACCCATGGTTCACCAGTTCCCAGGCTCTCCAGTCAACCTGTTGAAGTGGTCCAATAAAAAAACCTGAGTGCTGAGGGCATTCAGCAAATTTGTAACAGTTGGTAAAACACATCAATATTTTATTTCTGCTCTTTACCTTAGGTTCGTCTGTTTCTGAAAAATGCTGGCAGTGTAAAATGCCATTCACCCAGTAGATTTACCAGGTGGAATACGACTGAACAGTTTCTGTCAACACAAGAGGGAGCACAGACACATCTATCAAATTGACACAGTCCCTGCACTTGATGAGTTCAGTGGAACGAGTCTTCCACCTCCAGTTTTTGTAATGCCGATGAATGATGAATCAGAGATATTTTTGACATCTGAAAGTAATTCAAGGTGAGAGAAGCAAGAAGACTGGTATTTGCCAGTCAGAACTATAAATAAACTTTTCAGCACTAAGACTCCTCCAAAGCTATTTAAATAGGCTAAAATATGGACTGCTATTCCCTAAGGAAAGGAATGCTATCTGTATTTTAAAGTGTGTCATTTCTTCATAGATGCAGGCATAGATGCAGTCATGCAGACAGCAGGTAGGACTTTGCCATCCTTCATAATCACAGTGAATCCAACCTTGTTCCTTATGCTATAGATAGGATTTTCAGACCTGACCCAGTGTTTTCTGGTTTTAGAATTAGAGGAATTATTTAAAGTGATGGGACTTTTCACAGTGAATCATGTTCTTAGAAAGGCTAATGAGTCGTGAGGTTAGCTTGTAATTACATTGGTATACATTTAGTTGATGACTAGGTATATACTCTATTTTGAGGTCATATACCATTTTGGCAGAAAAAAATGACTCATGATTACTATACACATTATTAATATGTATTTGTCAGTTATCGATAATAAACAAGTTTTCCACATGTGATCTGAGAGACAGCAAATAACTTGAAAAAGAAGTTAAGGGTAGCCTCTATTTTCAGTCATAGAAATATCAGTGATATCGGTAACATTAGCAGTTTGGCCAGGTTTACACAGATCAATATGAGAATGGTTGAAGACCTCAATGAATTTCCTCTGAAGGGTAGAGATTAAATTTGCATTATCCCTATTTCCACTAAAACAAACAAACAAACCTAATAGTGGAGTAGCCATCTAAAACAACATAAAAAGTAAACTAGACGTAAAGGCAAGATTTAAAAGGTAAATTACAGTAAGGGGAAGTTTCTTTTGTATGCTATAGTAATAGTACATTCTGCATAAAACATTTTTTTTCTCTGACAGAACATTTGCACATCAATAGTAGAAGACATTCTGAGACACTGTGTGGAGAGATTCTGCAGATTAAGTATAATGATTTTGATGGAGTTGATTTATGCCAACATACTCAAGTCTAGGATATGTTAAAGGTCAGATCAGAAACATGACTGATCATATGATGGCAGAAGGAAATAAAGTAGTAAATATTTTACTGTCTTGTTCATATTTCTATAAAATATGAAGAAACCTTCAAAATATATTATATGGACAGAAAAGCAAACTGCCATGTCTGAACTTCTCTTGTAGTTATTGTAAGACCAAGATATTTTTGATCGCTGCTAAAATATACCTATATGGTGAATGCAGAACTACTTTAAAACTCAATGTCCAGAAAAGTTCCTGACAATAGAAGCCAAAAGACAGGAGATAACTCCAAGCAGTAACTGCTCAGCCTCTTGAAATGTTGAGTCTCAGGGAAATGTTAAATAACATTCTCCTCTTTATCTGTGTGGTACTGAAACATTGCATGCATGATTCAGCACAGCACTCTTTTGTCCTGGTTTTGTTAAACACAAGACCAGTTTCTCTTTTAGTGAATTTTCCTTTCAGCTAAGTTCTTCTAAGTAACTGCACTTTTCTGAATTTGGCTACATATTTTAGTAAACAGGCATAGCAATGGAATGCAAGGTCGCTGATAAGAATGCACATTCTGTAAGTGAGAGGGGCATATTTGCCAGAAGGGGTGAACAGAACAGGTGACTAAAATTGACCAACTAAGTATTCCATCCCATCCACGTCATACATCATCTAAAGGTGGGAGATCACGAGGGTCTCTCTCTCTCTCTCTCTTTGACCATGGCTGGCATCTAAAGAGGACCCTGCCTGCCATCCCTGAATCTGAGGCCTAGCGACATACCCTGCATCCCTGAATCCAGTTCTGGTTTGCTGCAGAGTCCAACCCAGGACTTCTGGGTGCTTGCCCTGCAGCTGCTGGAGCAGCTGGCGCTGAGCTGTGCTGGGAATGTCAAGATTGCTTTTGTATATTTTGTACTATTTTCTCTATTTTATTAGTAACATTAATAAAACATTTTTAACTTTTTCCAACTTGCAAGTCCTCTCTCTCATTGCCTTTCTTTGCCATCCTATTGCCTTCCCTTGGTGGGGAGGGCTGAGGGTGGGAATAGAGAGGGGGTTAACAGAAAGTATCTGCCACAGTTTATTGTCACCCTGCATTAAACGGTGACAGGAGCCAAAACAAATACTCATTTCAAACACAATAAAGTCGATTCCTTCATCATTCACTTGCAATAAATAACACTATTCTATCACTTCATGAGTGATATACTACCCATTAAATATGAATGTCAGAATCAACTCTATAGGGAAAAAAGGAAGATATTTTCATTGACAGATCATTTCTTCACTTAAACTTTAAATTCACATCAGTATATGTGCAACTTTTTTATGTATACCTTTAAAATATTGGCAAAGAGACCACCCAGGATACAAAAAGAAGCAGGGAAAACATGAATGAAGGTGACACTGTACTGTAATACCTACAACATACTTAAACCATTCTTCGTTAATATATTTAATCAATTTACTCAGCTTTTCATCTGTAAAGTACTTTTGGCTTAGTCGTGACTTCTGTTGCATGTTTGGTATTCAATTAACTCATGAGAATTGAATTCTGCCTGAGAGAAATACTCCTCCTGCTTATATTTTTTTTCCTGTATATCTGCTTTTATTAAAGAAATAAAAATAATTAGTTGAATTAATCAGAAAGAAATGTATCATGTTTTTGTCCATGGATAAATTGGCATATCAGGTGTATACAGACAGAAAACAGAAATAGAAAATAGTTATACAGAGAAGGGACCATTTATGTCATCATGGATAGAAATAAATTTTTATTAGACAGAATTATCACTTTTGTAATAATCCTAGAAAATTTAGAGATAACTAAGTCAAATTCATTTCACCTAGCCTTAGTTGTCTAAAGGATGATGTGTAGTACAACGCAGTCTTCTTAAAGCCAATTAAATCAGGAAGACACTCCCAGTTGTTGATACAGAGTTCTGTGGTAGATTAAATCAGTTGCCCATCTGTACATGCCTCTTTTTCTCTGTTGCCTGTTGAGGCAGGTTGGATTACTATCTTAAACTGGAAACCTGAAGTTAGGTCAGATAATTTCAGTCAAATCTGAATTTAGGGAATGTTTAAAAAAGTGCATGTAACTGAGAGAGAACTGGATCTGTTATCCCTTCTACCTCTGCAATTAAGAAATGTAAATAATCTCAGACATAGGTGACTACATAATCAAGCCAGGTTAAAGATCTTCAAAATAGCATGTCTATGATATATATTGATGATATATGTCCACGATATACAGTTGTACTCTGGTCATATTATCTTACCCCCAGTACAAACACCATGTTGGCATAGATTACTAAAGACATACCATAATACTGCTCATCATGACAATTCTCTTTGGCTACAGAAGTCATAAAATGACCTCCTCTCACTCCTTTTCTCCTTTTTCACAACTTTAAGACCCATGGAGGTTTAGAGTGGCTCCCAAATGCCCCACACTCCTTGCACAAGATTACACCTCTTGTGCAAGAGAAAATGTATATTATAAATAATTCTACCCAACTTCCAACTCTCTTATGGTTCAATTTTTTGATAACACATTTATCTTACCCTCTATCAGCTTCCCCGTCATCTCTGCATTGCCTCCAGGCAAGATCTTGGCAATATAAGCTCCAATTTCCCCACTGCTTCCTGGAATTTCTTTCCCACCTACAACTCGGATTCCCAGTCCATTGCCTGTGATCAAAAGAAAGAGAAAACTTTAAATGGAGGTAAAGAAATGAATAATTCACCAGAAAGAAAGGAAGAGAACAACTCATTAGAGGGTACTGAAAGGTGTTACCAACAACTTCTGGCTGTGGTTGGAAGATTAAGGTTAGCTGCAGTCCCCACTGGCACTTTCCCAAAGACTTAACTTCATGTAGAAACATTTCAACATAGAAAAAGATCTTGAGTAAATATTGTATGAATGACATCACACAAATAACTATTTCACTTTAAAATTGCATTGAAACCAATCCTACCTTCTTCTGATAGCCTTAGTCTGCTGCAAAGGGACTATTTGCATGACAAAACTATTTCAAGCAAACCATAATTTTTAGTATTAGTTAAATTGCATCAAAGTGCTAGAAATCCATGTGAAATGCAGATTCAAAGGATAGCTTTATCATATGCCTAAAACATGCAGTCAATTTAACTGAAAAATATAGTAGCTGCCCTTTCAGAGTCACATAAATATGGAGACAGACGGGGATCATTAAGCTCCAGTTGCAAAGCAGGCACATTTACATGAACCTATATTTAGCAGATGCTATTATTTTTATTAAATATTTGCTTTTAATTGACATCTTTCACATCAAAGGATGTATAAATCATCACAATTGAAAAAGCTGACAACTGCTCTCTGTAAGGCATCATCAAATCTAACATATTTTCTCCCTTTTTTAAAAATTACAAAGATGAAAACATTTTGATCACTATGATTATTTTAGCTGGAGAGAAGCCAAGCACTAAACTCCCTTTTGTATAAAACAAGCAGAGTGAAAATAAAAGTTTAAAAAATAACCTCATAAAGCTAACTTCATGAATTGCAAATTTTTCATGCTACCTTGCTTTTTTAAAAAAAATACTTCCCATACAAGAAAAGCAAATTCCTTCTTTGAAGAAACAGTAGATTTCATCTGAGATGATTTGCACTTTGATGTGGGAATGTAAAGGCTGATTTTCCTACCTTCATTATAATGGCTAAATAATTAATTTTCAATTTCTTAATTTAATAAACCAAACCTGCTGAATGATTAGACTAATCAACTATAGGCAGTTCATCACACAATCTCTTTGCAAAGCTTTATCTTTTTAGATTGAGGCTTTTCCTTGTAATCATATTAGTGTATGATAAGTCAGCCCTGAGTTTGTTTTAGAAGCAAGATAGCCATATTGAGTTTCTGGCCAAAAAAGTTTCCACTGTTTTTTTCTGTCCTAGTTTAACTACATCTATACCCTTTGTGCCTCACCTTTCCTCATAATTGCATATTAGACATTTTCCAAACAAGCATTTTCTTTTCTTTCAGAAGATGCCTGGTGTTCAGATACATGCATGGATCCTGTACAGCACAATACAAAGGAAAGACACAGTAGACTTATGACATAAGGGCTTTAGCAGGAATTACTTAGTGTGGTAACAGCTCATTCCACCACTGCAAGCCTAGACCAAAATGGTGTATCCCTCTTATATACCAATTAAACAGGTGGCTGAGAGCAACCAAGGAAAACTAATGGTGAGGAATTAAAAGGAAATATATTATGATTGTTCTTACAGCTACAGCATAGAAATTAGTGCATATAGGTCTATCTAATGCACTGAGATGAACAGACTGCTATATAAATCAAGCACTATGCATTGCTGAAGCACGCAAGTTCAGTCACACAATTAGTGGTGCAGGCTGGTGGCACCTCAGAGGATGGTTACAGATCAACCTTGGGGAGATGGTGTTACTGCATACATAGGTGCTGTCAACTAACAGATAAATATTCCATTCCATACAAAATGCTAGTTGCTGATCTAGCAGATGTGTCGAAATTTGTCCTCTAGATGAACTTTGCTCATTATAATCCCATTATAATTCAAAACCACACCTCCATCCCAAAAGATTCCCACCTCCACCCTCACTGGAGCATGCTCCCTGAATTCCTTTACATCTATATCTTAAAAATCGAAGAGAGAGAATTTTACACCAATCAGTAACAAAGGTACGCATGACTAGAGGCTTTATAGCTACACCTAAATGTAGAAAATAGAATAAAATACCCTAACAATAGGGGAAGGTTAGGGAAGACACCATCACTGAGAAGTCAAGGAGACGGCATCGCAGACTTCTGGGACCAGTGGACGGGCTGAGCCTATGTTCTCCCGCAAAAGGATGCTTTTGGGTAAGACTTGTACACTTGGTTATACCAAGTGTTTCCCCGGGAAACTTAGACTTCAAGCTTGTATTTGTAATCACATCAGTATTGCTATACAGTAATCTTAGAACATATATATATATTTGGTACCAAAATGTATTTTTGCAACTAAAGTGTATTTTCGCAGACAGTGTATTTTATCAATGGCAATCTAAAAGAACTTCGTCCTGTTGCTTTAATAAACCTCGTTATTTGTGGAGCTAGGTATGAGAATTTCTCATTGGATGTGCTCAAACTTATAGTATATACTATACTATTTGTGAATCTGTGCAAGCATGTAAATTCAATGACCACAACCCAACCCTGCACTATTAGTGATTCTGTAATCATGTGAAAGCAACATAACGCTGGAGTGGTTGCTGAGCACGATCAGACTCGTAGTGTCGACTTGAGGTCATTTGGTGTAATTAGGCATCACTCAGAAGCTAAGCTCAGCTGCCCCCAGCCTCCCAGTAACATACTGAGGACAAGCTGGAATGCAAGGGGGCTTGGCTTCTGCCAAATTAACCCTTCTTAATACGACACCTTAGGACTTGGAAATTCATGTGGACTGCTCTACGCATTTATCAGGAGTTCTGATCAAACACTGTCGAAAGACTCGCTAACATGTTATGGATCCGAGGCTCACAACTGGAGACTACTAAGTTCAGCAAATCCAATAAACAACAATCTCTAGTATACAACACACACAAACGACCTCACAGTAACTTACTCTTAACCCACACAGTTGACATATGGACTTTTCAACATATCAGTAGGACTGAAGACTTTTCAACACATAGGGAAGTGAGTCTACAGGGTCAGAGTTTTCCCATGATATACTATACTAGTAATCTCTATCTCTGATAACTTAATTGTAACAGAATGGCAGAAAGGTGGTTTGTCACTTACATGGGTATACAAGACATCGATTTCTATAGATACCTATGCTATATAAATTTGAGAATCATGGCTGACATTGGTTCTGATTTTGCAAATCTAAGGTGTTTGTCCGTATTACTGCTAATAAGATCAGTTATCTTCCATGCTAATATATACAGAATTTTATTGCCAGACACTTCGAAAAGACTTGTGACTTTACATTTGCAGATTTTAGAGTCAAATGTACTACTGACATTATGTATTTAGTAGGAGCACGCGTGCTAAGGGACAGCCATGGGGGGTTGTGTTTGCACACAATCTTGTTGCTGGACAAAATAGGTGGTATTTCATCTAATTTGATCTGTTTGCACTGAATTATGAATTGTATTTCATTCTTATTATGTCGCAAAAATGTTACCAGAATAAATATTTTAACTTAAATTAGAAAACATTCAATTCCTGCTATCCAAAATTAATGCCCAATGAGCTTTAACTTCCCTGTTCTGTCTGACAAATATTACTTGGATGTTGCTTTATTTTCTCATGTAAAGATGGGATTTCAAACCTGTTTATACTGTATCTATTGAAAATATTGAGTTTACTACTTCTGTTTGCAATGATATTGCCCAGTTTATCACCTTGAATGCAGATAGCTTAAAATATGATCCCTCATATGCTTTCTCATATATCTTTTCCCTTGTTTTTTGATATTTATTTAAGAAATCTTTGAGTTTTTATTTCCATCTCTCAGACTATTTTGATGTAACCAGACATTCATCTTTCAATTTCAGATTTTCAGATTAATGAACTACTGTTTTCTCCTTTAGAAGACACAGGAGCAGTTAACCATCAGAAAGTGAATCACTGTGCTTTAAATGAGAGAGGGCACCTTTCTGAACTATGAGTATTGATTAATATGGAAAATATCTTCAGGAAAAACATCTCTTCAAAGGGAATTTTGCACATTTAAGATCCAATCCTTTTTAGTATGCTTCAAAGCTAGAAGACTGGTAATTAATTGCAACTGTTTTTACTGATCTCCCAAGGCTGTGATCCTACTCTCCTATGTAATCTTAACTAAAGCCTTAAGATGCAGCACATTAGGTAAAAATAAAGCCTCCCCAAACCCCAACAACCCAACCCCAAAAAATCTAATGCCAAAATTTAACAAGATAGATCATGCAACTAAATTGGTTATATATTTTGATAAACAAATATGGATACTAAATAATTACATTTAGCTTGTGAGCCATTGATTTATACATCTGGAAATCCAAACTTAGAAGCGTTAATGAAGATTTCAAGTGCCCAATAAATGAAGAGTTGCTTTTGCGAGAAGTTAATACTTAGAGAAAAATATTAATAAAATTAAATGCCCAATAGCTTTTTTGCTTTTTGGCAATTAACATACTTTGTGACTTTCAAAAGGATATTTTAAGGATATTTCACTTGTCATTTGTATCCTTCCAGACATCACAAACTGTTCCAGTGATGCATATTGATTATATATTTATATATATATAATGCATATTTGAGTAGAGATCAACAACTTGACACTAACAAATTCTGTCACTGGTGACCTGGCAAGCATCACTGCAAAACTATTTTAAAAAAAATTATCACGCTCTTTTCCTTAACTCCACCATTAGGTACTTTGTGTCCAATTAGACTTATTTATTCTGAACTCCTGTAGCTCAATGTTTCTCAGACCACTATGATATCGTATCCTCTGGTATATTTTGCTGTGTCAGAGTAACACCACAGCAGAAAGACTAGGAACATGACTCAGCTGATCCAGAATAATTTGTTCTACTGGACTAGACTGACCATAACCAGAGCTCTGCAATTGCAATTTGGTCATTTTTCTGCATTACAGAGATAATAAAGATCAGATTGCTCCCAATCTGTTGCTGTTACTCTGGTCACATGGAAGTTGATGAAAACTCATCATCTTTTTACTACTCAGCTGAGCAGCTCCACTATAGCCATTACAGTATAAACAGCTTAGATTTCCTGGAACTATTTCAGCATCTAAGCAACGATTACACTTGCCTTTCCAAACAAATGTCAATAAACCCTCACTTAAGTTATATGCTAAAAGAAAAAAAATAGTAGAGAAAAACTGAGTAATTCAAGGCACACCAGGCTTTTGCTGGTGTTGGTGGTCCTGCCTTTACACAAAGGTGAAAATTAAGTTTCCTGGGATGTTTTCTCTTATAAAAGTAAGCAGAATTCCAGCACCAAATGCAGGGACTGATATTGTTTGATTATTAGCTAAGTCCCTTATAGTAGCAACAATTTCAACACAGGCAGAATGTAGGCACGTGACCCAGAAGCTCTGTGCAAAAACTATTCATATGCTAACTCAAAAAAATATTTCCTCTGGGCTAATTTTTCAAAGTATGAAACCATTTGTATGTTTAATTAGAACAACAAAGAAAGTAAAGAAGCAATTAGAATGTACAACAGATTTTCAGTAATCATACATGAGTTTGTGCGAATTGGCATTGGAAACCATAAGTATGAGTATCAGCAGCAATCTGCCTCTTATCACAGTTAGAAATAGAGCTATATGGATTTTTAATAGACATTTAGGAGACTGAATTTTTAAGAAACATATTAAATACTGTTACTGATTTGGATATCTAAGCACATAAGAGCATGCCCTCCAAGATGGCAGTTGATAATCACTGTCCAAATATGGTTTTCATCACTTTCTAACAACACAACACTTTCAAAAACCAAATACAAAACCAGAAGACTAAATCACAGCAAAGAAACAGAAGGGTGACCTTTTATGGACAAGGTCCATTGCTACCATTGTAGCAATCAGAAAAATGCATGAGGATAAAGAATGAAAATGAGATGTTAGGCATGAAAGACTTGGCAATGTGCCAAAATACCATGCTATAGCAATGAGAACATATCAATCAAATCAAACAATACAAAGTCTTCCAACTCAATTTGGCTGTGAACAGAGACAGAACATACCTTCCTTCAGTGTTAATTTACTAGAGGTTATCTCCCCATTCCTCCTCCAGCCTTATCTAGACCAGACATATGCACGGTGCTCGTAGACCCTTATCTGCTGGAACAATTTTACACCATGTTCCATTGTCTGTATGAAACATAATTGTTATCCACAGAAAAAAACAACGATGGCTTCTCTTTGGAGAGTTGAGACTGAAAAGTCCCAAGAAGAAATGCAAGGTATTTATTTATACATCATAGTAGTGTTAAAGCTATCTGTAAAGTCTGGAGAACAGATGGAAATGAAACATGTCAAAGCAAACAAAACCAAGTTAGATCAGACACTGGGACAGCTGCAGGAAAAGTAATGTGTATGATAAAATCCAAGCTAAATTTTTATTTGCATTATTATTCCTATGCAATTCTCTGGAATACCTAACATGATGATCCATATCAGAGCTTGGTTGACTAGATAGGTACATTTTCAAGATCGTACTCAGGAGAATTGTTTCGGTGCTTTCTAATGAAATTAGCTTAAATGAAGTTGTTTCCTACAGTCATGATTAAGCCTACTCAGTTGTTGCACTTCTTGGCCACTGGCAATTAAAACATAAAATATACCTGAAGCCAAATCCTGAGTTGATGAAATTCCGGTTGTTTTAATAGCACAGCATTAATTTATATCAGCTGCAGATCTGCTTCACGCTGATTTGCACACTAGTTACCATCCTGAAGGATCATGAAGTGTTTTACAAATTAGCATCTTGGAGTACTTATCATATCTACTTGAAAATAAGACACAGGTCTCTTCCTTTTGGATGATTTATCACATCAGAATTTATGGTGTGATCTAAGACAGACTGTAGCTTTAAATCTATAAAAAACCTGTAGGCACTGAGATTCATCTGTGTTTACTGAGAGACACCAACGGCTCAATAGATGCCACTGACTGACAGCTGAACTTCATTGTTCAAAATGTTAGTTTTAAACTCTCCCATCCATATCAGCTTGGTATTTAAGAAGCAGAAACAGAATTAATGTAAATATAATAGGGTATAATATTAAACAATACATAAGACATATAGATGTACATGCTAGCTATAATATAATACATAAACAAAAGCCTTTAGGAAAAGACTAGTTCCCCATTAAATGCAAATAAGCAATCACTGCTTCACAAAATGGCTGAACCACAGACTATTGGAAGCTGTGAGAATACTGTACTGTATTTACCCTGTCCTTATATTCTTAAATACCTTCTGTCAGAGGTATGACGAAGGGCTAAATGAACCTTAGACTTAGAAAAACTGTTCTTATGTTTAATAAATTTAGGAAAATTTTGCTATCTTCAATAAACAGTGATGATTATTACATCTGCTAAAAATCTTGTCCAGGGTGTTTCATAGACTTATCCAACATACAGTCATGCTAAGAAGGAAGCAAGAAACACATTCCTCTCCTATATTTTGCATTACTTCTTCAGTAAACATGGTGCTGATATTCGGGGAGCATAAAGGCTATATCTATCATAAATTCTTTTTATGAGGCTGGTAAACTGGAGGATAGGGTTAAGAGGAAACAGAAACTTGGCTCTGTCCTGTCAGCTACTAGACAGTAGCTCATGCTATCCATGCAAAGTGCTGGTGCTATCTTAAGGTACGTCAATGGTGACACTGTTTTCTAAAACATATACATAAATGCAGACATAGTGACTTTACTCACTGTAAACTCGTACCCTGGAGCAACTCAAGACTTTTTAGCAATGATCAGTCTTGGTCTTGTCTTCAGGGCTGCATTAGTCAAAACTTGTTCTGCACTCTTTTCCATCTGTTCTGAATTTTCTCTCCCTTCTTCGTCACGGTGTTCTTGCCTCTACAGTTTTATTTAGTGAGCAGTCCTGTATCTAAGCACATACACACTTTACTATTCTAAAATTGAAGGAATTTTAAGAAAGTCACAAAATAGCTTAGATTTACAGATCTTAATAGTTCTAGCTAAGTGCAGTGGCGACAAATATGTTCTTTAGTACTAACCTCTCTTGTTTTGACTTATGTCCATTGCCTCACATCTTCCTGCTGTATATCACTGTTGAGGTCCTGGCTCCCTCTTGTTGATAAGTTCCTTATCAGTATGGGGCAGCTGCTATTAGGTGTCCTTTTCAGGCTGAACAAGACCTGGCCCTCAACTGCTGCTCTCAGGGCAGGTGCTGTGGTCCCCAATCACCTCAGTGGCCCTCTGCTGTGCTTTCTCCTGTGTGTCAATGTCTTTCTTGTATTGGGGGTGAGGTGTGGGCATCAACTGAACACAGTATCTAGACACAGGCTGACATGTGCTGAGTAGGAGGGGACAGTCACTTCCTTTGATCTACTGGCATGTTCCTGGGAACACAGCTGTTGGCCACCTTTACTGCCAAGGAACATGATGTGAAGATGGTTATCTATGAAGTCTTCTTCTGCACACCTGCTCTCCAGCCAGTAAGTTCCCAGCTTGTATCATTGCACAGGGCTCTTTGTTTCCAGGTACAGGATCTGTATTTGTCATTCTTCAGCTTCACAAGGTTTCTGCATTAGTCCCTCTGAATGGCAGCCCTGCCCTCAAGTGTACTCCCCCAATTTGGTGTCATCTCCAAATGTTACAAGAGTGCACTCCCTCACCTGCTCCATGTCACTAATAAAGATATTAAACAGTCTCAGAAATAGGGTCTTCTGTGGTACTTGTTATCTGCCTCCAGGAAAAGAATTGGCCATTAATCAGCGCCCTCAAAACCAAACCAACTAACCAGTTTTTTACTCATCTAGTTACACAGACATCCAGATCTTTACATCCTAATTCCAGGTTAAAAGTAAATGTAAGAAAATACCTGAAGTCTAGAGTCTCTCTCAGCTTACTGCAATAACATAATTTCAGGCTAGTTTCACAAAAATGTAAAGATTCTTGTAAGGATGCCACAAAACCATATAATACCATAAAAGGCAAGCTTTAATCTGTTCAGCCAATGTCAGCCAATCTTTCATGGCTTCACTGTAAAAAAAATCAATCTTTGTGATATTTTTAATGCTACAGTAATTGCTTTTAGCTCAAGCTTTTCATTAATGTTCCCCTCAACGAGGGGGAAAAATTGAATAGATTTTATTGATGTTTCCCACATAGTATAAGGTAGCCCTGTCATCAGAGGAAAAGGATTTACATAAAGGATGCTCTGCTGGCATATCACAACTTAGTTGATTTGTTATAAATCTAGCATATTAGTGATGTTTTAGCAACTATTATTAGCAAATAATAGTTCAGTCCTATATGAATGCAATAAGATTTGTAGCAGTTATCTTTACATCTTGTACCAAAATTTCAAATAATTCGCTTTCATTTAGCTGTTTTGGAAGAGGATCTTCAGCTTTTGAAGTGATCTATATTTTCTTAAGAAAATACCAAGAAAATGCTTGGGGATTTAGCATGTAATTTCTCTCTTCTATGACTTTGTGTGCTTGTCTTGTATTGTAGACTTCTTTGCATAATGTCCTGTTATTACAAATTAATACAAACTGCAGACAGGTGTGAATTTATGCAATTAATGAACTTCCAATAAATTTCTTAGAGCAGAGCAAATCTGCCTGATATCTGTGCAAATGTGTGTTGGGAATGGTTAAACAGAAGCTACTCCACTCTACCACTTCCTTTGGGACAGGAGACACCATGGATCTTGGTCAACATTTTGAGGAACCTGTAGGAAAGATGATACTGCCTGCACTTAACAGCCACCCAGCAAAGCCTCTACACACTGCATAATTCCTACTGAAGGAAAACCAAAGGAATATTGCACCCAGATGACTCTCTTGCACAAAGGAATCAACTGAAACCATATTGCATGGAGATTTGCCATGAATGGGGAAGAATTTGTGGAATTACAAATTGTAAAACAGCATTATTTCAAAACGAGTAATACCTGCAGTCCCTTAAGTCTTTGTAAAAAACGCTGAACTTTCCTTCTTTTTTCAAAGACAGTATCTGATTTTGCTGTATAATTAATTTAAAACATTATAATATTCATTTAAAATGCAATAAATAACTGAAGGAATTGTAGTTCCTCTATTGTTAAAACTTCAAATAAACTTTTGACTCACTGCTTGGAAAAGATCCCAAGTTGGCAACAGCAGAGGCAGAAGCTCACGGTTTTTTCTCAGAAGAGGTATCACAGAGCAGCTCTTCCAACTGTCCCTGGGAAGGATTGTGTGGCCATTTGACAATCCATTTCTTACAACCAGTCTGTGGATATGAGCTGCCTTTGTGTTTGGAAATATGAACTGTCTGCTAAGACACGTGTTGAGACCCTCAGGTCATTGCACATGCCCTTTTCCCAATGGCATCAGTCACTACTGAATGAGGTTAGTAACTGTACCCATTCATTTCTCATCTAAGTTGGGTTTAAACTCATGTCTTTAAGTAATCAAGTGCTTTACTTCTGTTGTACCCAGCTTAGGCTAGTAATACAAAAAGATACTAATAAAAAAAAATAAAAGGAAGGAAAAACATAGAAAAAAAAAACAACTTTTCCACATTTTAAAATGGGGGAATTGACAAAATGATTTTTAGTTGTTTTTCCTTTTATAAATAACAGGCGTAAATCTTGTAAGACTTGGAATGTCACATCTTATTTGTGATATACTAATTTGATTTCTCACACAAAATTAATATTTATTGCAATAACTCAACCATGCGAAAGAAAAACAGCATATGGACTAAGTGCATAGTAATTTACTAGTCAGCTTGTTGTTTGTTGAAATTAACTCCTCAAAATGCAGTGGGTTTTTTTTGCCACAGGGATAAAGGTAATTTATTTAACTGCATAGCTTGTTCCTTTAAACACTGCAGAAGAAGCTGTCTTTTCTCAGAAAATTGTATGTTCTCAAGCCCATGACTACTCCCGTCCAAGATATCAACGTGCAAAAAAACTCCAAACATTTTCTACAGAAATCAAAAAGACAATTTCCAATCTAACACACAAATTAGCACTTTGATATATCTTAAACTTCTGCCTAAACTTCTTTTAGAAAAATGTGGATTATAGTGAATAAGGGGGCTGATTTTGTGTGTTTGGGGGAATTTCATGTAATTTTTGGGTGCCTATCCTCAGACAGCTTTGGCTTCATCAGCCTTGACTGCCCAATGTCAACTTCACTCCCTTTCTTGATGAACAGATTTCTTCAGGAATAAGTACACTTTCTGGCAAACTTTAGTTTATTTAAATCATATTTTGCTGACAACCCCCCTCCCCCAACTTCTTTTTACTGAAGTAAACCAGCAAATAAACATACAGGCATTGTGTGCATATTGCCTGTAAACAATATTAAAGTGAAAAAAAAAAATCAGAAACAGAGATAATGAAAAGCAGAGATTTCACTTGACAAAAGCTGCACCTCAGCTTAATGCAGCCATCCTATGAGACAATCAGCACCTCAGAGTACCCTGCCAATCCATGAGGAATGATTTCTTTGCATCAGTGACCTGCAGAATCAGAATGTCTTAACCTTAATCATCCTGCATCCAAAATGCCTGGGAGTGTACACATAGTGCACTTCAAAGACCTGTACAAATCTACAATTAGATAAACAGTGAATGGAAGGCAAAGATTCTCAAAATGTTCCAGCACCCTGCCCTGGAAAGTGCATCCAACTGAAACAAGTGTTTGTCTCTTGCTCATGAGGAGTGATGTGGTCCTTCAGACAACCAGCCCTCTACAAGTTTTTTGATTGTTCTATAGATTTTTTGTATGTACACCATATGTGTTCATCTCATCTAATTTAAGATGCCTGTAAGATAGAAATGGTAGTCTAACTTGTTCACCTCATGGTCTTTTTATAATCAATAGAGAAAAATAGCCATACGCAAAAGGTTATTTCTTTAAGCTATTTCAACACCTAATTAACTGTCTTTTGTAACTGCCTCATTCTAATGTAATTATTAAACCTACGCATATTTTTGATAGCCAGCATGCAGAGAAGGGAGCAGAAGGGTCTTCATTTTCCTCTGAGAGTCATTAAGATAATTTATGCCTCACCTGTGAAGTAAAACCTTAAACTGACATTTCTGCATTATTAACTTTTACTAATGTCCTTGAAAAGTCATCTCACCAATGATATGCATCCCTGAATGTCTCATCTTCTAGCTCTTCATGAAAAAGACCTGACCTGCATTACTTATCTCCAAAACAGAGAGATTTCTGGCTTGGCTCCTGTCAATCTCCTTCTTACATGCCTGCTTTCTTCTTGGCTTTTCATGGGAACCTGGGGGCCTGACTTAACTCCGACATTCACTGTGCAGTGATCTGTTCCTGCAGCTTTTTCTGCCTGAGAGCTGTGAAAGAAAATTGGACTTTTATAACCAGTAGACACATTGCCCTCTTAATTACCTCCACTCATCTTAAGATCGTAGAATAATAGATCTTATTAGACATCCTTCAACAGATGTTCAGATGCCGAAAAATACATAAACAACTGAGCTGCCAAAAAAGGCTTCATGGAAAGTATTTTAAATACACACACTAGTGCTTTTCAAATTAAGCTAGAGTGAAGGCACATAAACATGGAATATATGGTCTGTATCTCTACAACATGTTTCTAACAAATACCAAAATGTGTTTGTGGCATTTTTTTTTTAATTTAGTAAACCTGAATGATATCAAGTTTTTTCTAAGCTTGCTATTAAGACACTAACAGACATCTGTCCACCCCTTTATTTCCATTTCTGTCCTCACTTGCTGCCATATGACTTCACTGGAAAATCTCTGATGTTGTCTGGCTGTAAGAGCTCTGTCCCTTTCCGTTTATGGCTTTTACCTTCTGTGCCACATCTCAGGTAAGGAGAGAGTGTTTGAGGGAATGATGATCATTAATTAGGGACTAAATCCTTCCCCAGTGACAACAGAGTGTTAGAGGAGAGCATTGCTTTTTTTTTTTTTTTTTTTGGCAAAGTATTATCTCAGTTCTTCACAACATTAAGCCAAAGAAACAGGATAAGTAATCCTCTAAGAAAAGAGTATGAGGACAAGAGGAGGATTACATTTCGCACCCACTACCTTTGACTATTATATTGCATTCAACACAGACTATATTTAATATGTTTTTAATTGATTAGTAATCACATATTCACTGCATTTCGGTATTTTGCTGTGAGAACTGAATTTGCTGAACTTGCAGGTGAAAAAACCCTAAATATACAGAGTTATTTATTTAGAGACTTTCTAAAGCAGTGAGGGCTTGATGTAGGAAAACCCTTCTAATTCTCTCTCAGGATAAGTACCCCATGAACTGGCATACTGGAGACCTGTAGAGTAGTGTGCAGGAGTTAATAATCCTTTAGGAGAATATGAGGCATCTCTTGACATGTTTGCAGCGCTACAGCTACCCTGTCATCCTCTTAGCAGTTTCACTGCCATCACTGCTGAAGTGAATATTAGGATACAATCATCCGCCCACATTCTAAGTCCCTTCTTTATAATAAAGTTTACAGCTTTTTCTGAGCTGCTTCTCTGCCTTTTATTTTTTCTTCAGCATTGAAGAGGATGCTTCACAATATGGACAGCCTGGCTGCTTGAAGGTACATTTTGCTCCCTTGAAACACAGAATACTGTACCTTTGGAAAGGGAAGAATTACTTGTGACTCAGCCTAAGTGAGGCAAAGCAGCAAAAATTACCTTCGACTGAGTGCTCTCTTTGTACCTATGCACCTACTGAGATTTGTCTTCCTTGCTGGCTTTTCACCCAGCGTGTCTAAACAGCATAATGATCAGGAATAACAAAATGCAAATTTTTATCTTTGCGACATTTCCAAAGGCATTGCCAATGCTTTCATTGCTTTCAACAGCCATGTCCTCTCTTCACTTTTTCAAATATAACTATGACGTGTTAAAAAATAACAATGATTAAAAAAAGACAAAACAAAACAAAACAAAACAAAAACAAAAAAGAAAAGAAAAGAAACACTGGCATGAACCAGTGCTTATGCTGCTATGCTAAAGGATCCAAAAGGAATACGTGATTCTCACTGAAAACAAGCACGTAGATTCTGGAGCATCAAATATTGCTACATTATCATTTACTGATCACTACTATCATTGCTTTGACACCTCAGGGTAACCATGGTGCCATTTTCTTTTTAAATGCAAATTAGTAATCAAACTTTGCAAAGAAAATCCTTGGCAATTCCTTCATATCTATCAGCATTGCCTGAGGAGGTGACACTGCATACCTTGAAAAGAACAGCTGTGAGTTCTAGATGATGGAATTTGCTAAAGAAACAAGAACCCTCAAGAGAGAGGCCAGCTAGCAAGTACACAAGTACACATTTAGTTTTCAGAATTACAATTTAGTTTTTCAGAATTACAATTCTCCTGCCATCACAATTTTGGCCAAGTTCCTCATTCCTTAAACACCTTATTCACATGCTAGAATTTGTAGCAAATATTTTTTCTGTGCAAAATTATGCCAGATTATGTAAGAGCCATTGAAGGCATCTGTACCTCACAGTCAGTTTTCATTAATCAAGAAAGCAAATAAACAGAACTACTCTTATAACTGATATTCACGATGCGACAATTTCTGGATCCATAATCAGGCAACAACATCCACTATGTTAATTACATGGTGAGATCAATGGAATTCAAATTATAATGGTGATAGTAGGATGAAGTTCAAGGTTGCCCTGGTATAGCTGGGTACCAGGGCTGACCCAGCACACTGAGTCATTAATGCCTGGGTTGGCCCAGTGAGATGAGGTGACGGGCTGAAGCACTGGCCAGCTTCCCAGCAAAACGGCTGATCAACAGTTACAGGAGTTCTCCAGGTGGGAATTGTGGACAGTTTGGGAGATTTCCCCGTGTAGTTCCTGCTGTGCACACACCAGTTAAGATACATTATTTGTATACTTAAGATGTGTCCATTAATTCCCTGAAAGGAGAACCTGTCAGTCTCAGGCATCTTCCCAGGCAGCTCCCGCTGTTGAATTAACCAAACTGCACCTAGATCATTCAGATCAGGTGTGTCAAACTAATTTTCACCAGGGGCCACATTAGCCTCACAGTTGCCTTCAAAGGGCCGAATGGTATTTTAGGACTGTATACATTTATAGATATACACTGTATACATTTTACATATATATATTTATATAATATATTCATATATACTGTATACATTTATTTATATGTGTATATTTATATATACTGTATACAGTTATACAGTCCTAAAATTCCATTCAGCCCTTTGAAGGCAACCACGAAGCTGATGTGGCCCCTGGTGAAAATGAGTTTGACACACCTGATTTAGTTCATTAGTAGAAACTGATCTTACATGTGTAGAAACGATCAAATAGAACAGGCTTTTGTGCATAGCTAAGGCAGACGATGTTTTGTACGTACTGTAAGATAATCAGAAACAATGGACCACAGGTCAGCTGGCGGCTTGTAAGAATCCAGCCACACAACAGTTCAGGGAGTCTCATCTGATACAGCTGAAGATGCTGCTGCAAGGATGGTTTCAACTGAGACTCCCATCTTGCCACCCAGCCAGTGACTGGCTGCTCTCTTGGAGAGATCTGACTCCTCATGTGAGCTTTATTAAGTTGTCTTTGTTTGCGTGGGTTTTTTTGTTTGTTTGTTTTGTTTTTTTTAAACATACACTCTTCCTGTGTCTATGCAACAGGCATTAGGCAAAGCGTTGAATAAAATGATTCAACACCTCATGTTAGTCCTTTGATAAGAAAGAGGAGGGGTTGAAGAAAGGGAGAGCAGAAGAAGGAGAGGATGGGAAGAAACAAAGAAACATAGAAACAAAGACAGAGGAAGAAATCAGCCAGCCAATCAACCAACCATGGCATCTGTATAAATATCCAATAATCTTGTAGTGAGGTAGATGTGGTGGTATAAGAGTATATATTGTTTATTTACCAATATTTTAAGTAACTTTTGCTGTATAACAGATTTCTAAGTCAGCCTCTGGTTCATAGTCATTCTCTGGTTAATAAACAAAAATACTTGCTATTAGTTTGCAGATAATGGTTAGTCAAAATCAAATGTTTAAAAGAGTGAATAAAACCCAACTGAGTGGCTCTGGGAGAGCCAATTTGGAAAGCTGAAGGCTAAGCAGAAAGCACTGTGCATTTAAAAAGAGTTTCTGTGTACTTTAATCCTTCAGACAGTGAGAGGGGAGGAAGGAAGGTATGAATTCAAGGAGTTATGATACTTCAAAGATGTATGAGGAATGAAAAATACAATGATTTCTCCTGGCTCAGGTCCTCCCTATTGGTACTGTATTCCACCTTTGGCTTTTTCCTGTACAATTCACATTTGAATCTTTTCATATTTGTAGGAAAATCTATACGTACATCACACATCAGTATGTCTGTGCAGGTATCCAAGGCTGTATAAGGACTAAAAAATAAAAGTATGAGTGCAGCTTGTAGACACACAGTCAAGCTTGCTTATTCCAATTAGAATTAAGGTACAACATAGTACAGCTACAGCAGTGAGCAATCCCAGTGCGGGCTATGAAACCTTAGCGTGATCCTGAGTGAGTATTTGATCCTGAGTGACCTCATGCTGTGCAGGGCATTAGGAAATGGGAAGTCAATATCTACACCTTGGTTTTCCAGTCATGCATTTACCCTGGTGCACCGTATGCTGCTGTGGTTGCCAGCACGAGAGCTGGTAGAGAATTTGGAACAGGCATTTTACATTGTATGAGGGTATGACAGAGCAGGCCTTCAGCAACATGAAATCACGAGCTATACACAGTAGCGTGGTTGTAATTCCACTTGTTCTTGAGTAAGACAGCAGCTTGGATCACAACATTACTCATCACCCACGGGGCAAAATTCCCCACTAGGATGTCAAGGAGCTGCTATGGACTTGCAAGGGCCTGAGGCAACAGAGGCTGAAACAACCACTGACCCGGCAGCTTCTTTCAGACTGTGCTCTGTGGGTGGAGGGGTCTTCATGCATTCTGGAATCATCTGTGGGTGTTACACTGACTAGCAAGAAAATACCTCATAATATATGAAGAACATTAATTTAACACCCTAAATATGAGGTGGATACTGGGGGTGGAAGTGATCAAGATTTCACTGCCAGAAACCCTGTGAAAACAATATTTAGCAATTCAAGTAATTTTGTGCCACTTTCTACTTAATGCTCAAGGGAACTCCAGAGCTGGCAGTCAGTAATTACTTCTGCACAGAAACAGTTTGACACACACTGCTAGAATTTTTTAAGGGAGTTAAAAGAAACTGTGACGATTCCATGACAAAACTGCTTAAAGCATGTACCTCTGAAAGAAGGCAAACAGCATATTTAAAAAAAAACAAACAACCCTTTGAGTTCCTTATCAGTATTAGATGTGAAAAAGTATGCAATTCCAAAAGCTCAGACAGACAGACGTTACCTGGTGCCAGATCTTGTAACCTGCAGTCTTTCACAATTTCATACATGAAAACATCACACTGCGTTCTGCTCACAGTCTGGGAGGCGAACGAATATAACCTTTGCCACTTGCCTTTGTAAGAAGACTCAGACTTACATGAACATTTGTGTTAGTGTTAGGGATAACAGAATAAATCTGAAGTCCTGTGATAAATGTCTCTATGTGAAGATATCACAGAAAAATGGGATCTGATACCCCCTTCTGTAGAATAGTTCTAGTACAGAAAGAATAAAATTGTCGTTTCTGTACATGTTGAACACCTACACAAGCCTATTTTATATAAACTTCTCATACAGAGAATATAGAGTTATATAAAAAGCAATAGCAGAACAGACTGCTCATATGTATAACACAACAGATTTTCCCCCGGTTTTAATGTCTGTATAGCTTATGTATCTTGAACAGATGTTGTGACCTTTTTTCCGCACTGCTGCTTTCTGTTATAACCAACTAGCAAGATTTAAAACGACCGCTGAATTTTCTGCTGCATATGACACAAGAACTATTTTTAACACTGCAAATCTTTTGCATGATTCATGCTAATCAAATTAATTATCATGTAGAGGGTTGTTGTCTTTTACCTGAAACTGTGTGATCCTTCGGGTCTCTCAGTAGTGTGAGCCTTGCGTGAGGGAATATGTACTGCAGGGGCTTCCCATTTATCTGAGGAACACAAAGATGCATGTCATAAAAAGATAAAACAACTTCAATTATTTCCATAATTTTAGACAGTTGAAACAGAAACAAGCAAACACACTTATTTCACCCAGGGAAATATCACAACTTCACAATTCAAACACCCACAAGTTTCAAGACATTTATCAGACTGCAAAATCCTTCTGCAGGGGAATGAATATTTGCTTCCATAAGGCCAATTCATTTTGAATATGGCTCTAGTTCTGATTTTTATTTTCTAATGATTAGAAGGTGCTCAGTCTTCTGTAGCTTCTCTTAATGTTAATCCTTTGCTGAAGCAATGTTCAAGAGAAGAATTAAATTAAACATAATTCCTGTAATTATTATAAAATCCTATTCATATAGACCTAAACAAAATGATGGTTGAACGTGTAAACATCCACAAGTTACTGCTTGAGTTTCAACAAAGCCACATAATCCAATGTACTTCTTGTCATCAAATTTGAAAAGCCTTTTGAAAGAGCCTACCCAAAACTTTCAGGACTATATCTTATACGAAAATGTGCAACATTCGCTTGGGCTGATACTGGGAAGTGTTAAAGCTGAAAGAAACATGTCTACAATGCCCAATAAAGAGCCATGTTTCCAACTGGGATGCTCCCACCTGCCCCAGGACACGGGCACAGGAAGGACCACGAGCAGGAACTAACTCACATGCCAGGGACAATCATCGCCAGCTTGCACCAAAACACCTTTGCGGAAAGAGTATTCATTGCAAAACTTCCACACCTGACACTATCACACAGCCTCTTGGCCTGCAGTTTTGGCCTTTCGGAAGCAAAGCAGAATCCACCACCTCTCTGGCTCTGCCCCGTGGGTGCTGAGCCCGAGCGCTGCCCAGACCGAGAGGAGAGACATGAGTGTCTGTGACTGCTCCAGGCTGAAGGGTCCAGGATGGGACTGGGGCGGGGGCAGATTCAAGGAGCCAATTGGACATGACTTTATTACCATTATTTATATTTAAGTAGCATTTAAAAGCATTAAGCTCCTTCTGAACTAAGCACTTCAAACCCAGTTTCTGTCGTGGAGAGTTTGTGATGCTTATGGGTAGCACATCTAAAGGACGGGAGGGAAACAT
The DNA here is from genome assembly GCA_013399365.1 of Pampusana beccarii. Taxonomy (NCBI): domain Eukaryota; kingdom Metazoa; phylum Chordata; class Aves; order Columbiformes; family Columbidae; genus Pampusana; species Pampusana beccarii. The sequence continues at coordinate 174,170 of VWYH01002719.1, forward strand.
AGACATCAAGGGACTCAGCACAATCCCACATTGAGAATAAGAATCTATACATCTTTTGTCATAAATCAGTTTCTTAACCAGTAGATGACACTGCATCTAGAAGGCTGAAATCTTCATGCTACACACTGAAAGTAGTATTGATTGTAATTAATTTCAGACATAAAGGAGATAATGGATTGGTAGCAGAAAAGTACTCCAGAATAAATAAGAACATGGGACCAGGTAGACTTTAGGACTTAACATGGAATTTTGCCAGGATGTAGAGTCTGCTACTACCAGAAGTATATGAAGTTCTCCAAGACTTCCAGGATTATAAGTAGGGACATTGTTATGTTTTTAATGGTATTATCAGAAATTCAGCAAGTGTAATTAAACAGTAATGTATTTGTCACATGTAACTTACATAAAATTGTAAAAAATCTGAAATAATGGGTCTAATTTTATTTTTAGTTAAGTAAAAAAAGAATACAAAATAATGCAATTCAAGATAAGCGGTATTAACACATTTGAACAAATCCTTAGCTGGGATCCATTTTGGTGCGAGCAATTCAATTTAACTGGGGAACACTGCAGCTTATAAACTTAAATTCACTTTTTTTTTTTTTAATTGCTCTATCTTACCTTTCTTTAGCAAGACTGGGTTTTTTCTCTAATAAATAATAATCCAAGAATATTCAATGTCATATTGTACATGATTTTCTGATAGATATATAGACCATGTCCTACTTTAGTCTATTACTTATTGGTTACTTTTGTCTACAGAATTTTATGATAAGTATAAATCTTGGTGATTCATATCGTTATGAATAAAATCATTAAAGTTTTTGATCATATTATTTTTTTACTGTTGGTAGGAAACAGTAGTTAAATTGAATGTGTAATTATGCATTTGCCTTCAAAACAGTATTTGTCTGAAAGTGGTAGAATAAATAGGAGAAAACAGTGCCTTTAGTAAATAAATAGGATGAACAGTTACATCATTTTCGATGTTTTTACTCTAACCAGTAATGCCCATATCTATCTGAAATCTATTAGTGTATCTGAAACCCTGTAGAACACAAATTATTTTGTGTTTCCAGTTGTTCACATCTTCTAATTTTCACTAAAGGTGATTTCCCTTGACCTGAATATATGCCAGGCGGTCCTTCTAGCTGACTGTTCCCCAAGTAACCCTTGTGAAGACAGAGGGACCCCACCAAAGACGCACAATCATAGCAGTGTGAATCTGAGCTACGGCACAGACAGGACATCCCTTGGCTGCAAGGCTGCAGGAATGGAGGATGTGTAAGTCCCCAAGGCCAGATTTAGGTCACAGGGCAAACAGTGACTTGATCCTACTTATTTGCTACAAAAAACACAGATTCCTGCCATCTGTCTTTGCCATCGAGATCCTTTCCTCACCTTTCTGGGAGCATTCACTACACTCGAGTAATAATTCTTGCAGTTCAGCTCCGGCAAAGTCATCCTCTTATGATCACGGACACATTTTGACTCTCCAGCGGATCTTCCCTCCTGTTGTGCTCTTTGAGCTGACAGGGGGCTCAGGTCACATTTTTCTGTACATTACTCAGTGGGCCCTTGGGGTTTGCATCCCAGTGAGTTAAATGAAAACTGGACTGCAAAGCGTTTCCTCCGGGGATTTAAGTTCTCATCATGTGTTTCATGTTGTTAGTCAGCTCAAAGCCCCTCCAAAAATTAGAATGAATGGCAAATAAATGTGCTGAGATTTTCTAACAATGTTGCAGAAAATCAGTTTAAATATCCACTTTTGTTGTTGTTGTTACACATTTTGTGTGATAAAGAATCTCTACAGAAACCTTATATGAGGGAATTTTATAAGGCAGAAGACAATTAAGAAGAATAAACTTCTTCAGTTTTGTATTTAAGTATTCCATGTATTTTAGTATGCCAGGCAAAGCCCATAGCAACAGCTATAAGTCATTAACTGGTCTTTGGATGAGGTCACCAAAGCCACATTATTAATAATTTCTAGTTTTAAATAGTGCTGCCTGATAAAGTGAATCTCAGCAGCCATGCCTGGCTGTAGTGCTTTAGGAAACACAGTCTTCAAGGGAAATTCTACCTGAGTTAGAAATCCAGGAACAGGATGGTGGATGCTCAAGGTGATGAGTTAGATTGTATCTGTACTAATTTCTGAATACCACTGGCACTTGCACGAGCGCACAAGTCCTGTGAAAGCTGGCATGAAGAATTTCCACAGCTGAGGTAATCCTGCCCCTTTGAAACTCTACATCTCCTCTGAGCAGAGTTCAAACGTCAAGTTCTCTAGAAATCCTAAAGGTAGAAAGTTCTGATAGATTCCTGATGACGGAGATATTTTGCAAAAGTATGGAAGAAAAAGTTAACAAATATTATGTTCCTGTTCATTAATACATTGCAGAATGAGTGGCCTTTGCTTCTGCAATTAGATTAGTTCAGAACTCTGACTTTTGATTAAAAAGTCATTCAGTCGTGCAGTGAAAATAACATTACTGGGTGACTAAAAAATGAGCAACTGGCTGCTAAATTCCACCTTGAATTACAGTGAGGGGGTGGCTAACAATTAACTCATTAGATTAGATAGTTTAACAGCTCACACTAAATTTGGAAATGTCCTATTTCTCATCATATTTTCGGAGAATCAGAAAAAACAAAATGACTGCCCTTGCAAGTCTCAAACAGAGAAAGCAATTCACTATAAATTTAATGAAATCTCCTTGAGAGTTGGAAAACAATAAAAACTAAGCAGTATGGACTTATAAAACACGGAATAAAAGTTTGCAGGTAGCCTTCAGGATCTCTGCCACTTTCTTATTTTAACACCACTGCTCACATTATGGCCCATTTTTTCTTCATTTTTAAATATTCAAGTGCCCCTAAAAAGGTACGATTCAGAGGTTATTTTAAGGGAACGATACAGGCCCATGAACCAAAACAAGTATATACATTGTGAGGGCCTTTAGAAAAATGTGATTAACACTGAAAAGGCTCTAGAGCCCTAGCCTTCTTTTTGTGCTTAGAAAACTGTTGCCAAAGCAAATTCATGATAATATATTGGTATTACGATGAGTTTGAGATTTTGTTACTCATTCAGGGCTTAAAAAGACCCATCTATGATCACTGGAATTTCTGTATTTAAAACCCTTCACTGAGAAGCTACTTATCTCCTGTTAACATACTCTCTCCATCTACCTCCTTGTCATGGTCTCTTACTCCCCTGGCACCTCCTCCTACTGTTCCTTCCCAAACTGTCTGAAATAGTCAGTTTAGTTCAGGATATACAATTATTTTTCAGAGAAAATAATAATGAAAAGAGCCTTGATGTCTGGAGATTTAAAGAAGCTGCAGGTCAACTGATAGTGACTAAGCAAATTGTTGAGGTCAACAGGGATCAGGGAGAATCTGCAATAGATTATGTATTGATTTGGTTTAAACCGTGTTTACCCTCCTCAGGTAAGCAGTTCAGAATCACTATATTGGGGAAGCTCTATTAAGATATTAAACTGCACTGTAATTTAATGTGAATTAGGAATACTATGTAGCCCTGCAGAAGTTGCTATAGAAACACATATATTTTAATATTAATAATACAGTATGTGAGTTCGATCTGCTAGGTTATAAGAAATCCATGGAAACCTGGAAATTCAGGGTTGCGGTTCTGCTTCATTCTTGCTTCAAAAGCCCAGTTTTGGCTTATTTATTACATTTAATTGTATAAGCTCTGTGGGACATATTCAGTTCTGATTTCACCTAGTAAGGAAATTGATGTTTCAGACACGTGAAACAAAATCTTCTGGAAAATAAACGTTTTTGCGATCAGTAAAATATTTACATTTTTTTATAAAGAAGAAAATACAAATGGAAAATTTACAGTGGCTAAGTGTATGTGAAAACTTGGACTGATCCACTGCAAGCAGATTAGTGCTACTGATGCAAATATTCCCTTTCATGACTGGTTTGCACTCAGTACTGGCTATTACAGGAGTTGCAATGGCTAAATTACTGTGCTAACTAGGAAACTGCCATCCTAACTGATTTCAGGAAAGTCTCTGCAATAAAGGAAGCTCTGGTTGAAGGTGGACCTATTCAGATGATCAGGATGAAGAACAATTTGCCATTTTTGTCTCTGGAGCACATTATGCTTGGACACTACAGCTCTCTGAGCAGAACTGAGTTGTGGATACAGGAGACACACAGCATGGGACAACGAATTCAGGTACTTTTTTGTTACAGAAAACACGGGACTGAAAAAACCTTTAGGGAGAGTTTACTTTCCCTCAGCACACTCTTTGACCTGAAAATTGTTTATTTTTCTTAATAGCTTTAAAATATTAAATGAATGCTAATAATAGAGATGTTAATATTGATTTACTTGTTTCTACTGCTAAGTGTTATACTTCGAAAATTCAATGTGGAGCTAATGAAACTTTTAAAAATGGCCCTGATCCTTTTCATCTTGTATTAAAGTAATTTAATTTCTGTATGTGTCTTAAAATATATATTTTTTTTAAGTTATCACAAACAGATGTTCACAGAAAAAAAAAACATACACAATCTCAGAGCAACATTTAGACAAGGTAGATGATGAAGAGTTGGTGAGAATGGGCATTTCTCTCTTCTGCAGACACACTGACACTGTTTTACACTAAGGGGTGAATGACAGTAGCTAACCTGGATGGAAACAGATGAAGAGGGAGCTGTTGTAAAGCTTCTCCTTCCACACCACTTTTCTTTTGCAGAGGCTTTACACAGCACCACACAGAATTATTTAGAATATGTTCACTCTCCAGTTTCCATCCCAGATTTTATAAAACCTTAAAAGATGCCTTTGACAATATTTTAAATGCAGTACCTCTATTTCCATATAAACTTGGGGACATCACTACAACTTCAGGGAGAAAAACAAAAAAGTATTTTCCTTCTGAAAATAATCCAAGAAAACAAGAACTCTCAGTCCCCTAAACCTTCCTCCTAAAAAGCCTGATCAAAGTCTTTCAACCGGTCCTAGCACAGTGCTATTTATACGTGAGAAAAAAACAAAAACTGGAGCTTTGTGACTAGTAACTTGCCCTGTAACTGTTTCTCCGGGCAAAAGGTCTGGAGTGCTAAAAGTAAAATACATCTTACTGACCATGTCCATGTCACAGAGCTCAGGATAACAGTAACCCCCTTCTTGGAAAAAACTATTTTTCAAAGCAAATATTGCATTTTACATCATGAGGCTGTAGTGGCCAAATACAATCATGTATGCATAGGAAAATGAATGTTTCACATGTGCTCAGATAGGCAGCTTTTTATCTGTTACCAGTGAAACTAAGAGTTGTGAAGACTAAAATATCCTTTATCCTGCAGTAAGATTGGTTCATGTAGAGTTATTTAAATAGATTCCTGTAAGACTTGTATCTTGTATAACCCCCTTTCTCTACAAGAAATGGGTAGGCTCAGTACAACATAGGCTTTGTAAATTTCAATATATGCTAAACTAGAGATAGGAAAAGAGATAAAAGTAAAAATAAATGACAGCATGTATTGTAAGATATTTGAATGCTCACTTCATAAAATCTATATCCTTACTACATTCTATTGCCAAATGTCAGTGAAAATACTCACCAGCAAAAACATTTTGAAGGCTGCATGACAGCAGGATATTCCTGTTTGTATATTATCTGAGGAGTCAACATGAGTAATATACGCTACTAAGTACCACAAAAGGGCCATGCAATACCTTCTCTTGCATTCATTGCATCTCATGGAAAACAGAGTATAATCTCAATCAATCCGTAAAAATGATAACTGAAACAATCAAGTGAAGACCTTAAGGATTTTAAATATATAAACTTATTTAATACAAGCAGGATATGTGATGGCATATTAAGGTGAACTAGATTTCAAAGTTGGCAAGCTTGAAAAGCAGAATATGGTATATTTTATTCTTGCTATAATGAATGAAATATTCTAATTATTTTATTGATAAAGTCTTGCTGTTTTACTCAGTAATTGATCACATACTGTTGGGATTATACTGATCAACTATAAGTGAAAACAACTGTCAACAGGATAAAGCAACTCTTTTCCTTAAACTACTAAAAGAAGAGGCTTGACTTTGGATGGCTAAAACTGATCAGGTAAAATGGGACTGTTTTATTTTTTGTATTTTTTATTTTTAATAGGAATACCTAATCTATAGATAGTTTTGGTTAGCAGACTAACTCCTTTCAGATATGTTTCAAAATTCAAAAGATAACCTGCAAAAATTAATACTGAATTGTAGATTAATGTTACTCTAATTTCATTGTCAAGTACTGATGACAAACCCAGGTTCAACAGCACTTCAGCTGAATGTAGGTGGAATTTGATTAATTCCATAGTCCCTGTGCTACTGGCTAGTGTGAGTAAAATGTCAAACATCTATAAAACTGGAGACAAGAGCTTACTTGACAGCTTACTTGATCTTGGTGTTGACTTGGTGGTCGAGAGTGGGCCAACTTCTCTGGCAGCCTTCTGTCGAGGCCATGTCCATTCTCCAAACGAGATTCCCTGGGCTTGTCAAACCAATCTGTTTCTTCGCGACGGAGATGATAGGCTTTGAAAACCAAGGACAGGTCAAATGTTCTGATCCAGTGCTGGGCAAAGGGCAATAATGTGCATTGTGCATAGCAAACATGCATAGTGGTTACTAATTGGCCATGCAGCTAAAGCAGAGTTACAGGCGAGACTTGAGACATTGAACTCAGGCATAATTTAGCCATAAGTGATATAGAAAAATGGGAAGATTCTTTTTATGTCGAAACTATGGATTTTAAATACCAGAAGGAACCCACTGCTGAGTGCTCTAGCCATTTCCTTCCTTCTGGCAGCTCAGAAAAACACTACAGATCTCATATATTTCTAAACTGTTTGATGAAAAAAAAAAAAAAAAAGTCAAATTAGTTACTTTGCAGTGGGTTAAATAAAAACAAAACATACCCAAAATGAAACCTAAAAAAACCAACCTCCAATAATTCCCAAACTTCTGAACTGAATATTTTACAAAGTATTTTGGAAATAATCTAGAACTACTTATAAGAAAACTGAGACTCCTTTATGGAGTCAGTATAATCTCAAATCAAAGCAGATATGGAGCAATCTGTGCTCTCTGTGATTCTAAGGAGAAATAATCCGAGTGTTCTTATTTTGAATTCCATCCCCCGAATTTGCAGCATGAAACTTTGTGCTGGGAAAGTTAGACAGAATGTTCTTTCTGCAATAATTCTGTAAGATTAATGTTCTTATATTTTCAACAATTTTAAACTTGCATAAAATCTATTGTAGTAGGCACTCTTTTGGGATCAAATAACACTGTTGCATTGAAATGAGTTCTGAAAATACACATATTTATGCCTATTGACTATTGGGTCAACTGACATAAGTCTTACTCGATTGTCATCAGAATCAGCTCCCATGTATTTTATATTTCCACTGTACAAAACAGAGATTTTCATCTATGTTGCCTATCACTGTGAACCAAAACAATGTGTAGCTAATTAGAACGTAATGCAAGTTTGAATTCTATGATTTAATAAGCAAATTATATTTGGAATTCAAGGAAAGGCAATATTTGTTGCAGCAAAACCACCAGAAAATGCAAACCTTAAATAAGGTCAGTTGTTGCTATAGTAACAACATTGAATGCAATTGTTCCATGATGCAGAAGAGAATTTAAAATGAAAAATGGTAGTGTGCATAATCTTCTCTATTTAGTTGTTAAAGTTGTTAAACATAACCTAGTTGGTTTAACAAATAATTGGAAAAAAGTTTAATGGGAGGAAAAAAAAGAAAAAAGTTGTATTTTTTCATTGCTATTTTATTAAATTTCTCCAAAAAGAGGAGTAAAATATATGCACGTTTTTGAAAAATAATATTTTGTATGTGGTTAAAACAATATCCTATATTATATTAGGCCTTTGGACAATTCTTCATCTTAGTTCAGATATTATTCAGTCCCTTCCTAACTGCACAAATTTAATCTAATATGAAATGGTTTGAAAATATTATTTATATATGAACTACATGAAAACATTCTTAAAGGTTGATGCTTGTCCGGCTAGTGATTAGTTATTGATTAATTGCTCTCAATAAACCACTATGATCTAATATGCAAATCATTTATGCATTACACATTCCTGCCAATTGACTCGTGCCTGCACGTAGCAGGGTGGTTCATAAATCACCCTGACAGATTTTTTAACGAAAGCTTACATGAAGAAACTAATGCATTTTTCTGATCCCGGGTACTAACGCTGACTGTCACAACCTGTGTCATTAGCTGAGCAGAACAAAGAATGATATTTTTTTTTCCTTCTGTTTCAGTTGAAATAACTTTTGCTGGATTTCTTCTTTTGAAAAGTGAGCACATATGTAGAATCCCATACTGCAGTTCAGACCAGTCTACTTTTTTATCAAACGGTAATGAACGTGTGTATTTTATATGAAATTTAAAAAGTGATGTATGTATGTGTATATAGGCACACAGACACCACACTCACATGTACATACACACACAACTGGTTTTTGTGTGATTAGTTGGGATTTGTTTCAGCTGGAAATGTGAGAACAGCTAAGATGAATCACTGATGGTCTCAGAGGATACATCTTTTTTTCTAAGGCTAACAATATGCAGCCAGATGGTTCCACCTGTAAAAAACTGCTGGAGTCTATAAGGTCCCATGCTGTTAATAGCACAGAGTTTAACAAGAGAAGATTGAACACCAGGCTGTGGAGTCCAGAAAACTAGTAGTGATCACTCTAAATCCCATAGATTAAAAATTACAATGGGTCAGCTGTGTTGATGTCTTGATATCTCAATTTTAAACTTCTAAACGCTATGGCAGAATTAACAACGGTTGGATGCAACATGGCAGAATAGCTATCCAGCGTCAGGGCACTACAGAAAAAAGGGCAGTCCAGAGAAAAGAAGGCCAGAATTTTCTGAAGAACTGTAATTGCTTCTTTGGAACATTTTTTTAATCTTACATCCAAATTATATGAATTATTTTAATTTCAAGTTACTTGCTATTAGCATATTTGAAAATAATGTCATAAAGCATTTTGATTTCTCAAGAGTTTACGTAAAATGGTGCGAAAATAAGCTATTCGTGAATAAACAAAAGCTTGATAGAAATCACAAAAATATTGCTGAAAGGGAAAGCCATGGTATTCAGGGACATAATCCAATAAGAAACATGTGAATAGAGTTATAATACTTCTGAAAGAATGTAACTATCCAGAGACTAATTTAAAACCAAACCATGTTCAACCTAAAACGTAACATGTATGCCTTCTACAAATATATAACAAAAACATAATGCACTGTAGCACAGAAATCTAATTCCCTGTGACCTATTTACATGAGGTTGAATTGAACCAAATAGGCTTTTTTTGGTCCAGGTTGGTTCTCGTTAGTTTACAGGAGGAACAGTCCTGCAACTTTCATAAAGTGACCATAGAATGACCCTTAAAAGTCACAAGTTGAATTGAGACAAGATAACATCTACTTATTTAAGAAGAATTATATGAGTTGCAACTTGGGGAGTTTCTCTTAAGTGCCTTCAGATTTAATTATAGGGGTCTGTGTGCTAAGAATTTAAGAACAGTGAAAACTCTACAACTTCTGATAAAAATAAAAAATGCTGATGATCCCGAACCTCTCCTGAAACACAGACTTCATGAGAGGGTTGTAAATATCTAAGAAATATGAAGAGAAACTGACAGAACAAAACCCTTCAATATATTGTAGTATCAGGAAGGCATGAAAGATTCAGCATATATAAAAAAGCAATAATGCAATAATGAACATTGCGGTTAATATAAACCTGAAAAATAAACCACACTACTTCATAATAATGCAAATGTGTCTTTTGAGACAATCATTGCCATTTACAGACAATATAGCGCATGCAAAGTCTCTTTTATTGTGCAATAAATACACATAAGAAAAAGTTAAGGGAGCGCATACAGTTTTGAACATATTAATTTCATTTTGTTTCAAACTGTCTTTATGATTTTTAAACAATTTAGAATATATTAAGTCTGAACTGACTCCAACAAAACTAATACATGATTTGCAATTATTTAGTACTCAACATCAGCTTCAACATTCCGCTGTACTTATTCAGAAGAAACATTTTTAATTGCACTGTTTATAATACATCAGAAAGGTTCCTTTCATGAACCTAAGTGGGATAAACTTTTTGTGCTTATTTGGCAGACATATTGCATGGGGTGCATATAAAACCAGCTACGCTGCATAATCCATCAATAGAAGTAAAATACTATATGCAAGTTTATTGAAGGATGAGATTGTCTTGCACCATCCAAATGACAAATTATCTTACATCATCACAATTCGGAATGCACAGAAGTCCACATGACAGGATGCTTTCAACAAATCATATGTAGAACGTCATTTTGCAATCACGTCTATATGGTTCTAACATACAATATGTACTTAATGGACATAATATTACTATAAAAATGCAGATCTAAAGTGGTGCATCGGGAGATGGAATTATCAGTTCTTGAATTCTATCATGAAATTTCATGCAAATAAAATTACCAGAGTTTTTTAGAGATTTGGGAGGTTATTTCCAAATCTCAACAAAAACTATTGCAAATAAGTTCAATGATTCACAGTCACTGAAGAAGGCTCCACATAAAGACTGATGGCAGAGTCTGTACTGTACATGGAATATTCTACACAGTATCATTAGACATCAACAAGTGAAAAGGAAAATGCACAAGCAAACCAAAAGGAAGGCAAATCAACAATATAGTGAGCATGCTAGAGTAGCTTAACACCATCCAGAAACTGCTGTTAGGGTAAAACAAAGAAACAAACAAAATCAAATAAAACAAAACAAATAAAACCCCAAAAATGTAGATACACAGAAGACACACCAAGGAACAGAAAAAAGAACAAGTCTTTGAAGCATAACAAAAATTAGACACATGCATAGAAATGAGGATTTGCGTTGTGATAGTAAGATACCAGTCTGAGGCCTAATTTACCTTCACTGTCTGACATGGCATGCTGGAAGTCATCCATGATGAAGGCTATATCTCGATCATAGCCTCGAGTCCGTGACTCCTCCCTCATATGTTGCTGGACCTCAGGTAATGAATGGCTCGATCCAAACTGGTCCCTGGTATCTGCAGATATTGGTGGCAAGGGTCCAGCTGCTGCTCTTGCCATGCCCATTGGCTGGCCAACGGGACTTAGTGGGCTCTCTTCCTCTGAGTTCTGAGCTACTATCGGGATCCTTCCCCTGCTTTGGCTAATAGGTAGACTGGTGGGTTTAGTTCTTCCAGAAGGTGCTGCATGGCTAAAGGAAACATCTAAGGGCTCAGCTTCTTGGGCTTTCAGTCTTAAAGAAGAACTGGAAGAATCCCTTTTCAATGACAAATCAAGCCCATAAACTGAGGAGGGTCTAGATGAGGGCCTAGATCTACTACCACTGCTATATGACTTGTCTGCTTCATCTTGTAATGTGGATCTCATTGTTGGACCTAGTGCAGTCCCAAGTCCTGCTCCAATGGATGAAGTCAGTGGTGGCCCCATGTATTTCTGTTGGTCTGTGATGTTTTTTCTAAGGCCAAAAGTGATATCATCCTGAAGAAGCCTTGCCCTAGTAGTAATTCCCCCAAGTGTTGAAGTGCTAGAAGTCATATAGCTTGAATAGTCAGGCTCAAGGTCTCTGCTTTCTTGGATAGGTGAAAACTTTGTTAGTTTGGGGTCTATCAAAGCTTTCTTGTGTTTTGACTGTTTTTGGTAAAGAAGGGCTGCTGGGAGCTGCTTAGCAGCTTGTTTCTCAAGAGTAAGTCTACCTATGCTATATTTCTCAGATTTTGGAAAATGCCTGTAGCTGCCCTCCGCGTGGTAATACTGCGACAGGCCAGCCAGATGATCAAGACTTTCTGCACCTCTACGGAACTCTTGTTTTATCTGATGTTTCAGAAGTTTGAGCTCATAAGGGTCCTCCATCGGGTCTTCATCAGCTTTAACATAGGAATGTAACCTAGAAGAAGTCTGCAGTGGTGCTAGGAAGTCTGACACTTCTTGTGCTCTCCTGGCCTCAGTTGTGCGAAGGAGTCGATCTGTTTTGGTCAGATCTTTCTCATGGAGGCTAAAACTGGAACCAAGTGCTCCTGTTCCTTTAGTGAGTTCTCCTATATCATCAATTAGCACATAATTTCGGGGTGTATGGTGGTGGTCTATATCTGCATAGAATGAATCTGTAGATATGCTTGATATAGGGCTGCTTGCTATGCTGTTTCTCTCATCTAGTCCTATTCTTAAGTCCAAGGTAGAGTATTTACTGCCCAGCTGGGAAACTGCATAATTATTGTCGGTTGAAACTGGTGCGATCATGAGAGGCTGATTGCGAATTACATCATAGTTTGTTGTTATCTTAGGCTCCAAATATAGTGTGGTTTGTCTTGGCTTTGGCTGTATCACCATCATCTGTGATGGTAGTTGATACGATGGCTGTTGAGATGGTGGAGGTTGAGCCTGTGGAGTAAAGGACATAGTAGCTCCTGTTTGGAAAGCTGTCTGGGTCTGGTAGGGTGAAACCTGCTGGTGATACAAAGGCTGCTGTTGTTGGTAATGTGATTGTTGTGTGAACTGAGTTGGTGCTTGAGTTGGCAGGGCAGGAGATGAATACTGATATTGAGCATATGGGCTTGTAGCAGGGGCAAACTGTGTTTCTGGCTGTGTTTGTGGTGGCATAAACTGGTTAAATTCTGTCTGGGGTGCAGTACGTGGTCTTTCCAAGCCGTGCTGAGTTTCTATTCTGGTTGATCTGGTATTATTAACTTCACTGTCTGACATATAATCGCGTTCTTCTGCTACTCCTTGGAGATAGGCACGCTCTCTCTTTTCTCTTTCCTTTAGTAGGGCTTCTTTCCTCCTATTAATACCCATTTCCAAGTATCTCAGCTTGGCATCTATTTCTTTTTCCTCCTCATCTAGCTCTGCTTGCTTCTTCCTAAGCTTGGCTGATTCGCGTTCAACCAGATCCAATTCCCTGTCTATATCCTGAAGGATTTTGGCTCTGGCCATAGTGGTGGTCCTACAAATCCTTCTGCGTGAAACTGATCCCACAGAAGTATATTGCAACTGAGTTCCTGCTGTTGTTTCCTCTGGAGGTGGGTTGGGTAGAGTCCTCTTCACCTTCTTTTGAGTGCCTGATGGAGTTATGCTTGAAGAACCTTTTGTCTGCAACAGAAGAAACAAGACTGAATCACTATTTGAGAGGCTTGATCACAAAGTAATCACAAGTTGTTTAAATTTTTTTCATGATGTGCTTTTATATCTTAGCCACACACTTTCTCTAATGGAGATGAAAGTGTGTGGTATCTGTGAATAAGCAGCAGAAAACAGCGTGAAAAAATGCTGTCACTCTCCTAAAGGTCAGGAAGATAAGCAATCTAATGCAAAATAAGGGTGACACTCACTAGGACTTCGTTTAGCCTAAAACTGAAAAATCTACTTTATCTAACTGAAATTGAATTGACTGTAATTTAAAAGTCTTCTTTAATTTCTGAATGCTTATACATAAACATATACAGTGCATGTGTGTGGGAGGGGAATATAGATAGACCTACACATCTCCGTTTTATATAACACTTAGAAAAAATATGTATCATTACAAATGCAAATATATACATATTCATATATAAACATAGGTATAATCTGTACAATCAAATAGAAATCCCTGAGATGGACACTGAGCAGATACTAAGCAACTAGTACTGAAATCTAGACACCAAAGCAGGACTGCCTGGTGCAAACACATTTGGTACAACAGGTACTTCCTAGCTGATCTTGTAATTTTGCTTCACTTCTGCTGCTACATATATATTTTCACGGAAGATTTTTGTGCTTTACAAAATTGGTGTGTGCTCTCTTCAGTTCATTTCTTAAATAAAATTTGTTCCTGTTCCAAAGCTACACTTTAAAACTTAAAAAAAGCTAAGCAGCATAAAATTCTAGGAATCTGTTCAGTCTAGATTCCAGACTTCCGCATAGTTAATGGTAGAAGGGTGACTCACCCTGATCTAGAAGAACTATCTACCTCAGGTTGATGAGTCACTTTTGGAGGTGCCTATCTCTCTTCATCAACTCGGAAACTAGGCAATGCAACTGGGTAGATGCAATCTAAATTGCACGCTAAATTACCAGGGTTTTTGAATGTTCTTTTTAGTTTTGAAGTAAATTTAGGCTCCCACAAAGTGCAGATACCTTAAGAAGTGGGACTTGAATGATTTGAAATTGTATCCAATCTACCCAATAGTGTCTTAGTGAAAGAAAAGAGATTGGCCTATACACATACACTAAAAATAATCACCTCAGCCATAAAAGAATGCATCCATGTTAATAGCAAAACATGGAAACACTTTAGCACCATTTAATAAGGGAAATAACAAGAATTGTAACCAACTTGACTCTTCTGCCTCTGCCGCAAGCACAGACTTCAGCAAGCATTAACTGTTATTAATTAAAAATGGAATTTCTTCTGAATTCAATACTACTTCACTCAGATAAGAAGTCAACAAGATTAATTTTAATTAGGAGTTTTAATTAGGAATTTTAAAATCAGTGTTTTCTCTGTTTATTTTATGTCATTAACAAATTGTAAAACTTTTAAAGTGTTGACAGCCCTCCTTTGCTGCTCCCCTGTTACCTAACCTTAGCAAATCACAACAATCAACACACCATTTCTCATGGACCGTTAAAGAAATATTCACTACCTTTTCAAGTGCCATTTAAGCTCTTTTCATCCTCTTCATCTAAATTCCATCAACTTTTGCATGTTTCATATTTCAATAAATGCAATTTAATTTTGTTTTCAGCTTCCCGTGGCTATTTCCCAAACCCATGTTGTGCCAACAAATCAAAGAAACTAATTTTCTCTTGCTCAGTGTGTACTTATAATCAAAGACAAATTAATCATCTACAGTAGGTCTAGTTGGCTATTAATTTATATTGTAAATTCAGTCCAATACCACTGTTACTTTCCCCTCCTGAACTGAAATAGCAATCACAGATGGTGAAGCAATCACAGATGGTCACGGGTATTGGGGAAGAGCTATTAATAACACATTCATTAAAAGGTCTATAATACTTTATAGAACTATTAATTTCAGATGGCAGTTAAGTTGCTCATTAATAAATCCCAATGTCAGCTTATAAGGCATTTTATTGAAAAAAAAACATATTTTTTCAATACCTTTGTCTACATATAAAGAAGCTCGGACTAACAGACACTACAGGAAGATGTACCACTTGCTTTTGACAAAGTATTGATACCTTGCACCTCTCAGCTGCTATTCTGTCAAAAGGCAAGTCTTAATCATTTTTATTTGATACTTACATTGGTATAGAGAAAAAAACAAGATATTGTAGTACTGTGATAAAATGTGGTGGGGTTTTTTTTCTTTCTTTTTTTTTTTTTCCTACATATTCTTATTGTTGGTTATGTTAGCATGCTACCTGAGAAGCACATTAATAGATTTAAGGGAAGTCCAACTGCAGTATTTTGGCAGATAACTTTAGAGTAGTTGTTCAATTTAGTTTTTGCATTTCCTTTGCATTTGTTAACCAGCAAGCAAAAAATACAATCTAGGGCTGATCTTCATAAAATTCTAATCTCTTCATCACAAAGAACTGGGAGTGGAAAGGAGTACTTGTGCTGTCTAGCCCTATCCCTGTATTTTTGGTCTATGTAAAACATTTATAATGTTGTGCCCATTTTAGGTTTAAAGCATCCAAATGAAAGATGGTGCAGAAACCTTCCTGAGTCTACTCTGGAGCCAAATCAAACAACCAACCAACCACCAAAAAAACCAACCAACCAACCAAAAACCTCACAAAACAAAACTGTCAAGTACAGGCAGGCATTCTTAGCCTTACAATTACTGGTCAAAGGATAGGTTAGATATCAGGTGACCTTAGCAAACTCTCTGACTGAATGAGCCACAAAGTTTCCTAACATATTTTTTCTCACATATATTCCTATATTCTTCATTCTAACCCATCTACTTCTAGCTATTTACTTCACAAACTTTTAAAAATCTTTCTACCTTTAGCAAATGATCACTATAAACGCTGAATGTAAATCTCAAGAACTAGAAGTAAATTATTCTGCTTCTTGTTTCACCAAGGCAACCTTATAAAAGTTATTAATTTATTGCTGACTTTTGTATACGGAGAGAATTTCACAGTACTCTGGGACATCCCTTCAGGATGGACATAATGGTAATCAGATCTGCTTCTGAGGCAAAGCTGACCTTGCTAGAATAAGTCCAAAGCATGTGCTTGAGATAAATCTACAGATATGTTCTTCCTAATACTACAGATTAAAGAACTGAGGGAGAAATGGTCTTCCCCACCCCCATTTTTTAAGCTGAACAATGTTTTGATAATCAAGACAGAAGAATGCTCTCCTCAGTCTTGTAGTTCAATGACAAGACTACATCTCGGAGAGGAACTCAAAACACTGAGCTGAAGGTCGCGTGCAAACAGATATAGCAAAACCTTCCTTTTCTGCCTTGTAAATACACATTAGTCTTGACATGCTTATCTCCTGAATTTTAACTTTTAGAGGTCAGCTGGACAAAGCCTTGTGAACTCTGCTAAATTTTGTGGTGATTTTGGAATAATTTATTTGAGATGACCATCCTATTCTTGTGAATCTTGGTGAAAATACTTCTTTGTACCTGTTTTTGTGTCCTCCAATTTGATGGCATTGCTGATGAGGTCAGCAAGACTCAGACCCACTAAAAGAATCATTCAAGCACTAGAAAATACCCATAGCTTCCGCTACTTTTTATCAGTTGTGAAGAGGTAATTTACTTTCGGGGACTGAATGGCTCAGGAGATCTGTGGTGAATTTCTATCTCTAAACAGTGTATTTGACTCAATCTTTCTCCTCCTCTTCTCAACTGAATTTGTTTGAATATTATACGGTACTGTCCTTTTATCCTTCTTTATTTGTCTAGCCATGCTTGGATGTTAGCTTCATTTGCTCAAAGAACTGAGCTATCACACTTGAGCAGACAACTCTTACATACTCCTTGCATATTTTGGATTTTAGTGGCAAATATGTAACCCTCATTATTCATTGATCTTTTAACACTTTCTGTGATCACAATGCTAACAAAAAACTTATTCTGTCCTCTTTAGAGCTGAAAAAACAGACCCATATTTATATGTATTTTTGGTATAAGTAGGGACAAATCTTGCGAACAATGTATAGAATATGTATACCTATCTGCATATGCAAAAAACTATTACAATTGTAATGACAGCATCCTTATTAGAGTCCACCACCACTAGATTTTCTATGTAATAGAAACGGTGATATTAGACTGCTGAGAGTCTGATGCTATGAAAAAGCAAAGGTAAAGTGGGTCATAGCTGAAGCCACTCCTCTGCTACAATCTTGAGAAGACTCAACAGCATGCAATTTTAGGACATTTGGCCCTTTGAAGGCAACCGTGAGGCTGATGTGGCCCCCGGTGAAAATGAGTTTGACATCCCTGCTCTAGAGGAACAAAATCTTATGCTCTGCAGGGTGCCTTGAAGCATCTGATGTTGACTTGCAACGGACTTGAAGTGTCGGCAGAAAGTTGACTATACCCGATTGTCAGAAAAGCAATGCAACTGAATTTTTTTGTCTTCAGACAAGGCCTATGAAGTCAATAAGGTTTCTCAGCAAACTCATCACTAGCATCAGTTCGAGATGTATGCTGATGTGTTAAATGGAATTAATGGCAATAAATCATTTGCATGTAGAAATGATGTCAAGTAGTGGAGGGACAGAAATTACTCTCTCAATCTGAAAAGAGGTCACTTTGTGTGGGGATCAATGAAGCTGACTAAGGTGGCGATGGGGTGGAAGGTGAAGCCTGTGCTGTAGCTCTGTGTATTTCATCTCTCACAACTGGGATTTTTTTGCTATCAAAAAACTCCCTAAATGCAACCCTTCCAAACCCCCAAAACTCACAGTAAAAACTGCAATTGTAATGAAGCCATTCAACTTATAAAGGGTTGGTATGTGTTACCCAGGATTATGGTATGTGCTTTTCATTGTTAGAAAGGTCTCAGTAAGAATAGTTATAAATTTTGGCAATTCATTATTTTAAACATTCAAGTTACTTAAAAAGATTCTATGAAAATCAGTTATCATTCATTAAAGACTTTTCAGTAATTTAAAAGTATCTTTCAGATTGCTTGTAAATGAAACTTAATTCCAAAACATGCTAACATAATACATGAGTATTAGATTACTTCATTGTAAGTATGGAATGCTTAACTGCATCTTCATGTAGGATGCCGACAGAGATATTGGACAATATTTTGTAGCTTGTGCTGCGTAAAGAAGTAGTTCCTCATGTAAGTTTTTGTGGACTCTTCTGTACTTAATATCTGTTATGTGGTAACCACTGACTAGAGGGAACCAGCTTTGCTAACCCTCGGTAACAAACATTAGAGCAAGAATATTGAGAAACTTCTCTCTGCTGACTGAGACTGGCATGGGGTCATGTTCATAGCAAGAAGAGCCAGAGAGTGTGGAATCCCACCTCCGAAGCCAACAGGTAAAGCAAAGCAGAAGATTTGTGCATGGTAAGGAAAAGATATTAAAACACGTATTTATAAAAGCTAGTCTCATCAGCAGTGCTGAGAATTCAATAATACATGCTCTGAACACATTCTAACCATCAGTAAAACCCTTTCAGTCAACCTGCGCTGCCTTGTGTTGTGTGACATTGCTGTAAGGGGAGAGGAAGATGAATTTGATGAGCTGAATTTGGCCTTGTGGATGGCAGGGAAATACACTGCCTCATGAATAATATACTAGAGCTTTCCTTTAATGGGGTGGGTTTTGTTTTTTGTTTTTTTGTGTGTTTGATGTGGTTGTTGTTTTTTGGTGGTGTTTTTTTTTTTTTCCTGCAAGTATTTTGCTCTGGGGACTGAGCATCCAGGCAAAAACCTAGTTTCTAAATGACTACACAGCAGCACTGAGATGCCAGTCAGTCTGATTTTTTTTTTCTTCTTTTTTTTCCACTCCTTTGGAGACTCTGTGAAGATAAATTTTTCTTCTGTTAAAACCATTACAAATTTTTTACTCTATTCCAAAACAATAAGCATTTTTCAGACGTTTTTGCTTTCATATGTGTTAGAGAGTCACTCATTCCTCAGATAAGCACTTCTGTACTTTCCATCTTCTTGCTCCTTTCATTTTCTCTGTGAAATTGTTTGAAATTGCCATTTTCACTTCAAATGCAAGGGGAACAGCACAGTGCACTTCCTAACAGCTGACGTGACATGAGGTATCAAGCTCTTTCCTCAGTTAAACACATAAAAGGCCATATGCTTCTTTTGATCTTGGGGGAGAAAGGAGAAATTCAATGGAAATTTGATATGCAAACTACAGATGTGGCCCTTACATAGCGATTTTCAAAGGGATCTAAACCTACATTTCATCTACTTTATGTGAGTAGGCATAATAGTTGTTCTCAGACATTTGCACAGAAGAGGTAGATTTACACAGACCAATTAGTGATTCTTTTGGAACAGGACTGACAACTTTTGCCTATAAGGTCAATGGGGCAACTCCCTCCTCCATTTATACTGCTGAAAATCAGAAATAGCAGTTTAAAACAGCAGCAATTCATCAGTGAAAAATCAGTTTGTGAAAAGAATGAAATCCAATGTTTTAAAACTTCGACTTTAAATATTGTAACTGGAACAATACTCCATATGTGCACATTTAACTGATTTTAGACAACATACATATTATTCACAAGCTTGTGTTTTCATTTCTTCAGCTTATATCTACAAACAATATCTATATTGCTTTTTTTGGCTCACTGAAGACACAGCAGTCTCTTTACTCATTCTCTTTAGTATGATTCAATATTGTTTGTAACTTTTTGCTTCCACAGCTTAAGCCTGATACAATAGGGAAACATTTCTGGCTACCTCAATATCTTAAAAACTCACCTGAAAACAACTGTTTTCTTTTTTATCTTCTTTTATTTTTCCACTGTTATTCTTTGCTACTTGTCTTTCTAATCATATTACTTATCTTTGCAAAGTGTTCCGGGATACAAGCTTACATATGAGATTTGCTGTCTAATTACTTGAAATGTATATGGAATTACATGTCTCATCTCAGTTACTTTACAATGGGGCAAAAATCTCTGGCAGACTGATTCAGACAATGGGCATCTGTCAAGCGAATAGAGATAGTCAATTTGTCAGAGTTGAGCACTGCATCAGCACTGAAATCTCTGTACCAAACGGGCTTAACATTTTTCCCAACATTCAATCTCTGGAGGGAAAAAAAAAAAGGGGAAAAAAAGGGAAGGGGGAAATTACTCTCAAATGGTCACAAAATAGAATAACATGATCAGAATTTCTTCTCTGAATGACAAAGATAGATTTCATACTTTAATATAAATGGCTAGAAAACATTGCAGAAAATATATAGCTGTTATTTAGGCATTATGTACTGATGCTTACAAATGCTTGTCTTTATATGCTTTGTAGTAAAATATGTTAAATATTCTTAAGTATTTTATTTATATATCAGTATATTAAAAACTCTAAATGGACTTCACAGAAAGAAAATACTATTCTCCCACTGCTGCAATACTATGCTTTTAGTACCAACTCCAGTTTGTACTCTGAGTGCTATTCTACTATAGCACTAGTCCAGGACTGAAGCCTGAATCTGGTAAAGAATTCAGAATAAATACATTTGTTTGTGAATTAAAATCTTTCCTCCTTCGTAAATTACTAGTGATTTTAAAGAAGATAGCCCAATTTTTGCTTAAAAAAGGATCCAAATGAATGGATACATCTGGATGCTGCCTTCCTCATGACTCATTAAAGTTTCTGAAGAGGAGGTTTCTGAGGCATATTCTGCTTTGACAACCAAAAATATTAAGAAATAAATGAAAAATCTGAGGGTAAAGTATTCAGAACTCTGTGTACTGCACAACAGCAAGCTGAACAGGAGAAAGATTCACTATCCAGATAAACACTAACGGCAAAGCTAGAATTGCTATGAGGTAGGTGCTTAAAAAAATTAAGTCTGTAGATTAGTGGTGACTATGTACTATACTATAAAACAGTATACTACACTATAACATGATTAGTGTTTCTTAACTAATCTTCACTTCTTTTTTCCCCTCCCTACTGTTTCACTAACAGTCTAAGAGGTGTTTTACATAAATACAGAACTGTAGGTATCCAGATCTTCTCAGCCTAACCTGTGGAAAGTTATTAAAAGTTCTATGAAGCTGATGGACCATTTGATGCCTGTGCCAGGTGAAGATATAAATAATCCTTGCACATAATGCGTCCTGTCTCCAGAACAGCCTGGTTTTGGATTTAACTAACTAATGACACTGAACTGTACCTCAGTAATATGTTCCGATACAGAGGTGACATGATTCTGCCATTAGTAATTCAAACAAGTTACATTAAAAGATATTGTACGAAAGTATTAATTAATAGCTTCAGGATTAGTTGATCATGAAGCTATTTGTGGCGGTACAGAAAGATATCAGTCACCTTCATCTTGGAATGATGAAGTCCTTGGAATAAATCTTTTTGCACATAATGCAACATCCTCAGCATGGGCTCATTCACTCATAATAATTAATAATACATTGTTTCTTATCATGTAAAACACAAATCATTATATATCATTCCCCTCAGTCAGACTAATAAATTTTATTTGAAACTTGGATCTCATCTGTAGAAGATTTTACTGGATTATAAAGAGTCTTTTCCCAGTCAATGAGAACATACTTTAAATTCTCTTCCTTTGCAATCTGAGAGTTCTGGCCAGAAAATACTGGTGAGAAAAATTCAGAACAGTTTATACTTATCAGTAGGATATGCATATGCTGAATTAACACCATCTGTTTTCAACTGATATCAGACTACTTTGCAAACTTTCAGCAACAATTAAAAAAAAAAAGCCAAAAAACCAAAAAATCCCCCAAAACCTCTATCTCTAAAGAAAGAGAGGAAATATTAATCTCATTTCACATGAAAAACAAACAAACAAAAAAGGCGTGAGAAAATCTTGGCTTTTTCTGCCTCTCCTTCATTACTGACTTCTTCCAAGGAATGGCAGCTGACGAGACTCCACATGCTGCGCCACAGCCCTTGTTTATTCGCAAGAGTGCGGATTCATCTGCCCAAGCGCAGATATAATGTAGAGAGCTAATCTGAGCTAGTCCTCCAGACTACTGAACTGGAAGAAAGTGCAATTTTTCTTCAGCACACTCCATAATCGCACCTGTTTCTCTGACTGACTGTAGAAACACATGTAAACCAGATGTCACCTGTAAATATCTCAAGACTGCAGCAATATGAATTCCTCCTTTTGGCTTCTTAGGCGGGATCTGTTTTGTAGCAGAGCTTTAATCCCTTTCTCTGTGCAGGAATCTCACCACCTCTGCAGTTCTTCAGAATATGACAGCTCTCCTCAGCAACCAGAGGGTCTGGGCTTGGCTTCAGTTTGATCGTTCAGGCAGTATTTATTTTATTCTGCACCCATGATGCTTTGCCTTCCTGGTCTAAGATTAAAGGTGGCAAAGTGAGCAGAGCACTGATTAACCACTTTCTCTAAAATGTGGTTCATGCTGAGTAACAGTGGCCATGTAACTCCTGCTGTAAGGCACAGATTAGAGAAACTCACTAAGTTTTTAACTGCTTAATTCAGGCCTTTCTATAAGCATCACAGCTAAGCCTTCTCTTTGTCTTTTCTGCTTCATCCTTACTGCTGTGCACCTGCAGAACAGCCTGTATCAAATCTCCTTCCCCTTCTTTCCAAAAGTGGCTTAAAATTTTCCAATGCAACAAACACATTCTATTGTAGAAAAATATGTCTTACTCTGCTTTGATACCATGTATAGCTCTATAAGGCTTTTCACGTTCTGTAAGGACCAACAGTCTTTCATGGTGGCAACACAGGTGTCAAAATCCCAATATTATACACTATTAGAATAGTATAGAAACAAAAGGCAGAATATAAACAAAAGGAAGTTTGTGAAACTCTCCCTGGTTACTGACACCCAGCTTCCAGGCTTCGCTCCATTCCAACAACTCACCAGCTTTCTGGTCTGCAGCAAATTCTGCATAATCTCCTATGCCTGAGCTGGACAAGTCACCCTCTCCATCAGCTCAGGTTGTGAGTCCATTCCTCTCCTCTGCAGTTTCTCAGTGTCTGCCTGGAACTTCCTTCTGCCTGAAACTTTTTTGTTTCCCCTCTCCCTCCACCCCTCTTTTTCTTAAGCATGAGAACTCCCCTTAAAATATGCTCATTTGCTCCCAGGGCAGGAGTAATCTCTCTCTCTCTCTCTCTCTCTCTCTCCAGAAGCTTCCAGCCAACCCAATCCTCTCCCTTTTTAAAGGAATGTAACTGAACCTGACAACAAACACACAGAACAGATCATCTGCCACAGATGGCTAAACTTACGAAGTGTGAAAACCACTCACAGTATGTCCAGATTTTCCATTACACTTTTTCTACAGCAAAAAAGGGTACTAGCCAGACCACACAAACTACCATATTCCTACTCTTATTCTCATATAAGAATGGCATTTCAAGTTTGATATAATCCCATCACCAAGTGACACAAGTTAAACAAAACCATATTAACCCCTCCTCCCACCCCAAATCTTCAACCACTTTTGCTACATTTACTTTTTTCTTTCTTTTTTTTTTTTTCCCCTGTTTTTCTTATATATGCATTCTATAGTGTTGATATTACACCAGACTTAATCCATGGAGCTGGGAAAGAGAAGTGGCAGATGTCTCATCATTTGAGAGCATTTAAAACCACACTGGACACCATCATCAGCTCTTCACCAAAGAAATCCAGTCAAGGCACTCAACTCAGTCTTGATTAGCTCAACTGCGAATAAAACTGGGAGAAAGTTCTGGCTTTTAGAGCACCCTCCATTTTTTCTTCTCAAGTATAAGTGGAAATAATTTTTATTCCTGATTGTTTTAGCAATTATTAAATCTGGTTTATATGATTAACACTGAAATCTAGATTCATTTTCAGAAGAGGAAGTGTTTCACTCCTGGATAAATTCAATGAGATGACATCTTAGCAGGCAATGTGATATTTAATCCAACTGTGCAGGGTTGGGGAAGAAAAAAAACAGTAACCTTTAATGAATTTTCTTCCTACTCTTTTAATAGCAATTATACTTTTTTAGAATCATGACCTTCCTTTTCCCATTTCTGCTTACTGTGACAAGCAGGACAGGAAGATAGAAATTTGGCAAGCTTGATTTTAAACACTAATGAAGACAAAAATAAAGGCAGCAGAAAAAACAGAAGTTACTGTAAAAGATGTGCCATTTGCAGTTTCTAAACCTACACTTGTATCAAAAAAAAAAAAAAAAAA
>VWYH01002719.1:198668-227983 GCA_013399365.1 Pampusana beccarii
AAAAAAAGAAACAGAACTTAAACCAACTGTGATGTTTCATGACATCATGTACAAATGAAATTTCTTATGGTTGACCTGAATCTAGGATATACTTTCACTGCAGATACAAATTTTCAGAGCCCCTATTATTCTTGTTCCAAGCCATTCTTTGCCCACTACTGCCATAGGTCAAAAAAAAAATCAATAATAAGTAGCTCTACTTGATTTGATGCATATGGACTATGCCAATTACCCTAAACATGAAGTGCACAGTGAGTTTTACTACAGAAAGACAGGAAATAAACAGTAAAAGATGTTTAAAAGATTATGCATATTTGGGGTGGTTCTCTTCTCTGTTGTTTTTATGTGTTCTCACTGGTTTAGCATTTCTAGTGACACTAATGAGCCTGAAGTTGATCTTATAAGTAAACCCAGAGTTTACAAAGAAAAGAAAATGAATGAAACCTTGAAATGTATATAATAATTCAAATTTGCATTCTAGACCAGTAGTAGGGTAAGGGCTGAAAAAATTAGTTCAGACTATCCAAACCAAACGGATACCGAATATACTAGTGACATTTTAACTTCACAAATTATCAGGCTTTACAGCCATGTCATTCAACATTTTGGGGTCCAGATGGAAAGTCAAATGATTGCTCTAAAGTCTTGAAGGGCCTGATGTTCACCGTGGTCTATAGCAGCCTAAGGCGCAGAGTATGGATTCACTTTCTTACATACAACAAATGGCAATATTTATGGGTTGAAAGCAGAACTGCTGGGTGCAAGCGTGATTTGTCAAATATGTGCTCCCTGATGACTGAAGAAGGCAAAGGTGACTAACGGTTTTTACCTGGTGAGGACATCAGAAGAAAACAATACAAATCTCCAACTCAACAAAGGTTTAAGAAAACCGTACTGGACAAAACGAAAACAACCAAGGTTTTACAGTAACAGGATAAACAAGACAAGAACACTTATTAGTTAATATTTAGTTAGAAAACAAGGAAAAATGGCTGAGCACAAAGAGGGTTTTTCTAAACGTTCATCGCACAGTGCTACCGCTGCAATTCACAATGAAGAAAGAACTTTAGCTAGGATTAAAAAATTCAAACAGGGACGCACCCTGGTATCCCCAAGGTAAGAAGGGCGGAAGCCTTGGCTTGTCGAAGGCCCCCAGGATGGAGGCCTTGGCTTGTCGAAAACAGTAAGGCAAAGGATGGGAAGACAAGAAGCACAGACTTTAAGCAGCTGAAAGTCACCATTCAGGAACAGGCCATAATGGTATGTTTAATAGTACTGTAGAGGTGAGGAATGCCTACCTGAAACACTAAATACCTGGACGCTAGACAGTGTCTGATGTAGAAGAATAGTTTTGGTCACCTATATAAAATCTTCGAGTGGCAAAGTTTTTGTTTCAGTTTTCCTCATTTCAAGATAAATCTGGTGTTGTGCAAGTTCTAAGATTATTAGCTTTAAAAAGCACCTAGATCCAAATGAAAAACTTAATAAAACTATTTGTATTTCATATTTTGTAAATTATGAATACTTTTGATATTTATTTAAGGTAACCAAAGCAAAATCACTTGGCTGAAATATTTTGACTCATTACATTTAACACTTAAAGGGTTTCAGGCTTATTAGCCATTAATTCATTTGCCTCTGAGCTAAGACTGACAATAAGTTATTGTCAATAAGCATGAATCATGAATTGATATTAGAGCTTGGAAAGACCAGAATACAGATCATCAAGTCATCTTCCATGATGAAGATTACTGTCATTTACTTTAATTGAGGCAGAAACCTAAATGGTTTTTACTTCATTTTCAGATGACAGACAGTATTTATGTTCATTGATCTTTGATAAGTCTGTAAACAAAAGTTAAGAACCTCTCCAGAAGTATTACAGAACTTGTAATACTTACAGAACCAGCTGTTTGTATTTCAGCAGGAAACATGAAATCCTTTAATTCTCAGATCTCTCTCCTGATATCCGAATGAGCGATAATCATTTGAGTACATACAGCAGACAGGAGCCAGGCTGGCTGAACAGCGATGAAGATTATCTTGCCTGACAAATCATTTATGCCATTTACCTCAGCATGCATTATCTATGAGCTCTGTGTATTAGTGTGCAATTCCTTATCTTCTTGTTTGAACATCAGTTTACACATAAACACTAAGTACATTTTTCTTTATCTGCTCTGATCTCTTTCTGGGAAACACTAAATGACTTTGTATCTGACTATAGCCAACATTTTTAATCTACACTGCTTTGCTGCCACAATACCAGTTCCTTCTCACAGAATTTTACAAACTATGTATTCATGAAATATAACTACAAGGCTGTAATATAATAATAATTCCAGAGATTTCAGAATTAGAAAATGGAATACATATCCAAAATATTTTAGCTCAAAGCAACACGAGAAGAACAATGTTTTTTTTTAAATTTTAGAACAATTAAAACTCAGGACCAAGTCAGGAGAAATCCACTGGCACAAGTGTCTCCTCCAAAAAGCAAACCTTGAGGTCTTTGTAAGACTTAACAAGAAGATTCCAACGAGGACAGAAAAGGTGATCCCATTACTTCCTTACATGTTCATAGATCTGGGTCAGAGCATAAGATCAGCCTGCTCCATTCAAGAAAATATTTCTTAACATCTATGCTCATGTAATGAAGCCCCAACAGCGCAGTCGTCCTATGCAGCAGTTCTCAAAGGACACTGGAAAAGCACTGCACCATTTTATATATATGGGTCATGTACACGAGGAATACACTGTCCTGTGAAAAATCATGTATTTATGTGTAAAAAGTATGTGCTTTTTTGTGGACCATTCTCCAGCTCACCCCAGCAAAGGTAAGCAACCAGCGATCCAACAGATCTGGAACACATCTAGTTATTCGGAAACTGCTGTGCTTGAGGCTTTGGAAACACTCAATATGAGAAAATGTCTGCCGCAGACTTCCTGTATGAAGTGAAAGAACAGGTTCAGAAAAAAAACAGTATTCTATCCCAGCACTTTCCTTAAAGGACTGAATATGTTCTAAAATACAATAAAGATTTATATTTTCCATTCTATCTCCAGATTAAAAAAAAAAAAAAAAAAACAACATTTTTAGGGATAAAAAAATATGTTGCATTTAATAGTCAGCATTAATTTAAAAGAAATATTGTGCTAACTTTCCAGGGGTAAGCCAAGTTCTATTACAGAGGATGACAGCTACCCTCAGAAGCTATCTCATTCTTTTCTGAAAATATATGTATTGGTCACTGTCATGGAGAAAAGGTTGAATTAGATGGACCTTGGTCTGAAATTGTGTTGCAGATCTTGCCCTTACAAAACTACACTCCGGTTGTTGAACTGCACATGAAAAAAACAAATACCTGAAAACCTTCAAGTTGTTCTTCAGTTTATTCTTTCTGTATGACCCACTCAGGATAAACTATAAAACATCCATTTCAACTTGTTCTTTCTCAGTTCTCCACTAAATTTCCAAACTACATTCAAACCCTGAATATTCTGAACTGTGGGGGAAAAAAAAAAAAATATTTCCAACACATTACTTTAAAAAGGTTTTGGAGTCTTATAGGAGTAATACTATAACTTTCAGCAGAAGACTCACGAGTGATGACACTGATTTTCAGAGAAAGGATGAGAAATATACTGGTATTTTAAAGCATTTACATGTTTTTCCCCATTACATAATTACCAGCTGTTCAGTGTAATAAAGTCAAAACATACTTCATTTGCAATGTCTATGCTTTGTGAGCAGACTTTTCTTGTTCCACCTTGTTTCTTAATGTATTGCTCATTCCAGTGCCCATATAACATAATGTATCAATATAGGTAAGTTACAGGTCAAAATAAGTTACTAGAAACTGATAAAAACAGAATCACAAATCTGATACAAAGTGAGACTTCTACAGTCTCAGCTATTCTATAAATATCTCCAGTTCAATACACACATTCAGAGCTATTCTATATATTGAAGCCCTTGTGGGCTTTGAAGCAAATGGAGCTGATTATCATCATCTGTCACTTCCCACCATTTACTTTATTGACTGTATTGTCAATACTTCCAGAACAAGTCAGATGATTGAAAATTCTTCTCTATTAATAAAAACTTTTTTTTTTTTCCCCTCAAAAAATATTTTCAGTATGATCAAAAGTAGAGGATAGGAAAAAATGTGTTTCAGGAGAATCACTGTATATTTTTTCAGCTTGCCAGCTGCCAGGGCCTCATTTTCACTTTGTCTCTAAAGGCAGTTCGCAAACTATCACTTTTTTTTTTTCTATTATACAAAACTCCATTATTTTTTCCTGTGCAAACTTGAACTTTTCCAATATAAAATTCAGATTTTAAGTCTTAAGATTTTCTTCTACAACATTTTCAGTGGCACTAACTATTTAAAGCATTGAAATGTACAGCCTTCCTCCCTGTTCCCCACAGTCCATCTATTTGGGGGTTCCTTTTTATTTATAATAATCAGAACTCATAAATTTTGTTTAAAAGGAAGTGCAAAAAAGCATCCCCATATTGGAAACAGTGGAAGAACCAGTTGAGAGTAAAAAATTCATTTTAATTTCTTTAAGGCATGATCCACATCTCACTGAATCAACAGAGTGTACCATTAGCTTCAGAGAATTGTGTATGAGTTATCTAATTAATGTCATCGACAACAATCCCTGAGACATAAGCACAAGCCTCCATGGCTTTAAAAGTCAGTGGAGATACTCAGCTTTGAACTTAAATCATCATAATAGATCACAAAGGGCTCAGCAGTAATGCTGCTTTAAAGTATTTCCCTCTCTCCTACTATTCCACATTTCTTTCTGCATCCTCAGTTGTGCCCCGTACACCAGAATAAGCCGGTAAACTGCAGCAGACACAACCTTGCTGCTGAAACTAGTATGCAGATAAATGGGAGAGTATGTCTAGTACTGCTAATGTGCATTATCTTACATAAAGTGCAACATTAATATAAGACTTCTAGTTCTTTAACTAACTTCTTCAGAGCCAGTTCAAATATTTCCACATAATACACATGTGCTGGATACATGTTTGTTCTCTGAGATTCATGCCTCTCCTTCTTTTCCCACATTTAATTTCAATATATCATCTTTTGAAGTTTGTTTTTGAGCTTGATCAGTTTGATGGCATTTCTCCATGCCTTTTTTTTTCTGATAATATTTCTATCCTTGGTGGTTAAGGTGGCAATTTGGCTGACATAACACCACCAGAAACTGCTGCAAATATCAATGAGGCAAAAGATTCACGAAGCCAGCAAACATGCTTGAGAAAAATGACTCAATGGTGAAAACACAGAAGAGAAATGACATGAAGAAACAAACAGAAGAAGAAAAGATTACAATTAGCAAAGGACAGGAAGAAAGAATGGAGAGAAAGAAAAGGACTAAAAAAAGTTTGAAGAAAGGACGGAGAGGTTACACAGGCTGAACAAAATAGGACCATGTGCATATCCAGTGTCAACTGGATGCAGATGACTGAGAAATAAGAAATAGAAACAGAAATGGGGTGATCATTTTCTTCTTGTTTTCTACCTTATACTTAGCCTTCTACATTAAGCAAACAAACAGGTAATTACAGAAGAGAGAAAAAACTGTTATTCATTTTATTATTTCCCTTTTTTCTTCAGTTATACCTTAATCATTTATCTTAATTTTTTTCTACTTTAAACCACAGATATATTATGATGTATCTATAATTATGAAGTTAAATTAATAAAATACACGATCTCTTTTAACAGTCATTGCTCCTGTGTTAGTTGGATATGATTACTTATGGATTATAAAGAAACTTTGCTATTTCAACAGGATTTGAAAGACATCTTCATCTAAACATGAAACGATTTCCTTAAATATATTATAAGCAATCGATACTGAGTACTAATGGAAAACACTAGTATTTCTTCAAGACCAAGGGTCATATACCTCAAGAATCTTTGAAGAATTTGTAAAACAAAGTAGAAATAGGAGTCAAAAGCATTCTAGTCCCAGAGTTACTCTTCTGCAAGCAAAATTATAGCTATTTTAATACAGAAATTTGCTGTAAAATTATTAAAATTATCCAAGATTGAGGAAAATATTTCAAGATTCTAAAAATCATATTCAAAGAAATTAAAGAAAAAAAAGGCATGAATGGGTGCCAACTTCAATTTGGGATGGAGCTGTAAATCAGAAGTGTTTCAGCAGTGCTCCATCACTTCCCCTTCAATTGTAGCTTCTTGTTACTTTTATGTAAAACACAGAAATACTTTTTATATCATATTTTTGAATGAAATCTCTTGTTGAGATATTTTACAGAATATTGTCACTGGATTTTGGGGATCTTTATTTCCAATCACAGATATCCATAACATAGGAGAGAAAGAGGCATTTTCTAATGCGTCAGTTAAAAATCTAGAATACATCTATAATAGATTTTGTCTCTACAATGAAGACAGACATTGACGTTTTTCTATCTCTGAATTTATATATTACTTGTGCATTACATGCCTATAAACAGATACTAGTTTTTATTATGAAAGGATGAATTCTCAAACCTTCAGTGTATCAAAAAAAAAAATCTAGAAAAAAAGGAGGAGGTTTTAGTGGCAAAAAAAAAAATCCAGCAATTTCTCAAATTAACCTAATTATGGGGTTTAAGAGCTTAATGGGGGGCATAGGATAGTGTTCCCTGAACTGTACTGTGTAATTTTTTATAATGCTGCATAGGAAGTGCTTGAGGGAACATAATTTGCCTCTGAAGTGAAGCAGTACAGCAGTTCGAGTGTCAACGCACTCCAGCTAATGGGAACAACACCACTAACTAGAAGAACAGAACTCAGATGGGAGGGGTTCCTGTCCTCTTCCCATCCTGTTTTATATCCACCCAAAGCATAAAAACCCCTTGTCTAGAGAGCCCAATATAGCTCCAGCTAAGATAGCGTGAGAAGAGTGGTTTTTTTCAAAGAAGAGAGGTGAAGTGAACCGAGCTTCTTCAGCTTGGAAAAAACAGCTAATTGCTGTTTTCAGCTCTGAAATGCTGCACTACTAAAAAGACAGAATCAGACTCTTCTAAGAGATGAACAAAAGCCAGAAGTTGCACAAGGGAAATTAAGCATTCTTTGCTATGAGAGCAATGACATCCCAGAACAGGATGCTCAATGAGACTGTGAAATCTACATCCTTGGAGACCTTCAAAATTCAACTGGACAAGCCCTCTAGACATTAGATCTAACTTTGAAATTAGCCCATCTTTGAGGTGCAGGTGGGACTACATGACCTCCATATAACCGTCCCAATATAATTTGTTGGTGATCGTTTTCTCAGTCACTGTCATGGCTGAGGAGTTTTGCTAGTTAATGTTTCCAAAACATAACAGGGGCACCAACACCCTGATGGATTTGCTGCCAAGATGCCGTGGAAGGTGTGAAAGAGTAGGGACTGTAGCATTTGTTTTTATTAAATAAAAGCTTCAGCGTAGGCAAGAATGTTCCATAATTGCAGTGTTGCTAAGATCAAAAATACCATTGTTTGTAAAATACCCTCCAGAAAAGCCATTTGCATTTTTACATATATTATATATATATATATATGTATGTATAAAGTTAAAATGTTACTTTCATAACATTGTCAAAACTTTTTGTTTTCTTCGGTGAGCTTTTGTTTTGGGTCAAATCATGAAGAAATGGGAAAAAAAAAAAAAAGAGATAAAAATGAATTCCTTTGCCTGGGTTATGGTTCTCTCAGACAGGCAATGTTCGAACAGGCTGTAAGAACATAAGGACGTGGAGCAGCCTACACTACTGCTGTCAAAAGAATGACTTTTAACACCTAAAGCAATATCTGCAGGCATTACTATAAAACTTTCTATGTTACTACATCACTGATCAAATGAGCAAAAGACAAACACATTGATTCCTTTCTGTTCTTCCTAGAGGGCCTTGGTATTTTGGCTGTGGATTTTAACTTTGGTATGATAAAAGAAATATCAATGTAATATCACCATGTAAGTGATTAACCCAGACAGGAAAACTTCTGAAAAAGACAATTATTGGTTCTAACTTTAACTCAGACAAAAGGCATGATATTATTTCATTGTTGCCCTCTTACACCATATATATGTAGCTAAAACACAACTATGAAAGAGGTTTCAGAAAATGTGCTCCATAAATTTATGAAGTAAACAGTACTTCCAAGCTACCTTAAGATTTCCTGGGGCTTACGTTACTTTATTTTATTAATGCTATACAGCAATTGAAAATAAACACTGAGCCTGAAATTAACCTTCTCTGTATTAGGCTTAAATTTTAGGTGGGTGACTCTCATTCTGATCCACCCTGTACATTACCCTTCCTGACAGCCTTTTCACCTCTGGCAACCACTGTCTAAATCAAGCAGTTATCCAGATTTAGAGAAACCAAGGCCATTAGACTTCTCATCTCACACATACTGAGGAAATTACCAGCATTCAGTCCTCCTTCAGGCCTTCCTCCATACTAGGTATTTAATTTCAAACCCTGCCTTTACTTTTAGTTAATGGTTAGCCCATTTAACCTGGTTGGCATTTATGGTCCTACACCAGGGAAAAGGCTTGCTAGGCAGTATAAGAGCACAGTCAATGCTTGAGCTGGATTCAGCATTTGCAAACAGCTTGCAAAGTGAGTCAGGTGAGATAATAAAAGCTGTATTTT
The DNA here is from genome assembly GCA_013399365.1 of Pampusana beccarii. Lineage (NCBI taxonomy): Eukaryota > Metazoa > Chordata > Aves > Columbiformes > Columbidae > Pampusana > Pampusana beccarii. Next base: position 207,347 of record VWYH01002719.1, read on the forward strand.
GATAGGAATCATTTAGACTGGATGAGAGAAAGTGCCAGAGAGAGACTGGTTGGGAAACAGAAGTAGAGTTTAGCAAGGAGATCAGAGAGAAGATATGGACAGATGGAGAATGTGAACAGAAATTGAACCAAGACCTGAATTCAGTCTGTACAAAATGCAAGAAGTTCTGGAGAAGGAGAGCCAAAAGACAAGCTTCCTCTGTAGTCTCATATGGAGAGGAGGAACATGAAGACAGAAATTGCAGCCTCTGCACCAGTTTCGCAGAGGTGTCTCAGCCATATCCTGTGACAATGTTTCAGACTTACCCCTGTATTTGGAGTTTCTAAATGGCTGACTTAGTCATCACAGCACTGAGCAAAGTGGCTACTGCTAATTCCTATTCATTCTAAATGCAGAGACTGAAAGCACTTACATTATGGATCAGAGTCCCTCAGCTGAACATTGCAGTAGGTAAATCACTTTTTTGAGTTTACGTAAAAGTTTACCAGTGTTCAACTCCTTCCTGGTAAGGAAACTGGAAATTATTTGGAAAAACTGAAGCAAGAAGATAAGAACAAAGGAAAAACTGTCTTGGTCTCTCCAGGCCAGATTTGAGAACACAATATTTTTGCCTGCTGACTATTACAGGAATCTACAGTGACCGGGTCAGGTGTGATTTTACACCACCAATATCTAACATTGAACATGATCTTTCCAACCCTTCATACCTCAGCTAGGTAGCCTATGTGCTTGTGTCAGTCAAGGAAGATGCTAGACCTCTAGGCTTCTGAAGAGAAATGTAAGGAGAGGAAAGCGAAATGGGGAATAAATACCCCTTCAGCTAAAGGACAGAATAAGATAGTTGGCATTTAGGCTATTTGATTATGGATGTATTTTCTTTGTCTCAGCTTCCTATCTTTTAAACAAAGACTGTTATCACTGAGGTCATTCGGATTATAGAAAGAAACCTATAAGGTCTGGGGGGTTAGTTTACTTGAGCAGTCTGTGATAAATGCTGTATCAACAAAAATTGACAGTAATGATGTGGGTAATAATGTGTGAGAAGAGCCATGAAGAGTAAAGAAAGTTGTATTTAATTTTAGAATTCAATTTTTAAAGATAATGCTATTACTCGTACTGCTCAAGATATTCTTGTCTTGGAAGCAAAATCAGTAATGTAGGCTATCTATCCCTTTATGTTATTCCCAATATTCAGAGGTAAACCAGTTTCAGTAAAATATATTGATTCTGAGACATTAGTGCTATTGCAGTTATAACGTTCTTGTATATAACAACTAAATATCCCAGGCCACAAATTGTGATAATCCATTTCTTGCCTCCCCTGGATGTGGAGGGTGGTTAGTAGCTGTCCTAGTTACAGTAATGTTGAACACAGTGACAAAGTGTTATCTTGTCCAGCTGTGGCTTTCTTCCGAGATTAACACAACCAGATCCTTCAGCCCTTCAATCAACGTCTTGCTGTATAAACCTTTTATCCCTTCTCTCTTGCTCAACTTAGAATTTTTTCAGTCCCTCTAACTCTGAAGTGGTGCTGACCTAAACTGCATGTAGCATCATAGCTGAAGTCTCACCAACCACTGAGCAGGGCAGAACAATTACAACATGTATCTTACATGTGCACAAGTTGTCAGCATTTACCAAGAACACCACTGCTTTTCACAAAAGCACTGAATATTTTAAAATCATATTAAGTCTGAACTTTTGCTACTACACCTGAACATTTTCAGTACTGCTTTTGCATAAACAGCTATATTTCTGGATATTTTTTTTTTCTTTTGTACCTGTACTGTCTGTATCATTACTGAACTTGATTTTGGAACATTGCTCTGAATTGCAATTCTGGTTTCCAAAGTAATTGTGTTTCCTATATTCATCAGCAAAGCTATGTGAGTGCTTTCTCCATACTCTAAATTGACATTGAATTATTAAAAAGTCAAGCCTATGACAAACTCTTGTTTGACCCATTTAAAACTGCCTTCCAGTTCGACAATGACCAATTTGACCTAATATATCTACTTCCAGCTGGCAGATGGAAAGTAAACTTCCATTAAAAAGTAGTACTTGCAAAAGTTTTAGTTTATCAATAAAAAATGCTGTGCTGGACTAAGAAACAAGTGCAGTAGAAGAGACTATTTTTCTCAACATTTCATACTAAAATTTGATTTTGCAGCATCAGTATGTAAACCCATATGCCTACACCTAGTGTAATTCATAACTGTAAATAGTTATTTATCTTAACAAATTATTTTTAATATGAAATCATTATCTCAGAAAAACAATGTCTGAATAGAATGATTTTGAGGATCAGAACCAAGGTAAACTTAGTTCTAGTATTGGCAAGCCTTATTAATTAAAAACAACAACAACCACCAAAAGAATGAAGAAATGAATGAAAAAACAAACAAATGAACAGTGTTTTTAGGCCACATTGCAATTTGAAACACCAATAGCATGACTGAATCTGGCCTGGAAAGTATTTCCAGAGATGAGAAGTAAGACTTCAGAGCTCTGGTAGACAATTTCTGAAGTTATAATACTAATGCAGTGATGATTATTAAAAATACATGCCTAGCAGAGTTCTAAAATTTTTAGTAACACATATGCTAAAAATAAATTCATCTCCAGGGACAAGTATGTCCTTGGAGAAAGTATGCTTAGGTATCGAAATTTAATGGAGATGCATCTCTTTAAAGTCTAAAGAATTGATTGCACAGAATAATTACGTCAATACTGGCATATCCTGAGCTGTTTCTAAAAAACAGAAACAAAAAAAACAAATCAATCAACCAACAGAAACAAAAACAAACCTCCCGTACAAACAAACAAACAAATCCCCCCAAACAACCAAACAACAGGGAGAATTTTAAATGCACTGGTTTGTGTTAAAGCAGCATCCTAGATGCCTTATATGCAGAGGCAAGGTAACCTTTCACACAGTGGAGAATGAAGGGGCATTCAGAACATCTTTTTACTGTTCTGAGTATTTTCTTTTATTTAATTATATCTGATTATAAGTTTTGGATGTACTGTGGTACTGCTTTGCTTTTTTAGTTTTATTTATTAATCTTCCTATAGGACATATGAGCTATCATGGGATTTTGCCAGTCTTGGATCATTTCCAAGCAACACTTTATCACATTTGGCTGACCAAGACAATATTTTACAAACTGAAAAATAGCTTAATAAAATGATGGTTAAAAGTGTTGGAATTAAAGCTTGCATTTTGTGAAGAGATGAAGTTCGGACTCCTTTGACAAGAATGAATTTGTTTTCTCTAGTTAGTGCCCATTGCTACAGTTTGCAGGGAGGTTTTCATGCATGCAAACTAGATTTCTTCTGGAGAAAACTAAATAGGAAGCTCCATCTTAAGTGTATCATAAATGCGCTCAAATTCCAGCAGGGAAAACCAGTCCAAACAAATGACTGGCACCCTTTGGACAACAATACAGTATGCTCACAGATATTTTAGCATCAGCTACTTTTATCCATCGTTCTGCTTTTATTACACCAAACAACTTGCTAACATAGCACAGTCAGTGCTTCCTTTCTAGGGCGGATGTAATAGACATGGGTCTTCTGTTGCTTTTGGAGAATGTACATTCATTTTCTCAGTACAATATGATTCTCCTGTGCTCCAGTCACAGCTGCTCATGATAAACTGGACAGAATACGATGCAGGAAGCCAAACTTATCAGCAAAACATGCAAAAGAAACTCGCTTTTGATTTCAGTCAGGCAATTACTCCAGTAGAAATTTTACCCTCCCACTACCTATATTCAGACTAACTACAGTAACTCATGGCACGGCAGGAGATGAAAGTCTGAGGCAAAACAGAGCTGAAGTAGGAAAACTTGCTGGTCAGTATGAGTCCCTCTGTTATTCTTCAGTGCCTGCTTGGTTCTGCTGCATACATTTATATGCTGTATTTATTACTTTAAAGCAGGGAACATGGCCTCTCTCTTACACGCAAAACTCAAAGTATTCTTAAAATGGATAGCCAAGATCACCTGGTCAAGATCACCAAGACAGCTGTAAATGAGTGCAAAGACATTATTGTACCTTTATTCTTCTTTGTCTTTTATGGAAGAAAAAAGGATGAGGAATGGGACTTATGGCTGGGGCAGGATTTTTTAATGTGTATATGAGAGCTGGCTTAAGAGGAAGATGGCTACATTGACAGCAGGTGAGAAAAGGCCCAAGTGACAGAAAACCTAGGCTTTTTGTCAACTCTGCCATAAATCTCATGCTTTACACAAGATTGGTAAGGCTCCTCTTTGAAAAGCAGAAGAGTGAATACCATAATAATTTTCTATTATTCATGAATGTCCCTTGGTTGAATAGAGAAAGTGTGAAATCAACTAATTTAAAAGTATCAGGCAAGACAGACTGACCCAGTTAAATGTGCTTTAGAAAATTATGTTTATATGATATGTTGACCAAGTGTGGGGTAGTCTTTCTGTCTGAAGATCTGACAGATGGAAAAAAAAATGCCTTATTTGAGTCACACAAATGTTAATCCAAAGGATTTCAAATACAGCACAAGAAGCAGTAGCTTGAAATGTTGACAAGACTTTAAATTGTAAATAATTCAGACCATTAGGGGAAAAAGTAATCTTAAATCTAGCTAAAACCACATAATTAAAGGAGAACATAGATATGTCTTTACTATTTACACAGGGATAAGATTGTCTAGAATTTTGAGTGAGATTGTCTAGATGTGAGTGAGATTGTCTTTTCAACTAAGTTTCTAGTGAATTCATTTGAAACACACAAAAAAGTGTGTGACTTGATAACCAAGCACAAGAGGAACTCACTGGGTACATCTACATCTTCTCTGAACTGCTGACCTGAATTAAATCTCAAAATAAGATGTCCTGGCCATAGGCAATGAACCAGACTCCCGTGGAGCTGCAGGGACTCTTCAGGGATGCAGGAATGTGTGTGTGTAATCAGACCTAGTGATGTAGCCTGTTGCTACACAGTGTTGTAACACACTACCGGGCGAAGCCAGGTGTGCATTTCACAAACTGCCTGCAAACCCTTTGAACCATGGCAATCAGGCTGCTCCCAGACTGTTCTTTAAGACTGGCATAGGCATGGCCAAAATGAAGGCCCAGTTGTCACCTGTGCCTGAAGAATTTCATTAAAATCACAGCCCACAGGCATAACTCAGAAGCAAAGGAAAGAAAAACAAAACAAAACAAAACAAAACTTACGCTTTAAATCTAGGTTACTCTAACATCATACTGCCAAAGATGGTTCTTCACTCAACACCCATTTGCACTTAAACCCAAATAGCAGCTCTTTCTGCCAGAGGTAATGGCTCATTTATACTGAAATATAAATTTTACAGAAAACAAAATGTTCTTCCTTTTTTCTGGACCAGTTCACAGGACTAAAATGGAAAACTAAAGTAATTGAATTAAGCCTTTTGCAGTCACAAACTTGTGACCACCTATTTCTCAGACCACAAAACGCTTCTGAAGATTTTACAATAAGAGCTGTAAGAAAGTACCAACCCCTTTTGGCTGGAATTAGCCCCAGATAACAAGAAACAAAATGCAACAACAATGTCCTGTGCTCCAACAACAGCAGAAATCTCTTACCTGAAATTCTGACATGACACTAAGAAAGAACCTACTTGCTGAGGAAGGTTAACAGAAATACCAAACTCCAAACCAGGTAGCTAGTCCTACCCTTTATCTCTATTCATTACCCGAGCAAAACATTCCTCACTGTCATACAAGTCTGGTGATCAGCTTAGTCCTGAATAAACAAGCAAAACATCATGGATGTCACATACGGAAGATTTTAATTCTGCTGGGAGCAACCACCCTCCTTCCCCTCTCCAGTGCCCAGATGTACAGCACATCCGACACAGCAAAGGACAACCCAAATCACTGCTGTCCCAACCTTCAGTTTTAAAGTTGAAAAATTTAGAATGCCATAGAAGACAAAAGACAGATTAATGTTCCTTGCTTTCCTTACTTTTAAATTTATGTAATTTCAGGAAATTTTCACTTTAAAAATCAGTATAAAATCATTTCTGGTCTTACTACAGCAATAGATTAAATCCTGCAATTCTTACCTAAATAAAAAAACAATCTTTTAGGATTTTGCTTGAAATCATTACCTTTCTTTTATTATCGTATAAAGACTAGAATTATATTTGCCTTACAACTGCAACTCACATCAGACAAAAATTTTGAGGAAAGTCTCTGTTAACTCTCTTAATAAACAGATTGATAGAATTTGTTCGAAGTGTTGAAGCTTACATGTACATTTTCTACCCTGAAGCTGACAGGCTGTTGACAGATGTATCTTTGCATTACTTCCACTAATACAAACACTTCTGCTGAGTCTTTATGCACTGCTTAGCTGTAGACGTTACATGTGAGCGACAGTTTATATGCAAGACCTTTTGCAATTTGCTTCAGTTTAGTTGAGCAGGCATTTTGCATCCAAAGGCAATAGGAAGACAACTTCCATCTTTGATTACACACATGCAATTTGTACAAGTGCTGAAGCTGACTGTGACTGGCATGTGACTTGATTCTGTGATGCTCTGGTGCAAAGCTATTTCTTCATTAAAATAGACAGGTACTCATAACTTTTTGTTGCTGCTGAATGGACAAATTTCAATCTCCACTTCCAAACTCTACTAACACTCCCAGTGCCCTCAGAGAAATCACTGCTATGGCTTTGCACCCTGTGGAATGCTACCACGCCAGGCTGTGGACAGTCTATCAAAGTCAGTCCTGAGGAGCTCATTGCCACTGGGAGCTCAAGTGGCCCAAAGCTCACAAAACAGCAAAATGTGGATCTTTTCAAAGTATCAGTTCCACAGGGGTGGTTTCCACAACTTTTTTTTTTTGGTGACAGACAGTAAATGAAAATGTAATGTAAACATATAACTTGTTAGCTGAAAATTAAATGTGCCATCACTGAAAGCAATATTATCTGCAAACTTATTATTACGCGATTAGCTACCAAGTTTTCAGCCTTTCCCTTACACTAAACTAGACAAAACATTGTAATAATTTCTTATAAAAGGTGCATTAAGGAATAAAATCCTATTTAAAGCAGGAGAGACATAATTTAATCATTTTAGTCACAGTCTCCATAATATTTTTTTCTTGAAATGTTGTAATAAATATATTTTTCCACTGAAGAAGTACATGAATGATGAAAGTATACTGCCTGAAGGACAAGGTATCATTCCATTGTAAACCTTTGAAAGAGACCAATTTTATTCTCACCCTTTTAGTCCTACTGATTGCATAAGGATCAACATTTTTTTATAAACTATAACAAAAAGAAGACTCTGAAAAATATACATGAACACATTAACACCCTTTTCACGTGCAGTGCTTATGAATGCAGACAAAGACATAATCCTGAAACAAGAACTATTAAAAAAGCAAGGAGATATTCATCCATGCAAAAAATATTCATATACACACTCAATTTTCCTAAGGTAGTGAAAGATTAATCTTTCCTTGCCATTTTATTCTTTATGTTCAGCTCTAACAAATTCTCTTTTCCAGTGTGAGCTGCTTCACAAGTTTTTCTGCACTGAATTTCATTGTTTTGAATGACTGAACTGATCCCTTCCACCCTTCTCTTTTAATAACTAGATCTCCAGCCAGGAGGCACAAAAGGGTACACAGAGAATTACAGACAATGACTTTAGCTGTTGTAGGCACTGTACAAACACAGAATGAAAAAAACAGTCCCAGGGCCAAAATTATCTTAAAGTTGAGGAAGCATCTTACTTTACACTTAGCAAGATAATTCAAAAGCAACTCTGTATTTAAACTCAAGTATAACAATGATATATTGCTATAACAATGCAGTTGAAAAAATGTCAGCAAGATTTACACTTTGTCAATGGTGACACTGTGTATATGCTATCTTTCAGGAAGAACTTCTGACTGCGGCAAAAGGTATAAGAAATAAATCACTGACCACTCTTTCCTGTTCTTCCAAGATGATACAGTCCTAAAACCAGGTTCTCAGTATAAACACAGACATGCTGGAGAGAACATTGTCAGTCTTGTGAAAACGAGGAGATCATTTAGAACTCATATTGCAGATCCCTCCTTCCCAACATAACTGCACTGAGTAACCAAGAACCAAAACTGGTATAGCAACTGCAAAACGAATTTATGACCACATTTCCAGATGCTGATGAGGTCATTACATTACTTTCTGTAAGTTTCACTCTAAATACGCTCTTTTTCTGTCATGTATCTCTTTTCCGCCTTTAAATTTCATGTACCTGTTGCCAGCCTAAGCTAACCAAACCTCAGATAGTTAATTAACAAAACTATATCAGAAAGAGATAATATCAGAGCTGAAAGCAGCCATGATGGTCATGGGAGGCTTACAGAGCAGCTTCCTTACCATATGCTGCATGATACAGTTAGTGCATCCAACTTTACTTCTATGGAAGTTTTTTTACTTGCCTTGCACTTTTCTACGTGCGCCTTATGTTCCATAAAAATGTCCACATCATTTATTTAGACTGTAAGTACCTTGAGACATGGGCTATTTGTTGCTTGACGGCTGCATACTAATAAGAACAATATAGCTCATTACTATTTGGGTTCAAGGCAAAATAGTAATAAACATGCAGGTAAAAAATAAACAATGATATACAAGCCCTTTGTTTCCACGTCTCATTAATGAATATTCTATGTGTTCAAACTCTACTGTAAAGGCCTTTAAACAATCCGCTCTTCATAGTTTATCATTCATCATATAAAGTATACAACTCATATCAAATATACATGTATCTGTGAAACAGGTGAACTGAATAATTTGTCCTCAGTAATAGTTTCACTGCAGTGACAGTTATTTTACCACTTTATACCTACTTTCCAATATCTAGTAGAACCCAACACTTTCTAACTCACGAGCAATGTTCTTCAAGATGCTGTTCCAAGCTCTCTACATGAACCTTTAGTGCTCGTGCTACAGTTTCCTCCACTGTGCTAATCCTGCATCAGGGAATGATGGCTAATGCCATGACTACAGTTTTCCCTTCAAACTTGCAAGTACAGTTTTCCAAGCAGTAACAGCACAGGAGGCATTTAATATCCACATAAATGTCTGAAGCTGCAGAAACTGCTTACACTGTGAGCCTTGGAGGGTATAACTAGATAATTTTGCATTTGAAAGCCACCACAAGTTATCAAACACAGAGGAAAAAACCCTCATTATTCTATTCAGCATGTACTAATCACTCATGTGTTCACAGATAACTGAACATAAAAGGTAAAATTTGCTGAAGAACTCAAAGGGCAACTCTTCTAGAGCTCTCACAAATAAGATACTGACCCTGCAACTGAGAGACAGGAATGGACTCGGACAAAAGGACAGCCAAGAATATTGGAAATTCTAGAAGTATTTTTTTTTTAGTCAATACTTCTTCCTCTTATCTGTAAAAAAAGCAAAACAAAACCCAGACTGACTCCCCAATCAGAAATCCTACCACTCAAGGAAAAGGAATACTGTAGAAACGACAAATTTAAATCCTGATGATGCCAGCCTTATTCAAAATTGCCTTCTCTGACTCCATAAGAAATAGCCCTCAAAACTTGCACAACTTCTTGATAATCCTCCTTATCCAAAACAAACAGACGAAAAATGGGTTTGTGAGATGAGACCTTTTGGTCTGGGAGAGATAAAAGATGTGAACATTGGGTCACAAGATTACCCACAGAATCACAAATGGCCAAGTAACCTCATGAGGGTCGAAGAGGACAGCTAACTAAGGTGATTATGAATCTAGTGTCAGGTGCCTCTCAAAAGAAACATGCAGTAGTTTCAATGTAAATGCACAACAGACTGTGCCACAAGAGCTGAGTGTTGTATGATTAGAAAGAAAATGCTTTTCATTTTCTGAAGACTTGGTGGTAACCACTTAATTGGCAATTAATTGTCATGTAAAATATAAAGTGCCTTCCAAATTCTGAAGAATAATTTTCTTTTTTCTTTTTTTTTTCTTTTTTTTTTTTCCTGAATCATAGTAAGACTGTGGTATGGATTCCTGTATCTCCAGGCAAAGCAATGAAGTAAACAACCGTTGCTTCAGATAGCAGACATTGCTTCGGACATTTCAGCTGGTGTGCAAAAAGACAAAATACATAGGTACTGCAAATGAATGTGCTAGCCCTCATGCTGTACTGATAGCTGTAGAGTTAAATATTAAAAAAAAAAAAAAAAAAAGGCAAGCAAATACTTCTTACCATGAAACCCTCAGTGTACTGAAACTGAGCTCTGGAACTGTCTTCTGCTGTGGGACTCAGGGGCTTAGGATCAGACATAGAGCGTTGCATCATCTTTGTTGCCTTTGGGCTTGATGGAGGAACCTTGGCAATGTCAGCATGCAGCATCTTCTGAGGGCTGATGTCATCAGTGATGGGTTTTTCATAGGGTACAAATGCTGACTCTATAACTTTGCTTGGTGAAACAGGTGAAATGGGTGAATAGAGAACTTTGGGAGATTTGGGAGGGGAAGGGACTACCTGCAATGTGGAGTCTGGATGAAGATGGGTTGAGTATCCTATCTCTAATGGTGTTGGGCGTTTTTTATCTTTCTGAGGAGATGAAGCTGTCAGATACTGGGGACTCTGAGTATCTGACTCTGTCTCTGTTTGACATCCCAAACTTTCTCCTTTATATGTCTTTTCTGGAGCTGAAATGTGCTTTATGATTTCCACCTTAGCATCCAATCGGGCCCTGATTGAAGGTGTTCTTATTGTTCCTACAGGTTCTGTTTGTACTGAAATCTCTGCCACTGTCTGAACTGCAATACTAGATACTTTGGAGAACTGTTTAGCTTTGTCTGCCTCAGTGGTACTCTCACTGTATTTCCCTACACGAGGTTTCCTTCTAGATCTGCTAGAAAGATCCCATTCATCTTGATCTTCATCATCTGTCTGAACACTTGTATCAACACTCTTCTTAGTTCTCCGTCTCCTGTTCGTGTAACCTCTATCTGCTCCATCTTCATCATCAGTTTGCACTCCACTGTCCACTATCTTTTTGAAGCACCGTGGCTCTTCTTCCAGAGTTTCCTCAAGCTCCTCATATGGACCACGTAATTTTGGCATAGAACTTCTCTTTTTCAATTGCTTCTCCTCTCTAACATCAATATCCTTAAGAGACATTTCTGACACAGAGCTTAGGATACCAGTCCTCGGTATGTATTGGGTAATGCCATCAGACTGAACTGTATACCATGCTTGGCTTTGTGGAATTTCAATACCCAGCACTCCTGAAGCCGTAGTGGTTGCATCATCAGTAGGCCAGAACTGGCCGTTTTCTGCGGTTGCATACTGTCCTTCCAAAAGTGTTTGCTCTGTGGTAGTTTGTGGTGAGCCAGTTCCTGAAGGTTCATAACCATACTGATATATTTGACGAATTTTTTGCTCCTCTAACTGTTGGTGGAGCTGTTGTTGAAGTTGTTGGAACTGTTCAAGCTGCAACTGCTGCTGGGCTAATGTCTCTTGCCTCATCATAAACTGAGCTTGTCGTTCTTCCTCTTGCTGAAATAAGAGATGATGTTTCATGGATTGCAACTCCTCAAGCTTTTTTTGCACCATAAACTTTTCTTGTTCCCTAAATCTCTGAATTTCCTGACGTTCCCATTCTAGCTCTTCTGCAAAGCGCTGCTGCTTTATTTTCTCAAGCTCAAGAAGTTCACGCTCCAAATCAAGCTGCTGCTGTTTGCCTTCTTCAGGGGCAATGAGAAGGGCAACCTCATCTTCAATTGTGTCTGTATAAACTTCAGATGCTGTAGTCAAAGCAGGTATCAGGTTGGTTGGCTCTGTGGTAATAGTTTCTATTGTAAGAGGTGGCAATCCTGTCTCCATATCAATGGCAGTAATTGCATCTTTTTCAGCTGCTACTGTTGTCAAGAAACTGTATGATCTTGGGAGTGGTTGATTCTGTTGTAAAGTTGATAAAGAGGGCACTGAGTCAATTGTTTGGAGAGTAGGTAAATCTCTGACAGAAGTACTGAAAATAGAACCAGGTTGTGTAGTGATGGCAAACGTGGATGGGATTGGAGTCGCTACTGAAGAATAAACAACACCATTGGATGATCTTAAAACACTTCCAACGCCAAACTGGGAACCCAGAGATGAAACCATTCTTGCTTGGGAATATTGTGGTGTACTGAGCCTGATGCCAGAAATCACCTGCCGAGTCTCTGGATAAGGACCAGTGGTCTTGCTTGAGTAATCCATAACCTCACCTGAAATTATAGGGCAAAGTTACAGTCCAGTCCCACAAAAGAATGCTGCTTTGCGGATTCTGAAAGTCATCTCATCCTGATGAATTAAATGGGAAGGGGAAACTGCATGCAAATCTTCAGGGTAATGATCTACTTTAGATGTGAAGCAAACAGCATTTCTGAACATGCAGGCACATGCAGGCACCTCTGTGCAAAACACATGTAAAATGAAGAAATGGAAAACACGTGTAATCCAGAATTATTTGTCACACTGTCCAAAAGAAAACAAAACAACAGAAGGAGGGGAAAAATAATAAAAAAATCATCCTGAAATGAGGTGAGGAACATCAAAATTATATTTCAAAGAAAGATCTGCTGCTGTGTCATACTGACCTGTAGTAACTCTTCCAGAAGTAAGATCTACTGCTGCATCAGTTGCCCCAACTCGATAATTAAAGCTATTCTTGCTTTTGTATGCAAACAGTCCAGCTTCTGATAAGTTTGTGTCAGACATAGATGGTTTCATACCTCCCATTCCTCGGTAGCCATATGACCCTGAACGATCGTACTGATAATGGTCATCTCTGTAACCAAAGCGATCTTCAGGAAGTGTAGTTGGTGGCTGCTGTGCTGTACAGCTCCTACCAAATGGCAATTTATAAACCATATCACAGCAGACAGCTCTTCTCCCTGCAGTCAGATCCACAGGCTTTTCATCATCTTCTATTACTGTTGTTATGGTACCTGAAGTAGTTTCATCCATTGTTACTACTGTTCTGTGGGATTTTGTAGTGCTAAGGTCAACAGCTCCACTCTCTATTGGCTCCTGAGAAGTGGAGAGATCAGTCCAACCATTTGTAACACCAACAGGTGGTACAGTAACAGGCTTTGTAGTAGCCCATGTCACTGCATGCGTTGAAGTACCTAGGGATAAATTTATCGGCACTTCATCTCTACCTGTAGAGAATGCCGGGCTGCCTGTTACTCTGTATGCAGGCTCAAAGTGTTTTGGCGTTGTTAGCTGAAGTGGTGTTGTCATCGCGTGTCCCAGATCCACGAGGCTGTCTGTACTGGCAGCGTAGCTTACAGGGGCGGTGCAGGTCACTACAGTTACTGTCTCAGTGACTACAGACAGAGAAGGATCTGCAACACATGTAGTGCTCAGATTTATTATAGATGGCTGGACAGTACTTACTGGCCGCCCACATGTATCACTTGCTGGCATTTGCCTTCTCACGTCCATGGAAACAGCAGAGAGATCCATACAGTTGTCTCTCACTTCGATATCCATCTTAGTTAAAGTGCGAAGATCTATGACATCACCCAAAGGATGGAATCTTCCATTCTCTCTATACCTGGGTTGATCTACTATATGTATTGGCTCTGGAGGTATAGTAATAGCGACACTACCTAAACCAAAACCAGGTGCTGGGCCCTTAACCACTGACACTGTGGTCTTGGTTACCTCTCGTGTTACTACTTCTGACTTTGAACTAGGTATTTTCTCAAAAGCTGATTGTGTTGTGACAGGAACAGTTTGCAAAGCACCTGAAATATACATACTTTGATCTGCCATACTTTGAATTGCCATAGTTTTCACGGTTGGAGTAAAAATTGGTTGCACAGGTTGGGGAATCTGTTCTTTCAAAGGTGCTTCTAAAGGCCAGCTGGTAACAGCCTGACTAGTTATAGCCTCTGTGGGAGTTCCAGGCTCAGATGGCAAAGTGATGACAACATAAGTTTCCTGTGAGGGTTTTGTCAACCTTGGTGAAGATTTGTTAGAGTGTGGAGACAAAGGGGAAGTGGGAGACGCTATTTTGTATTCAGCTGCAGAGACCAAATTCAGAGTCATACTTGAAGTCAATGACAAACCTATTGGTTTGGGCTGTGTTTCTGCTGGCTTATGAACAGCTATTGGGAGAGGAGGAACTGCTGGTTTAGGAGCAATTGGAGGTTTAGTTACTTCAGTGGGCCTGTGACTGAAAACAAGGCCTGCTGGAATGGAGGATGGTTTGGGTGGCACAGGAGGTGGTGTTGGGGTATATGATTTTGTGATTGGTACCACATGGTTCTTTAATACAGCTGGGGACTCAAGTGTTGGAACACTCGTGACTGCAGGTGCTACTGTGGGAGCTGTTGCTGCCGGAGTCTTAATCTGTGACTTCTTTTTGGGATAAATGGCTGGTTTGGGTAAAATAGGTGGAGGTAATGGTGGCGGAGGAGGTGGAGGAGGAGGAGGAGGAGGAGGAGGGGGTGGAGAAGGTTGTGCAGAAGAATCCAAAGAAGAGCTTCTAAAAAGCGAGAATACTTTGGATGTTACAGCAGGAGCTGAGGAAGGCACAGAGACCATGCTGGTCTTACTTACAACACTGGGAGTAGGTACAGAAGATGTTTCTGATGCAGGCTCTGTTACTGGCACTGATGCTATACATATAGGTGGTTGCTCAGATGTAGCACTAGTCAAATTAATCCTTGTCACATCAACACCCAATTCTTTGTGTAAATCTTCATGATGAATTTTGACAATGCCAGCCTCTAATGTACTTTTCATTTTTCTAGCTGCTTCCTTTTCTGCTTTGGAGGTATCAAAGGTAATGGTATCAGTTTCATATTGCTTGGGTTTTATAACTGCTGAAGGTGCAGTTTCAGACAAACCAACTGCAGCTTGATCCACACTTTCCATATCCGATGATATAGATGGCTTTTTAGTGGCTTCGGCAACAGATTCATAAGGCATGCTCACTTCAGAGTACTCTTTTGTAGATGTTAAGGGAACTTGGGCTATTATCCTGACACCTTCAGAATCTGCTAGTTTATCTACAGCATCTGCCTTATCTACATAACCTGCGGTTGCACTATCTATAGGTGATGAACTATCTGTGGTACAAACTGAAGATGTCGATGATGTTAAGGAAGCTGTATCAGAAGGTAAAACTGATGCAGCACCTTCTGATGTCTCAGAGTATGTCAACATTGATGTTTCATGAGAAATTATTTCTTGAATTTCTCTGGCATAATCTGTTAAGTATTCATCTTCAATTTCCTCTGCTGTAAAATGCTGTGTTATTTTAACATCTGGAATAGAAAGTGGTGTGCTACTGACAGGTGAAACATCTGAGATTGCTGAAGTAGTGCTTGATGTTAAAGATGCACTATCCACTATTTCTCCAACACTAGATGCCTTTGCATCGGATGTAGGAACAAAACCTGAAGCTGGTTGTGTTGGACTGGACCCAGGGGTTAGCTGCTTTCTCTGTCTTTTCATAAGCTCTTCATAAGCAGCTTCTGCATCTAACAACTGTTTTTCCTCACTGGTGGGAGCTACTGTGCTGTCTAATACAACTATTTCGTGACTTTCCGGGATAATGTAAGAACTAGAAACTATATCTTCTTGAGGCACAATAGAATGTAAAGTCTCAACACTATAGTAGTCTTTCTGTAGATCAGTAATTTTCTGTGGCTCTTCATAGATCTGCTCTGATGCTCTTATTTTTTTCTCTTTTCCTCTCTGTTGTATATATTCATTGCTCTCATCTTGTCTCATTACAAGACTAGTATCAATACTTCCATTGTAACTATCCTCTACTAAAGATTCATAAATATAATCCTCTATTAGCATTCCACCATATAACGATTCTTTTTCAAATACTTCATCTTTTTCATTTACAATTTGAAATGGCTTGGACTTATGGGTCTTATGCATCATCTCCTCATATACCTCTTCGGCACTTTTCAATGTCTTTTGACCACTTTCTTCTTTTGGGAGTCCACTCGGTTGTTCATCTGTTGGTGAGTATAGAGAGACAGCAGTAGGCAATTTGTAAACTTTTTGTACCTCTATTATTTTTTCTGGACTGATTTCAAATCCTTCAGGATCTGACTCAATACTAGGTGAATATTCTGAACAGGAAGACCTGTGCAGCTCTTCCATTTCTGCTGCCTGTCGTAATTCTTCTGTTGGAGATGCATCTTCAATGGGAGAAAGATTACTTGGTGGAGTCTTTGGACGTTCCCTTCTTCTCTGGGCTCTTAGCTCATCCTTGTCCTTTTTAGATTTTTTGCTAGAACTTTTTCTTTGTTGCTGTTCTAATTCACGCTGTTTCTCTTGTTCCTTTAGCAGTTCTTCCTCTTCCCGTAGTTCTTCTTCTTCTGAAGAATCTTCAATAGTTGGAAGAAGAGGACCATGTGACCGATGTCTGGATTTGCGCTGTTTGCTCTCTCCTCCCAGTTTTTTGTGACTAGGACTGCTGTCACTGTCTTCATCAAGTGATGACACTGAAGTAGGAGATGTACCTGGTGTGAAACTAGAAGCATGTAAACTAGAAGAACCTTCTCCTCTAGATCTATCTTCTGGTGAATCTGTAAGACTCTCCATCTCTAGCTCAGGCTCTTCATCAAAATATAAAATGCCTTTCTGTTGTTCAGATGCTTCAGAATATTTGTTTGTTATTGTACTATTTAATTCTATTGTTTTGAACCGCCGAAGTCCGCCTCCTCCAGTTACTGCAAGTTCTTCACTGTCCTGACTTTTAGTTTCCCTGTATTTTGGCTCTGGGCTTTCATCAAAAGTCTCATCATCATCATCATGCCACGAATGTCGCCTTCCTGCATCCTCATCATAGCTTGCACTACTTTTCCGTGCCATTCTTCTATGTTTTCCAGCTGTTCCTTTGGCTTTGCTTTTCACTTCATCTTTCTTTTGGCTATCAGTTACACTGATCTCCTTGAGTTGATTTCTTATGAATTCATCATCCTCAGAACCTGAGGCATCTTCATCAGCACTCATCTCTATAATCTGTTTTCTAATGAAGTCTTCCTCATCACCAGATCCCTGGCTGTCATCTCGTTTGTACTCATCACTGCTTGAAGAACCAACGCTAGCTCTTCTTTTTCTCCTTGGGACAGGTGAGTTTTCACTCTCACTGCTGTCTTCCACAGAATCATAGCGTTGTCTTCTTGATGGTAAGTCGCCTCTTTCCTCCTCTTCTTTGTAGTCTGCTTGGGAGGAAGCGCTTCCTTTGCCTTCTCCTACAATGGTTCTTTCACTTTTTTGAATAGCTTCTAGGTCTTCCTCATCTGAACTGTAAGATTCAGGAGTGACTGGCAAAGGCTTTGTTTTATGTGGATCTTTTGTCTGGTCACTGTACGTTTCATAAAGCTCTTTGCTTTTAGCAGACTTTTCATCAGAAAGTGTAGTTGCCTGAGCTTCCAAAATAGAGAGTACAGTACTTTCCAATTTAGCTAGGTCTGAGGGGCTTGGTGGACTTTCTTGTGAAACAGTGTCTTTTTTACCAGATTCTCTGAGTAAATCCTTTTCATCACTGGGGATATGACTTGGAATTTCACCAAGTGAACTTGATATCCCATCAGAAGAATATCCGGTGTCACTCAGACCTTGTGGACTTTTCTGTTGCTGAGAGCTTGATGTGTCTGATTTGTCATCCTCTTTTTCCTAAAAAAATAAATACATATGTGTGTGTATATATTTATATAGAAACTCTTAATGTCTCCAGGCAATTAAACATGTGATTTTTTTTTCTAAAAGATGAGTTAATGTCTCAATGAAAAAAAATATGATGCCAAGAAGAATTATATTAAACCATAAAAGACCGAACACTAATTTTGCTATTCAAAGCTATTAAAATAATACAAAAAGTTCCTCAAATTTTGAGTTTTTAATTGAATTTGTGCTTTGTCTGGTTGTCCACATGGGCAACTGATTTTACTACTTGTAAGATTATCTATTTTCAGTATAAACAAATACTGTAGTTAATTCTTTCCAGAACACTTACAAATTACAGTATATCATTTATTGACATATGCATGGGAAAAGATGTTTGGGGGTTAATTTAAATGAAGCTTTTAATTACCTGTGTTTCAAAACTGCCTATATAGTTCTACATCCAAAGTAATATAGCTCATCAAATGTCAGCTTGCAGTATTTTTGGAGTCTGCTCCTTTCTTTGCCCATTTAATGATGGAGTATGGAAGCACGATGTAATGCAATTTGCAATGTCACCATATCTGCAATTCAGTGCTGTACAAACATTTTCTCAGTACCCCATAAACAAAAAGAAGTTTCTCAGTTAATTTGTAATGCAGCAGTAAGCTGCTGGTAGGGAAGTGTAATTGCAGGGAGGAAAGCACAAAAGTCAGCTATAGATCAAAGGAAATAAGGAAGCAAACAAGTCAGGCATACCTGACTGAGCATCATAGCCAATGTTTTCCTTCCCATCCCTAATTAAACATCCTTAGTCATTTTTCTGGCTTCTGGATCCCTCTACACCGTTCTGAATGACAAGCACTTCTATCTCCTTATTTAGATAACAAAAATATCAAGAATATCCTTCAGTAAGTGTTTCCTTCTTGCTTCTCTGAACTGTGAAATGCTCTGTACCTAGGGAAAGTATCTCACCATCCAGCTAACAAAACAGCTGACTCTCCAAATGACAGGTCATCTTAGCTGACAATCTTACGAGGAGTCCCCACCTCCACTAGCAATTTGAGAAAAAGAATCCCAATGTCTCCCGATTTTAATAATATAGTGTGAGCTTCGTATTTGTTATGGCCCTCAATAATACAGGTAGGTAGTATTTGTCACCTTTGCTGATCTAAGCCAATGGCTTCTGAAGTACAGCAAAACATGTATTTAAAGCTTTAATATCTTCCTTGGCAATACACTGAGTTTAAAAAAAAAAAAAAAAGTGGAATAAATATATTAAGAAAATTATGACAACGGTTAATTATAATTTAAAGTTACATTTACACTCCTGTTAAGTTGCTAGTAATTGCAAGTATTTTTAAATGTTTATTCACATTAAAGTTATTTTTCATGCCAAAATATCAGAAACATTACATTTGTTATTGTCATCTATTTTATTTTTAAAAATTACTCAGGTTTTCTTTATTATGGAATTTACATTTAAAGTACCTGTTTTTGCCTCTAGACATACCACTGCGCACATAATCCTACATCAAAATAGTAATATAACAGTAATCTACTAATTATTTTTTTATTAAGTAATCTGCATTTCACTGGAGTGATTTATTATATGCTTTGCAAAATCATATACTACCTTGAATATAAACTACATCTGTTCTTACCAGTATTGTACCCAATATGATAAACCCAAATATCTGATATCAGAGCAAAATCCATTGCAATTAAAAATCAAACAAGAAAAACATATTTCTAAAGACAACCCTATTGAGAAGGCTGAGATTAATACATAAATATGGAGAAGCCTATAGTACTCAAAAAAAACTCTTGTAAGTCGTCACCACTTCAACATTTCAGCACTTACTATTCTGAAAAATGTACTCTCGGGTATTCTCCAGCCCGTAATGACAGATTTATAAATACTCTTCATGAAAGTCAGCAATGAAGCATAGTTAAGAATTTTTGCGTTTGTATGTAATATTTACATTCTTGTTCCCTTCATTAATGAAGAAAGTGTTTAAGGGGAATTTACTGGTCTATGTTTAAAAAAAACCCACACTTTTCATTAAAACCAAAGGATTTTTCCATCCAGAAGTATGATGTCCCTCACTAGAATTTCAGCTTTGACATTTAATTGTTATTTTTTACTTTATTTTCAACATGTTCATACTTCTGAAGACATACCAAACCAAACACACTTGTCATCAACTTAGATGAGCTACTAGAAAATCCAAACATTGTTCAAGCTCAGAAGGTCTCCTAGGAGCTGATGGACAGCCTGTCCAACGTGACAGTGAATCTGAAAGTGAATCTGGCAGGTCTCAGTTCTCCACAGGGAGATGGAGTGATTCAGTGACTTGTAAAGCAGAGCCAGAAGGCACCAGCTGAACAGTTAAGCTCAGAAATAAGTAGATAACAATTGGTCATGGAACAGCTTTAGCTGTTCTCCTTGTAATTTGTGATGGTGTGGCTATCTGTGAGTCCAAGGTGTTGTACCTACTCAGTGATCAAAGCAGAGGAGATGGCAATGAACATTGCTATTGCCCACCTTGCTGTTGAACCTCACTGTATGCCAAAACATTCTGCTATGAATAATAGGAAATAGAATATAGGAAAGACTGCTATTGTACAGTAAGGAGATGAAAAAGATCTACAATAAGGAGGGACTCCTTTTTCCACTAGAAATAAATGTCATGAGAAAATCCAAGTATCTTTCTAAGGCTACCAACAATATGAATATATTTTATATCATTTTTGTATGTATAGTTGTCTGTCCTGTGATATGTCATTCAAAAATTATCCTCCACATCATGTTTCAAGATCACACGCATGTAACTTAAAATTAAAAAAAAAAAAAAAAAAATGTTTTTTTTTTTTTTCTTTTGTTTGTGTTTTTTTTTTTTTTTTTTTTTTTTTTTTTTTTTTTCTTTTTTTTTTTTGTTTTTTATTTTTT
>VWYH01002719.1:228185-298942 GCA_013399365.1 Pampusana beccarii
AAAAAAAAAAAAAAAATGGTCTTTATGTTATTTCGGTTGGTTGGGTTTTTTTGTTTGCTTTATTTTTGTGGTTTTTTCCCCCTATTTCTCTCAGCCTAAAAACTAGGATATTGTAATTAGTTACATCTATTCTTAAATGACTGGTAATTTATTTTCTACAGGGTTGGCCATCACATACACAAAAACATTATTGTCAAACTTGTAAACATACCGCAAACATAAGATTATTAGATGAATAGCAAAATATTGAAGAAATAATGCTCTAAGAATCACATATATATTCAACGATTCTTGGAGAATGAAAAATGTATTTTAATCAATAAGAAAAAGAACCCACTTTTTCTTGTAAAGTAGGAGGTGATCTGGTACACGTTGAATTATCGGGCCATTCTGAGTAGTAGAATCGCATTTTTTCTGAAAATTTGCCTACTGTGAGTTTTTCACGCTGGACAAAGTTTACTGTAATACAGGCACTGATGGGAGGATCTTGAGATGTGAGGAACAAGGAGAACTATAAAATCTGTAGGCTGGATAGGACTGTTTAAGAACAGTAAATGCAATCTCTTTAACTAACGGTAAAAATTACCTAATGTAGGATGTATTTGTACTATTCTAGTGGCATTTCTACAGTGTCAGTGTCAATACATCATAAGACTATTTTGCATTAGAAGTGTTCGCCTTAGAAGTATTATTTATTCTTACACTTTCTCACTTTTAATATTCTTATTTGAAAATAAAAACTTAGTGCTTTAAAAAGCCCCATTGGTTATCAAATTCAATCAGAACTCTATCAAAAGAAAATTGTGATTAAAAAAAAAAAAAGTTTTGTCAGTTTTTGGAAATACAGCTAGCAATATTACCTCCTGTGACACAGAACAGAAATTTTATTTTGCAAAGAAACTCATGATTTTTAAAAGGTCATTGTGTTTATAGAAGAAATAAAGATATCTACATTATAAAAAACAAACAACCCCCCAAACAAACAAAAACCCAACAAAACAAGCAAACTAACAAACAAAACCAAAAAAACATTTCAGAGAGTGAAAAATACTCTGGTGGACTAAACTGTTTAAACTGTATTTGAATTTTACATTATTAAAATGAAACATTTAACTCGTGTCCATCTTCCCAGTCTGTGTTTTGCTATTAATGGCACAAATTGGAATAATGATATCGATTTACAATATATCAATTTCTAGCTGGTTACTCAACCTAGGCACACAATCATTTCTCAGTAAACATAAGAAGGTAGTGATAAGCACTTTATAAGATAGCTGCTGTGTTGTAAATATATGTCCAATTTACATCACAATAATGTGTTCATGTAGGTATGCTGAACTACTTGTAAGTTAATTTGTGAGTGTCAGGATTACTGTTTTATACTGACAAACTGTCTGCCATAAGTATCCAAGATTTCTAGGCATGATTGTTGAAAAAGCTAACTGCTATTGCACATGGTAATAGTCAATATTACAAGATGGTTTCTCAGGAAAAGGACCTGTAAATCATGAGCAAAAGGAGTTCATACCTGAAAATATTTTGAAGAAATTGCAGTTTAAAATATTACTGAAAAAGGAATGTTTTGAATTTAAAAAATGGCTTTACAATACCTTAAATCATACTTTGAGACCCAAAGATTTCAAAATGTTCTAATATTAAAGTCACGTTTATTTCAAAGGATGTGAGATCTCCAAATACAATAGATACTCGTGACTTTCCAAGCCTCTCCATATCTTTAGGGACTTGTTGAGGTGTTGCTGTCTTTTTTTTTCTTCTTTTTTTTTTAAGTGAAAAATGGGGGTAGTATCATTTACTTATCTCTTTGGAATACTACAAGAGTAAGTAATTGCCATTTGCACAGATTTGGATATAAAATGTCATCAGCAGTTTGTAAAGTGCAGAAAGTATTAGGTCCTCCCTTGCACCCCTATTTAAAAATACACATATCTGAAATACTCCATACAATTCTGTCCTGAAATACATATAAAACACATGCTTCAATGCCTACATATTGACCTTTAGCCACTGAAAAAGAACCAATGTGTGATACTTAAATTGTTATCTCTTCCACTTCTGTCACATGCTCTGTTGGAAAGAACTGTATCTGACAATGTTTGATGTACAGCACAGAGAAGATTAAAATACTTAAATAAAGTGAAAAAAAAATCAGCTATTTTAAGGAAGTACAAGCTAGGTGAGGCACCAGCTTTATCTTTAATTCTGAACAATTTGAGCTGCTTCCTATTAGGTGTGGTTTTTGTTGTTTTTTTTTGTTCTGTGGGGTTTTTGTGTGTGTGTGGGGTTTGGTGGGGTTTTTTTGTTTTTTTTTTTTCAAGGAGCAAAAATCTACTCCTACTTTCAGAACATAATTAGCACTTAATTTCATTTCTCAACAAATTGTGTGTATTACCCACTTTGGCTGATAAAGTGACTTAATGGGGACTTCACATCCAGCAAATGCGTTTATTTAAGACATGTGGCCCTCTAGTACAAGCTATCATAAACTCACCTACTCATCTGACTTCAGAGCCCACCAAGAACCCTACCTAAAAGTACTTGTCCATATGAGATAAGCAAATGAAATACTAAAAAGACGTAAAGGTTGCGTACTCTAACATACCATGTTCAGGCATCACAAAATATTCCTCAAATGTTTCTTACACTTAAGTATTGCAAAACACTGTACATTTTACCATCACAGATTATTCTCCTCTGGGATTAAGAACTATGAAAACAATCCCATTTCAAAAACTAAACTTCAAAGACCCGAGAGTCTATAGAAGCAGGTAAATAAATCAGAAGTATTGGAAAAAATGATTAAACAGGATCTGTGCCTTAGTTTAAGTGCTTAACTGCTTGAGACTGAAAATCATACAAGAAGCATTGAAGAGTTGCATGTAGAGCACAGGGCTAACTTGTGAAACTTTCACTCAATGCAACTCATTGATTCTATAATTTAGAATCATCCCGTACACAAAATTACAATAGGAAGACATAAGGGAGAGGTTCTGTCAGGATCAGATTCTAAATTGCAGCAAGGGAGGAGAGTGGGAGTGAGAAAGTCACTTACTGTTTTTTCTCTTGCTGTTTCCACATGGCCAGTTCTTGGCAAAGGTGCTGTTTGAACAGGAATTTCTTCTCCCTGAGCTTTTTCAGCTTTCAAAACCACTTCTGAAATCCCAGTTGCCAAACCTTCTTTCTTAACATCCTCTTGCTTCTTAGCTTGAAGTCCCTTATAAGGTTCTTCAGCTTCTGCTTTCTGTTCAGCAACATGGTCTTTAGTCTCAGCTGTAATTTGTTCTTTTTTGCCC
Source organism: Pampusana beccarii (assembly GCA_013399365.1). Lineage (NCBI taxonomy): Eukaryota > Metazoa > Chordata > Aves > Columbiformes > Columbidae > Pampusana > Pampusana beccarii. The sequence goes on from VWYH01002719.1 coordinate 231,497, forward strand.
TCTGGATGTGGTGTGCTCTTTTCTGGGAGCACAGGTTTTTTATCTCCTTCCAATGTGCTTAGGGGTTTCTTTTGATCTGAACTTATTGTTGCAGGAATTTTTTCTGCTGAAAGTGTCTTTGACAGTTTCCCTTGCTGAAGTTTTGATTCTTCTTTTTGAGTTTCCTGTTGGATTCTATCCACTGATGAAGTTTTCATTATTTTCTCATGTTGAAATTTTGGATCTTCTTTCTGAATACCATGTTGGATTTTATCAACTGAAACTGCCTTTGACAATTCGACCTCCTGAAGTTGCTTATCATCCTTCTGAGCTGCAGGTTGGATTTTGTCAGCTGATAGTGCCTTTGCCATTTTCATCTGTTGGAGTTTTGGGTCTTCTTTCTGAATTCCATGTAAAATTTTGTCAGCTGAAGGTGTCTTTACCAATTTTGCCTCTTGAAGTTTTGGGTCTTCCTTCTGAACTCCCTGTAAAATTTTATCAGCTGAAGATGTTTTTGCCAGTTTTGCCTCTTGAAATTTTACATCCTCCTTCTGAAGTCCATGCAAAATTTTATCAGATGAGGCTGTCTTTGTCAGTTTTGCTTGCTGGAGTCTTGGGTCTTCCTTCTGAGAAACACGTTGGATTTTATCAGCTGAGGGTGTCTTGACAAGTTTTCCCTGCTTAAATTTTGCATCTTCTTTTTGAATTCCTTGTTGGAGTTTATCAGCTGACAACGTTTTTTCCAGTCTCCCCTGTTGAAGTTTTGGAACTTCTTTCTGAATGCCTGGTTCTTCTTTCAGTTTTGCTGCTGGCGGAGTAGGCGGTGTGGAAGTCTTCTGAGGGGAATGTGAGACAGCAGGCATAGGCTGTTTTTGAGGAGAAGCAGGTGGTTTGGATACTGGTTGTGAAGGGCCTGTTTTCGGAAGTGGCACCTTCCCCATATCCCCAAGTTGTCCTGACATCGCCCTCTGGGTCTGGCAGTTTAAGCACAGCCATTCCTGTACCTGTGATGAAACAAACATAGGAAGTTACTTATTTGAAAACTTAACAGTAAAATCACGTTGTGTCTTCAAGTGACACAGTTGAATACTTTGAATGCTACGCATACTGAAAAGATATTTTCTTGGTTTCCTGCTCTTGCAGGAAGATCCATAACACCTTTCTAACAGAAAGGAAGCATGAAAGGTTCCAGAAAGCCAAGCAGGAAAAATCTAAGGTGAAAACTAACAGCAATTGCATTGCTCCAAAGTATTGATAACCTTTACATACAAAATTTGCTTATATATTTCTAACATCTGTTTTCTAGAGCCTGTATAATAGTTCCCTCTAATTTTTAAATCTGAGTAAAAGGGGACAAACTGAGACTCATGGCTCTTTGTGTTTCTCTTCGGAAGTTATCTTTCCCTCTTGAATTTGTGTATAAGTATCACTGTGGAAGTTTAAGATGGCCATAACCCAAAAGGAACATCACCTTTCTTCTCTTCTTATTGCTAAATCCCTGCTGCACACTGGCTCCTTTTACTCTTCTTCCCAGAAAAAAATAGGACAAAAGCTTCTATCTGTGCAAAAGATCTTGTTGCCAGTTGCCTAGCTACTACATGAGAGGGGTAATCAGACTGTTTCCAGTGGGATTTGGGTTATAGTTTCTTTAGAGTAGCAAAAGGAAATTTTAAACACAGAAAAGTACTAGGAAAAAAAAATAAAAAAAGAAAAAAAAACCACCAAGAATCTTCTGGATACTAGAATAGCTAATGAAGCTCTACTTCACTAGTGCAAAGTTAGCTTTACTGGAGGATATGAGGCCTACGCTATACATTAAAATCTTTGTATGTTTGTTTTTAACTCCTTTTACTGTGACAATGGAAGGTCTCAGCAATTCAGTTATTTATTTGTCTGGTTTAGAGAACTTAGAGACCTACTGAATAGGAAGCACAGGAAAAGCAGTGCAAAATTGTTCTATTAATAATTATATAGATAGTACTGCTAATAATATGATGATAGTAAAGATGACTGATCAGTTATATACCACTGAGTATTTCAGAATATCCAGTGGTATACAATCAGTTGCCCAGAAGATGAGGCATTCAGTCAGAAGAAGGGGGTATCTGGCAGAAGTGTAGGACCCCAGAAACATTAATACATTTTATATAAATATATAAATATTAATACATTTTATATAAACATTAATACATTTTATAATTAATAGAGTAATAAATGAGGTAACACCAAAAGCAGAGACTGGAACTGCAGCTATGCCCCTGCCAGCAAAGAATTCCCAAATGGCAGGAGTGTAAACATCACAGTCCCTGCTCTCATGACTCCATGAACCTGCCTTTTTCAGTGAAAAGTGGGGCCAAACATTTTTTCTACCAAGAGCACTTAGCATTTGGTGATGCCAGCACCTTGTCATTGACAGGGCATTTCCCAGAGTGATAGGGTTGGTCTTGATAGGACCACAAATGGCTTTTCAAGACAGTCAAGGAGAAACGAGGCACCTCTCTACCCATCTCGCTCCCACATCCTAGCCAAGGTATTTCTGAGTGCATCGGTACTTTATAGAGTTTCTATGCACAGTAGGCATGTCCAGGATACTGCGATTTTCGTTACCTTAGGAAATTAAGACATTTTGAGATTAGCTGGTTTCAAACGTTTTCTGGAATGATGTAAAATCTACTAAACCTCCAAAGGGTAAAATCTATCTGCATGCTTCAGATCCAAATCCCATTGTTAAATGGTTCTACAATTCCCTTGGGTTTTTTAAATTGTTTTTAAAATAACTGAATCACTACTATGATGCTGCCCCTTTGTAAAATTAGCTGAAATGATAATTGGATGTGAAACAAAATATAGTAAGAAAAGCTCAAGTGGGCTAATTTTGTTGAAGTGCAACAATGGAAAGTCTATTTAATGTATAAAATAATTTACTTTGAAAGAAATTGTTTCAGGCACAAGAGATGCAACAATGAATGCATTATCACTCAGGTCATCTAACAATTGCCTTGTGTGTTTATCATTCTACTTTTACAGATAGTGACCAAATCAGTGAGTCCTAGTAATTGACATAAATAAATGTTTATTAAAAGTATTTTGCAACATTGTCTCAAAAAATTGAGTTTATCGACTGAATCAGATGTCTCTAAATGCAACGTAGCTCCTAATAGTTACTGTACCCTTTTAAGCTCCAAACTGAATGTGGCTATGTATCAGACTATTAAGTATACTTTAAGTTTTTTTTTTTTTTTTTGTGAAAAAACAACCAACCAACCACAAACAAACAAACCAACCATTAAAACATAATCCTCCAGGAAAGCTTATCCTCCTCTGTAGGATCTAAAGTGCTTCAACTGCACGTAATTTGTCTGGGAAGCACTAATTAAGAAATATAAATAAAAGCAAGTTTTTTTTTTTCAAGAATGTGGAAAATATAAATTAGTTTTCTTTAAAATATTTGTTAGAGGGGGTTATCTGGAATTTTTACTATAGTTTCCTCCCTTTTTAGGAGCAGCAACATTTTTTTCCTAGAAACCAATATTGGAAACCAAAAGTATGGTGTGAACTCTCTTCTATAAACTTAAAACAGAAGCAATACACCAGGAAATAAAATTACCCCACAGAAAATCATGATGTTAGTATTGTCATCAGTTTATAAGTGACTAAATATACTAGCTAATATTTAGTATAAATAGACTACAGAAAAAAAGATCCAGTTTCATAGTATCCTGGATTCTTTTCTCATAAAGATTGTAAAGACCACTACCCAAAGCAGACTAGATAATTAAGATAGATCAATTTTCATTAAATTTATAGGAGAGTCCAAAAGCTTTTAAACTCATTAAAAAGGGGTTAGGTTTTGCCTTTTCCAATCAGCCTGACAAATACTCATTTCACAATGTAAGCAGAAATAATACCATTATTTGTGCTAATATAGCTTCTGTCAGCACATGGCATGGGAATAAGATAATACTTAAATGTTATTAAGCTTCTCAGAATCTAGCCTTAACCATCTTTAATTTCATAAAAATAATTCCATAAAGTGGCTTCTACCATGAAATAATCCAGGGTTCAAGAGTTTGCTGAATTTCACAGACATGCCATATAGACATTCTTAAAGAATATGTTACTTTCTACATTAAGTGCACATGTTCTTACAGTACCACTTGTTTGTGACATAATTTCCATTTATTTCCTTATAATATAGACATATCCAGCTCCTAGGGTCTCTGTGTTTATCTCTTTTCTTTACATTTGGCTCTTATTACTTCTCTAGCGCTGCTGCTTATGTAGATCCCATTTAGTAACTCTTCAGCTGCAGCCTACTCACTGCTCAGATACTTGCTCCTTCTCAGTTTCATCAAGCCTCTTCACTTCCCTCCTTCACAGATTCAATTATTTTAATTGTCTATAACTACTCTAGCAACTTTAGTAATAGTATTAACTATTGAAAAACCAAAACAGCTACCCAGACACCATTTCCTCTCAGTTTTGCTCTCTATCCCTACCTGGTTTCTTTTCCCTGGAGTAAAGGCCTTCAACTCAAGAACTGTATTGTGCTGAGTACATAGTAGAACAAGCCTCTTAAAATGGAAAATAATAATAATTAACATGCGCAAAGGAAGGTGATTACGAGAAAATTGGCAAACTGCATTAAATCTTGTCAGGACATGCAAGTCCCAGTCTTGCCCTCCTGCCATACTGATGTGAGTGATACTACTGAAATGGCCTGGAATTGTCCAGATACAACTGATTTAATGAACCTTGCCATTGTCCTCTTGGACATTTGTTATATCTGTATCTGTTTACCACTTTATTTTTTTAGTGTTGCTATAAAGGCATGGCAACTAATTCTCCCAAGCTATGTGTTTCAAATTCCAATCCAAACTTTTATAATCTTGCAGATATTTGATCACAAAAGAGCCTACAAAAATCTTCTTATATCACCAGCCCTCTAGCTCATGATTCTCTGTCAGAATGGCTCTCTGTAAAATCAAATTTTGTACCATGAAGTCATATGTCTCAGTTTTAGAGTTGTCTTTTCCTCAGTTAACCTCATGCCCTGAATGCAAGTTTTTCCCTACAGCTATCTTTTCAGTTAGCGTGTCAACCCAAATTTATTAGGACTTGGGAAATGGACATCATCTTCTTCTAGCAGTCTTCATTAGATAAGTCTTCTTAGTTCTTTACAGAATTCTTCACACCCTTTGGTTCCTGAATTGGCAGCAGACACTTATTGCCATCACAACTGATACTAGCGTGCTTTAATATTCTGAATCCATGGTTCTCCCCCTGTGTTTTCATCAATCCTTACAACCCCATATTGCTGGATAGAACAAAGTAGCTGTGTCACAATGTTCTGCTCATTCAATTTTGTAATAAACAAATGTCACCATGAAAAGGGCATACAGCTGACATCCATTGTGAATGTCTATTTTTCAGTTGTCACGCAAGAGCTCAGGCATTTCAGCTCCTTTGCTTTTGTACCCCCAGATGACAACGTTAGATTATTTCAAGTTCAAAATAATAACTGTTCCATCTTCCTACCAGTCAAGGATTTTTTTTTTTTTTTTGCAGTATGTTGATAAATTCATTACCCAGTCTTGGCAAATGCTTAGTGATAAACTAGAGTTTTTCTTTAGCTAAAAGTAACTCCAAGTACTTAATATATTTGTGAAGGTGACAACAAATACTTCTTCCCATAAAACTTCTCTACATAAGGCAAATGCTCTAGGTTCATTTTGATACTAAGCAACTCTTGCAATAGTCAGATCATATATTCAACCCTTCCTAATTCTTCCTCCTCACTGCTCTCAGTAAAACAAAATCACAAAACCAAAATAGGAATGAAAAATAGCATTAAGAAATAAATCTCTGAAAGATTAATATCCTTCTGATTTCACCACCTAGCATAATCAGATTGCAAAACAGAATCATTATCAAAAAGCATATGCTACTTATAAAAAAGTGAATATATCTCTGAAAAAAAAGCACACTTTTTCTACCTAATTATCACATAAAGAAAACAGGGGGAGAAGGAATGGAGGCAGTAACTAAAACATTTTTCTTATTACTCAAATTTGTTATCTTTTTTACTAAGCATAGATTGGAATATGTTTCTTAGAAAAAACAATAAACAGACTTTAAAAAGTAAGATCTCTGGCATAAATACTAATATAAACTAGTTGTTCTGAGACTTTAAGACAGTTTCACCTTGCATATTTATTTTTAAATTATCTCGGTTTTATTTTATTTGAATAAACTACTTATTAATGAAATAATAGAAAAAGTAACCACGTAGCCCATCCAGAGAGTAAAAGTAATTTCTTCAGATGTATCTGTCTGCTGTGTGTATTCATCTAGCAAATAATTGCTCTGTACTACAAAAGTCTGCACATCTTCCTTGTTGAGTCTCTCATTGTCTGCACCAAGTGACCCATAAAGGGAAGACAACTTTCCCACCTAGAACGGGAGTCGTGGTCAGAGCATTTCTTTGGGTGTGTGAACTCAAATCCCACACAGCCTGAGGACTCAGACCTCCAGGGGAAATATTAAAATTGTTTGATTTACATGCAAAAAAGTTACCAGCACCATTGCACGGAATGATAGAGGGACATACGTATTCAGAGCATGACCACCAAATCAGACTGTAGAGCTGGCAGGAGAAAAAAAGCACCAAAAAAAAAATACAAAAATCCCACACTCTTCCCTGTTCAAAGAGTGTTAGACAGGAGGCAACTGCCTAAGCAGTCAGCTTGGTAGAGACAAGGTCCACAGATGAGCCTCTGTGGTGTCTAGAATTAGGAAAATACAGAAAGGTTTTAATACATACTGTGTAGCTGTGAAGGTCAAAGACAGTTTTCCAGGATCATTCTCCTTAATTTATACACATAAACTTTGCCCAAAATGTCAATTAGAATCTTGGAGTTGGAGAAAGGATGTGCAAACAAATGCTTACATGCTTAGACAGCTGATTTTTGGAGAAGACATTAGAAGAATATGGCTAATTTAACCTAGGGAAATGAATCCCACAAATATGACTTATTAGCAGGAAAGGTATACTGGCTGCAAACCAAATGGATATAAATTGTCCATGGATAAATTTAGGTTTGAAACTAGAAGACACTTCCTTGCCATTAGTGATTTGCAGTTTGGAGTACAATACAACAGGAGTGGTGATATGGAGAAATGCAGCTGATTTCAATATATGATGTGATTGCCAACAAAATCACTTGATGATTGATGAAATCCTACCAGTGTTACAAACTGCATTCCTGCAATGGTACTCATGAGCAGAATACTTTATATTATTAGCCTCAAATAGAATAATAACATTTAGCTGACTTTAAATGCCAAGTTATTATGATCTCACCAAAGAGAGAGGTCATAAAAATCCACCGAAGCTGGTTCAGGTAATGTAAGACATCAACTTAAAACAAACACCTGCAAAAATTTCCACAGACTAAGGAACTTTCTCAACAGAAGGAGAAAGTGGGATTACTTTCTATGTTTGAGAATGCCTTTTTTTGTTTATTAAGTTGCATTGCTATTCGAACAATGCAAAAAAATCACCAGATTTTATATGTTTCTTAAAAAAAAGGCTTTTAGCATGTGATTGAGGAAAAAACAAGTTATCTCAGCATCTCTGATTATTTTCATTGATAAGCTTACTTTCAAGCCAGCACAACTATGAAATAGGAAGCTATTTTAAATTATTTTCATTGTAGAGTTGTGTATGTGTCCAGTTACCACTGCTTATGTGACTTTGTGTATATATTAAAAGTCACAAAAACTATTGCAAATGACAAAAATATGGATTTTATATATTCATTTTTGTTGCTACTGGGAAGCCGATACAGCAAAAAGGAGTGAGAGACTTCCCTGTTTTCCCTGTATGCATCAGTAAAAATATCTGCTATATGCTTCTTGGCTACTGCTGTGCACAGCCACTGAAGACAATGCTTGCTTATGGACCTCAATTATAGTATATACGCCAAAGTCTCAAAAGATTTTGGTCAGTGTGTTGAAAGATGCAATTAACACCAAAATAAGAATAGAATCAAGTTTACTTCTCCCTATCTCAACTTTGAAGTGTAACAGAAACCTAGAAGAAAAAAATACCAAAAAAGCAATACCAAAAAAAAAAAAGGCAAAAAAACCCAAAAAAGCAATATGCTTTGCCTGTTAAAAGGCTTTACCACTGACAGTGCTGGTATTTGTTCTGAACTGTGCCACGTTAGCATGTCATCTGCTTGATGAGTTGCCATTTCTGCATTCTGCTGTAAGGCACTACACTTTCTTTACTTGGTGTCTGATGGGCAGCAATAAAAGTAAAATCTATTCTATGGCTTCAGTCCACAACCTTCTATCTTAGATTATGGGAATTCCCATCATTACTGAAGGAAACAAAGCAGTTCTAATAAAAGAAATCTTAAATTTCTGAAGGCTCTTTTAGCTTGTCATCTCTAAAATAAAATGTTTCGGAGTAAAACTGTTATTAAATCCATCTAAAATTACCTTTTTTCTTTTTCCTCCTTCAGTTGCTTTAAGTATCTCCCAGCATCTCTTAATGACAACATATTTCACACTTTTACAGGGAGAAAAACATTCCAGAACATTAGAAGACATTTTCATATCACATACATTCAAATTTATTGGAATCGCCATATAATTACTCAGTGCGGTCTAACTGAACACTTATTCTTTAGGCTGTTAAATCTTATCTGTAGCTTAGCATTTTTCAAAACACTGAGGTAGGCACTACCTAAGCAGGAAAGATAGCAGGATTTCCACTAAACTGTGGATATGTATTGTGTAGACATTTATAATTGCGGTTGGTAACTTCTACCTTCAGCGGAGAACACCAGGAATATTTAGAAGGCAGTTAATCTCATAGGACATTAGATAAAAGGAATGACACTTCGAAAGTGTCTGTTTGTGTTCACTGACTACAGGGCAAGAGTGTTGCTGATTAGACCAGTTACTCATGTCTACAGCTGAGCTAGTGAATATCACCTTGGTCTTTGAGCTGGAAGAAACTTCAACAAAATAGAAAAAGTAAGGACATGGGAGAGCGCAGGATCACCATGAGACAGCATTGACCTGTGCACTGGTGCATAGTTACTCCCCAAAAGCTGCCATGGAACTTTTATCTTGAATGCAGTGACTATGCACAACCACTATTTGGATTATAGAATCATGGAATAGTTTGGGCTGGAATGAATCTTTCAAGGTTATCTAGTCCAACTCCCTGCAACCAGCAAAGCCACCTTCAACTAGATCAAGATGCTCGGAGCCCCATCCAACCTGACCTTGAATATTTCCAAGGATGGGGCATCTACCACCTCTGTGGGCAACCTGTGCCAGTGTTTCACCACCCTCATCGTAAAAAAAATGTCCAGTCTACATAGCCCTTCTTTTAGTTTAAAACCATCNGTTACTCATGTCTACAGCTGAGCTAGTGAATATCACCTTGGTCTTTGAGCTGGAAGAAACTTCAACAAAATAGAAAAAGTAAGGACATGGGAGAACGCAGGATCACCATGAGACAGCATTGACCTGTACACTGGTGCACAGTTACTCCCCAAAAGCTGCCATGGAACTTTTATCTTGAATGCAGTGACTATGCACAACCACTATTTGGATTATAGAATCATGGAATAGTTTGGGTTGGAATGAATCTTTCAAGGTTATCTAGTCCAACCCCCTGCAACCAGCAAAGCCATCTTCAACTAGATCAAGATGCTTGGAGCCTCATCCAACCTGACCTTGAATATTTCCAAGGATGGGGCATCTACCACCTCTGTGGGCAACCTGTGCCAGTGTTTCACCACCCTCATCGTAAAAAAAATGTCCAGTCTACATCGCCCCTCATTTAGTTTAAAATAATTACTCCTCGTCCTATCACAACAGGCCCGACTAAAAAGTCTGTCCTCATCTTTCTTATCAGCTCCCTTTAAGTACTGAAAGGCACAATAAGGTCTTCCCTGAGCCTTCTCTTCTCCAGGCTGAACACCCCAACTCTCTCAGCCTGTCCTTCCAGCAGAGCTGTTCCAGCCTCAGATCATTTCTGGGGCTCCTCTGGCCCCTCTCCAACAGGTCCATGTGTGTCCTGTGCTGAGGCCCCCAGAGCTGGACCAGCACTGCAGGTGGGGTCTCACCAGAGCAGAGCAGAGGGGCAGAATCACCTCCCTGACCTGCTGCCCACGTTCCTTGTGATACAGCCCAGGATATGATCATATGACAGTCATTGCAATGGCATTCTCCTTCACAGGTTCTTTTAAGAAGATTCCTAATTAGATGACTACAAGAATTGCAATTTACTTGCACCCATGAAAAATTAATGTGCTGTTGAGTATTAATTAAATAGCAGTATATGACCTCCATTTACATTATTTTTAACTTGCTTTGATAGTGGTCTTTTGTAGTTATTCCATTTCAATCATGTAGACCAAAGAAATCCAAGGTTGTGTCAGTGTTTGGAATAATATAGTAAAAGACAGTTTTTGATAACTGGTTATTTACAAACTAGTTTACTCTGTGCTTAAATAATTTAGGTTATTGCAGTCCTTCTTGGCTACATGTAGAAGTTGAGTAACCCTAGTATGCTCCTTTGACCCTTTATTATAACAGTATCAATGAATTGACTGTTTTCTATGCATTCTAGCAGCTAAATCACTATTCCCCACATAGCTGGTCAGCAGAGAGCATGAGTATTCCCATCCCATCATTCCTATTATTTGTCCTGAGCTGACAAAATGTCTAGTGTCACAGATGGCACTAAAACAACACACAATTCCATTCCCTGAAGAGTTTGTGGTCTATTCAGTCCTGCTTTCAATGTTGACCTTTTAGGGAGGCCCTAGAGAAAATTGGTTTTGTTCCAACAAGGGCTTAGCTATGGAATTAGATAAGACGAATTCTGTAGTAGAAAGGAGAGCTATTCTTAATGTTTCATAGTGCCTAGTGCTCAGTCGATCTTTATACATCTCAGAACGTATGCTTGATGATCAACTATAAATACAACCTTTTACCTAAACCTTAACGGATCACATAAATAAACAGCTCAAACACTCGCTGTAAAACCTTTTTTATATAGGTCATCCCAATAGAAATATAGAGACATAACTATTCTGAAAAGTCATTTTGCATTGTGTTTGCTCTTGCAAACCAGATAATCCTAAAACTAACATGTGTAGTTCACTTCAACAATATGCTTTGCAAAACCAATAATCTCTACTAAAACAGATTGAAACGTGTCTGCCTTTTGCTCATATTTAGCCTATTTCTGCATGAAAAGTCCTTTTTACAAAGAGGCATCTGCATGCTATTTCACATAAGTGGAAGTGGCTGCTCTCTACTCCATTTGAAATGCTATGGAGTAAGGATAGAAATACTTATTTAAAGAACAGTTTTGTTGTTGTTGCTGCTGTTTNAGTCTCATCTCAGACAAATTTCAATACTTCTAAAACTTAACTAAGGAGCTAAAGTTTTGACCCTGGCTACTCCGATTCACTCACCAGGCTATGGGACATTATCTCCAGATACAAACGCCATTGGTGGGCTGACTCCTGATGAGGGAGAGAGCCTGCAGTAAACTATGTTCTAGACAAACCTCACTTCAAGGATAAATGTGAAATGTGCTGAAAGCCTACACTAAAGTCCAAAGACAAAGCATTCTTAAAATGATAGCCTGAAGTAAGGTCCTAAATCTGTCATCTGATACCTAAACACATGGTCTGATTTTCAAAAGCTCTAAATACCTAAATACGCTTCCGCTGAGTCCCATTACTCAGCTAATCTCTTCTGTTTGAATTGTACTTTAATCCGAACCACAGTGTGCATATCTGTTTCATCACTTGTGTACACGTTCCTCATATTGTACATGGCTTTCTCATTTGAGTTTATTATCATTTAGCAATGATTTATGCATGTTTGCTCTCTGTGTTACATGACTGATATGTGAATCAATTAGGTGCCTGAAAATAATCCTTAGTCAAGGAAATGGACTGTTCTCAAGGAAGAGAGCACAGGTCCAGCAGAAAGCAAAGGAAAACCACTTACTTAGCTTTGGAAAATTACATTAATCATTAACTACAAATATGGTATGAAGGTTGCATGTAACCATTTCCTGATATACTGGCAACTGCCATGGCAGTAAAGAGATAATAAAGCAAACAAAGGAAATAGATATTGTACCACTACATCTGTGCAGAATGACCATGACTTTGTGTGATACGGTACATGCTGAGAAGAACATATACTTTCCAGCAACTTCTTGAGCTCTTCCCAATGGACACCTCTCCTGAGCACCCAAACCAAGGCGGTGAAAACCATTCTGGCCTCCCTGCTTTAAGATCATGACAAAGGCAATGTGAAGAGATGGCAGAGCACAGGAGCACAGAAATCGTTACAGCTGCCACCTCCTACAAAAACACTGGTTGTTTTTGCAACATATGGATCAGAATAACACTTCATCATTAGGTGTGGCCCTTTTCACTGATAAGAGGCAAATTCCCAAGCTTCGAGGCAACGCAGTCCGAAGTCCGGGGAAAGGCAAAGGGAGAGAAGAGGTGCAGGAGTAAAAGCCAAACCCAAGCTTTTTTAGTGCCTTGGCTTCTGCCTTCTTTGAGATTTATGCTGATTATGCCTCAGGAAGACTGTGGTAGACACGATTTAACTAATAATAATCTTTCCTGCCTGCCCTGCTCATTAATTTTACCTTGCACTTTAATGCCTTTAATCGTGTCCTTATATAGCCACACAACAGGAAATACTGGAAAGATTGTCTTAAAAAGGAATATGCCATTTAGCCCGCAAGATAATCCCATCAAGCATTGTAACTCAAAAAAGGGGAGCATGCTGTGTACTCCCATAATTTGGCAAATAAGTGCATGAAGAATTAAAAATAAAGCATTTTTCTTGGAAAACTTCAAATCAATATTAATTAAAATTTCTTCTTGATATTTCATACAGAAGCATGCGTGCAATCTGTTTGAAAGCATAACATACTGTGATGCTACAGTATAACCTAAAGCAGATGTTTTTTGTTGTTAAATGTGCAAATAAATCCTAGATATACTCTAGCAATCATAGATAACAAGCTTGCATTTACTTTCAAGAGACACAAGTATTATGCAAAGGAAATGCCAAATAATCTAAACCCAAAACAAACGTACTTCTAACTCTCAAAATAAATATTAAATATAAGAAGAAAATACAGGTTTTAGCTGCAAAAAAAAAAAAAAAATAAAAAAAAAAAAAAAAAAAAAAGTTAAAACAAAAAAAAAAAAAAAAAAAACCAAAAAAACAAACCACAAACCCCAGAACAACAAAACAAATAAAAAACCAAACCAAACAAAACAACAATAACAACAAAACACAAAACCAAAAGCAAACAACACCACCACCATAACTAAAACAACCACAAAATAAACCAAAGCAAATGAAATGAGGAGACTTAATTGTTACATCTTGTTAGTCTTACAAAGCAGTGGTAACTGCTTGGAAGTAATTAAGGGTAACCCCAAAATACCGATTTGAACTATGGTAAGAGTACTGAGTTTCCCATTGGCTTGCAATGCCTGGAAATAAACACCAGCATTCTGCTGTGTGAAGTGCTGAAGTTTTGTTGTCAGGGTAAAACCCTAAACTATGTAATATACAGAGTCCAAGAATACATGCATAAAATGAAGCTTTTTAAAATATTATTTAAAACTTAAAATTATTATTTAAAATATTAACATCACATTTTAGGATGAAATATTTGTTTCTGTGAGACTGAATAAGTCTTAATCAAAACTCCACAATTATTTCTAAACAAAAATACCAAATAATTTCAATCTCCTGGAATGCTACATTAGTTACTTGAAGAGTATTTGTTTTATGCTTGCAAAATTCAGTTTTTCACGTCTCAAAATACACACAGTACTGCTTTAGTGACTATGAAGTGGGGAAAAAACAGTATTGACAGAAAACAAAAAATGAAGTACCCCTTGAAATGATCTCCCTGCAGTCCTTAGTTAGTCTTTCACTACTTTTAGTTAACTCTGGAGGCAACTATGTTAGCTCAGCTTTAATACTAATTACACAATTAGTTAGCTAGTTAAGATGATTTAGAATTTCTCCCTAATGAGAAGCCAGATGTTCCCTCCCCACACGTTCAGTCAATTGCTCTAAGACAATATTTTCTTCATTAAAAGTACAGATCAATAATCTTACACTCACACATGTTGAGTAATATATACATGGACACTTACAAGCACACACATGTACGCAAACTTATTCAATAGATTCATAGATTCTTATGGCCAGAAGAGACCATTACTTTCACAACAGATTAGATCCTTTGATGCCAAAAGCAATCTAGTTTCACCAAGAGGTTTCAATTCTCAGCCTTTCGGCATTTCTTTTAGCAAGATATGTAAATATATGGGTGAAGAACTTCTCCATGCCCAAAGTTAATTGTTCCAATAATTACTCTATCTGTAGAAAAATTTTGTCCCTGTAGAATCTTAGTTGACACCAAAAAATACAAAAAAAAGCTAGTGAAAACATGAATTTAATTATATTTTTCTTTCTAAAGAATCATATTAAAACATTAACAAGTTGAACTTTAACAGAAGTATTGCAAGACCAAAATTCATGTGATAGAAGCTCAGCACTTTCCTGGATCATGTAGCTGGACTGTAAATGTATGCTATACTCATAGTCCCTTTTGACAACAAATATCATAGTTATTTTGCCATGAAAATAGATTCCGTTTTGAACTAGACGAAGCTCTAACACACAATAATGCTAAAAAATAGTGTAAATATGGCTGTACTTCGAAATCAGACAATTTCTGTTTGTATTTTAAAACATACTTATTGGTCTTATAGCTTATGTCAGAACTAACAAACCTTACTTCTGTGGTTAACAACGCATTTGTATCATTCTCACAACATCAGCTGAAGCTGCATGGAAGCTTAACTTTCATCTTGAAAGCATGACCTGTCTTCAACCGTGTTTTAAAAGGGTATTTGATGCTACAATGCCCTTAGTAAAATTTTTAGATACATTGCAAATGGCAGAAAACATTTAGAGATACTTTAAAATACTTTTAACATAAACTGTTACTGGATTCTAAGGTCAACTGGTCTTTTTACTCTATTGACAAGAACCTGTGTGTCATTTTGGAAGTATACCATTCTCTTACTTCACCATCCAAAATATTAACATCTGCCACAAAAGCAAACAAAAAATTAATTCTCTCAATCTTGGACTGAATTCTGTCTTTTCGTTCATTATTAAAAAAAAAGGACAAAAAAAACCCAAACAACAACCCAAAAAACAAACAAAAAAAACCCCACAAAAACACAACAAAACTAAACAACAAAAACCACACCACACCCAAACCAAAAAACCAACAAAAATAAATGACAAAACAAAACAAAACTCCTCAACATCTATAGCAAATAAGTAAATTAAGTAACACCCATTTTAATTTTAACGTTGTCAGCTTTTGTTTCTTTGTGATTGCCTATGTGGATTACAATTAATCATCTATCAAATGCGTTACTGTTATTCGGAACAGACTGATCTCATTTTCCCATCAGAAGTCAATTTTCAAGTCTCAATTAATTTTGAAGCATTTCCTCAACCATTGAAACACTCTTCTTCTAAAGAACCTGTTCATATCATAGGTAATATAACATGATGCAGTCTTCCAGGATGAGTGCTACTAATGTCAGCTTCTAATTAATTTAATTGTAGGTTTCCTGTTAAGTAAAGAACAAACATCTGGAGATAAAAATGCCAAAGAAGTCAATAGCTCTCAGTTNACAAGAAAAGAGTCAGCTGTGTTAAACATGTCATAAAGAAACAAACAAAATGCTTTTTTTTTTTTCCTGGAAAACGTTTTTCTGGAAAACTCTCTGTTCTTAGTCTATGATAATCTAAATTCAGCCAATGGAATTCACGTGATTAAAACTAAACTGAGGGTCTTATTCAGATAGCAACTCCACTGCCGTGGGTAAAAATCCAGAGCAAAAATATTGCATGAATTTTGATGTAATTTTATTCTTCTTCAGAGACATATCCACAGTTTCCTCTGCTATGTATAGTTTCTCCATCCTCCTCACAATAGTCATATAAGAAATGGCCTGAAAATAATGAAATAACAACATTTTAAAAAAAAAAAAAAAAAAAAAATGAAAAAAAAAAATTTAAAAAAAAAAAAAAAAAGAAAGAAGAGGAACAGACTTTGCTGGTTATCTCTAAATCTCCTTACTTTTCTAAAATTATCACAATTTCCAGAAAACAAACAAACAAACAAACAAACAAAACAAGAAACCAAACAAAAACAACAGCCTTTTGGTAAAACCATTCAAAATATTTAGTTTTTGGCTTGTGGCACCTGAACAATTTAGCTAGTTTATTGTCACCTTAATTCACAATTTCTAAAACCAGGATATAACTTTTTTTACATGTTTGGCCTTTATTTTTCCTTTTTTTTTAAAAAGAGATATTTGGAATAGAAACTTACTCATAGTTTTATGCAACTCTATAGTTTAAATTAGGAATTCTCATTTACATCCCATTTTGAAAAAAATCTTAAATATCATGTAAACCAATTTAAATAAAAATAAAAGTAACCTTTTTGGTAAAATATGCATCTGCCTGAATGAAACAAACCAAACCAAACCAAAACCAATCCCATTTATTGGTAGTAATTTGAAATAACCACAGACAGCAAGAGCCTTTGTGAACATGGGTTACAGAGAGCTGCAGACATAAATGAATGAAGTGCGTATTACAGAGATCACAGCTCCAGATGTATGGATTAGATAATTCCAGTTTCATTCTAAAACATAACTGAAATTATTATATCTATATTATAGTGTATGTAATCAATTCCCAATCTTTTGACATGAGAATAATACGTAGTGTGCTTGCAAAATGAACCATTTATGGAGTTCTCTTCAAAAAAGCATCTCTAGGCAATGAAGTGGAAAGTTCACATCTGTCTTCAAGGGCAGAACTGGAAGCAGTTTCCAGTGTGCAGAAGTGAATTTTTGTACATCAAAGCAGTTACAATTATGTTCGCCAATAATCTGCATTTAATATAAATCCAGTACTTCAGATTTTTTTTTTTTAATTTACAGATGGCATTTGGATAAAATCCTTCTAATTTTTCTGCAGATACAACTAAGCAGATCTTTTTCAAAACACTTTAATTTTCAATACTGTGTTTTCACATATTTTGCGGTATAAATTTACTCTTTTTCTGTTTCAAATACAATTAAAATATAGTTAAAGGCAGCACAGAAGTGTTTAAATTGCACTGGTATTTAAAAAAAAAAAATGCAAATAATTATTTCAAGTGTCTATTCATTCCATAGTCACGTTTGGGATGTTAAACCATAACCTAAACTGCTCAGGTAGATTCATAAAATTCACCATTCATGAGTTCATTTAGGAGATCTCATTGCTGCTTGAACATCTACCTGTGTAATTCATCTTATCATGGTATTTATCATTGTTTTGCTTAAATCTCTCTGATTCTACTACACTGGCATTTAGGAAAAAAAAAAAAGATAATGCTTCAACAGCTATTTTTCCATTCAAGTTAAAAAATGTACATTACAACTATAATGTATTATAGTAAAACTGTAGATAGCTCAGAAATTACAAGTTCTTTTCAGTTCTCTCTTTCTAATGGAGTATTTGCCCAATAATCTTCACTGGGCATTGCATCTTACAAAACTAATTGTTGTTATTTTTAACTAAGTATACTGTATAATAGTACAAAAACATTCCTTAGAAATTCCTTATAAGAGAAGTGTTGCTACCAATAATCATTAATGAATTTCATTGGTGATGTTGATTACAATAGCAGAAAAATTAAGCCATATCTGCAACAACATTTAGTAGGACAAAAATTTATCTATATAATTGCAGAATAATTGTGCTGAACAGAAGAAGCCAGAGAAGAACTAAGGCTGTTTTTGTCTGGCTTTACGTAAAAGGATTCACTGAATTAAATCAACAAACCTCACGAACTGATTTAAGAAGCACATGCACAAATAGAGTCAGAAACAGTCTATAAGTTTAACAAAAATCTGAATAAAACAGCAAAACTCAATAACTACACAAGTCAAGGGAAAATAGACTGTACCAAAGTGCAAGCCTTGACAGGACAAATGCTCAAAACCAGGCATCACTGAGAAGAACAGGGAGACCCAACTGCTGGGGAATGAAGCACAGCAAAACCCAGAGGACCTTGGGCAGCTCCAAGTTAATAAAGAAAACCCTTTACTCTCATTCCGTCAATAAAGATCCTTCTCAGAATACTGCTGATTTAAAGAAGGGGGAAAAGAGTGCTGCTCTGTCTGCAAAGCCTTCATGCTTCGATAAGTAATCTGTGTTAGATAACAGCAGTAAGTACGGTAACTATACACTTCAAGAAAAGTACGTAACTGTAGGACTAGCTAATCTGCTTTTGGAGCTGCCTCTCTAAAACCTGATGAACCCTCTAGGAAGTTGTATATTTGCTAGTTTCATTTGAAAAACATATCATTATGAACCTGTTGTAAAAGCTTACTGCCTGCCAAAGCATGGGCTTGAAAACTGATGTCCAAATATATTTTTTTAAGAGCTGCTTCTTAATATGAATCAGTTTTAATCGGTATGTCAAAAAATGAATCCATTTTGTCACAAGAACTATCTGAAGCATCTATGCTTGATAGAGCTTTTTGAACAACCAATTAGGACATAAACTCACTGAGTTTCCAGAATTATTTGAGATAATAAAATATGTCTTACCCAGTCTGAATAAAAAGCCTAAAAGTAACTATTAATAAAAGACTCGAATGACACTCTAGAAATTATGAAAAGTCATATTGAACATCATGCAGCACTTCAAACTTGGGTTACTTTTCTTAAATGCCACTCAACAATGTGAGCACAGGTTTAATTCACTGACCAAAACCACCCACAACCCTTCTCAGGCTGATCCAGATTAGTTCTACTTGGCTTAAACTCTCCATGTTTAGCTGGAAAGTGTCATCATCTAACATTATCTTTACATGATGAAAGGCATTAAATATTTCTAAAATGTCCTCTTGGGAAAACTGCATGGCCACATTAAATTTTTGTAAAGTCTGTGTATTTCTAATGAGACACTAAGAGATGGATAAGTAAACAAAAAAAGTGTACAGTGGAGAAGACCAAGGGAACCTGGAAAATGTCATTTGTGGGCAACACTGAGATTGCATTTTAGAAAGCTCAGAGAATTGGTACATTCTGTGTGCTATCTTCTGTTCTCCTTACAGCTTGTCAATTTTCACCAGAACAAATTAAGTTTGTGATATTTTCTGTTCTCATTATAATCTATGTGACAAGAATGCATTATAAATTTGCCATTTTCTATCCCTTTTACAGTCATCGTAACAACAATAAATTATATCAGCATTAATGGCTGATAGTTTATCACTCTGCACAGATCCACTAGATAGATAGATAAGCAGTATCTGACTTTAATCTCACATTTACCTGGTGAGATTTACAAGTGTCATCAGTAAAACTGAGACCCTCAGAAATGTATGCAAATGTCATGTCAGACATAAGTAAACATGAGGCTAATCCACAGCGTTATGATGGAGAAAGAAAAAAAAAAATCTGGTGCAGCAANGTTCAGAAAAGTGCTCTTCCGATCAATGTATGCAAATGTCATGTCAGACATAAGTAAACATGAGGCTAATCCACAGCGTTATGATGGAGAAAGAAAAAAAAAAATCTGGTGCAGCAACAGATGAGCTGGAAAAAAATAATATTTATCTCTCTTTAGTCTTTCCTTCTGATCTAGACCATTAATTAACAATTCTACTCAGTTTCTGCAGACCTAATTTATGCTTTCTAAAAGATCACTCTTTCTCCAGACGTCACTATTCTTTCTCCTGTCCTACATGGATGATGCTGTGTTGCATTAAGGCAGTTTGCTCATTTCAAAGTTCTGCTTAGACTTTAAATCAGAGAAAAAGCCAAGAATCATTACAGCAATGATTTATTTTAGACCATCTAGTGAACCCAGACACAAGCCCAGAGGTTGACCTCTAGCTCAGTTTCTATATTTCCTCTTTCTCACTGCTCACATTAATTTTGAGGAAATCCAGTTACATATTTTGGTAGAAAAGGGAAACAAAGGAAAATGAAATGTCCCAATAATTTGATGATAAATGTTATAAACTCTTGCTTTCTATGGTATTCCAGGAAGGTGTCAGATAAGAATACATAGATCATTTATCATCTAGGAATACAACTCTGACTAAGGCCTTTTTAAATTCTATATAGGTAGAGTGTTACCATTCTAAACAACAGAAAGAATTTGCATAAACTCCAGTTAGCTTTCTAAAAATATTGTAATGCAATTATTTCCACGCAAAAAGATCTCTAGATGCTAAACAGTATTCAATATTGATGCAGTAAGATCATTTGCTGACTTACACAATATACATCGAGAAGTGCAATGATGACTGTAGTTACATTCAAAAACTGCTGATGTGCTTCAATGCGCACCAGTAATTGCCACTGGAAGAAAATGTCAATAAATCATGACTGGCATTTTGAAGTTATGTGTTTCCCATAAAACTCATCTGAACTGCTAAAGAATCATTGTGATTTAGGGTAGGTCTGTTGAAGTTCATCCTATACAGACCACTTAAAATTAAGATTCAGGATGTTATAAGGTAAGAAATTGTTTCCTGTGCAGAATCTGTGAAAAATAAAATGATTTAAATTGCAGAAGTGTCAATAACTGTTCCTTGAATATAGAATGCTTTAACTGAAATCAATTGGATCTATTCAGCCCACAGTGGCTGAAGAGAACATCTGAAATTCTTTGTGTTTGTCTATATATGTTTGTTTACATGCACATTTTGTTTCTAGGTCTGCAGGCTACTAATAATATTCACTTGAAAAGCCACCCAACCTTGATTAAAAAAAAATGTATATATATATATTTTTATACCTGGAGTCATCACAATCTTAATTAGAAACAACTCAGTGAAGGGATGCACCCACAAGTGCTCAGAGAGCTTGCAGATGTTATTGCTAAGTTGCTCTCCATCACCTTTGAAAGGTTGTGGAGAACAGGAGAAGTACCTGAGGACTGGAAGAAAGCCAACATCACTCCAGTCTTCAAAAAGGGCAAGAAGGATGACCCAGGAAACTACAGGCCAGTCAGCCTCACCTT
The DNA here is from genome assembly GCA_013399365.1 of Pampusana beccarii. Taxonomy (NCBI): domain Eukaryota; kingdom Metazoa; phylum Chordata; class Aves; order Columbiformes; family Columbidae; genus Pampusana; species Pampusana beccarii. Next base: position 252,699 of record VWYH01002719.1, read on the forward strand.
CATCCCTGGAAAGGTGATGGAACAGCTCATTCTGGACGTCTTCTCCAAGCGTGTGGAGGAAAATAAGGTTATCAGGAGTAGTCAGCATGGATTCACCAAGAGAAAATCATGTTTGACCAACCTGATAACCTTCTATGATGGTATGATTGGCTGTATAGGGGAGAGCAGTGGATGTTGTCTACCTTGACTTCAGCAAGGCTTTTGACACTGTTCCTCACAACATCCTCATAGAATTGCGACCCGGATGAATGCATGGTGAGATGGATCATGAACTAACTGGATGGCAGAGCTAAGAGTGCTGTGATCAATGGTACAGAGTCTACTTGGAGGCCTGTAGTTAGTGGGGTTTACCCAGAGGTCAGTATTAGGTCCAGTCCTGTTCAACCTGTTCATCAATGACATGGATGAAGAGACTGAGTGCAGCCTCAGCAAGTTTGCTGATGATACCAAACTGGGAGGAAGGGCTGACACACCAGAAGGCTGTGCTGCCATTCAGTGAGACCTGGACAGGCTGGAGGACTGGGCAGAGAAGAACCTGATGAAGTTTAACAAGGGCAAGTGTAGGGTCCTACACAAGGGAAAGAATAACCCCAGGTTGGGGGCAGACCTGCTAGAAAGCAGCACTGCAGAGAAGGACTTGGGAGTTCTGGTCGAGAACAGGTTGACCACGAGTCACTAGTGTGTCTGTGTGGTCAAAACGGCCAATGGTACCTGGGGTGCATTAAGAAGAAGGTGACCAGCAGGTTGAGGGAGGTTGTTCTTCCCCCTCTACTCTGCCCTGGTGAGGCCGCATCTGGAGAACTGTGTCCAGTTCTGGGCTCTCCACTTTAAGAAGGACAAGGAATTACTGAAGGGAGTCCAGCAGCGGGCTGCGAATATGATTAGAGGTTTGGAGCATCTTTCTTATGAGGAAAGACTGACAGAGCTGGGTCTGTTCAGCCTGGAGAGGACTCGAGAGGTGATCTTATCAATGCTCAAATATCTTAAGGGTAGGTGTCAAGAGGATGGGACCAGACACTTTTCAGTGCTGCCCAATGAGAGGATGAGGGGCAATGGGCATAGACAAGCACAGGAAGTTCCATCTGAAAATGAGGAGAAACTTCTTTACTCTGAGGATGCCAGAGCCCTAGAACAGGCTGCCCAGAGAGGTTGTGGAGTCTCCATCTCTGGAGACATTCAATACCCACCTGGACACATTCCTGTGTGATCTGCTCTGGTTAACCTGCTTTAACAGGTGGGTTGGACTGGATGATCTCCAAAGGTCTCTTCCAACCCCAACCATTCTGTGATTCTGTGATTCTGTAAATAGTTAATTCAGCAGATACCACTTTAGCATTGAATAAAAAAATTGATGGAAAAAATTAATGTGAATATCCTAGAAAGACCACCTTTGAAGGCTGACCAGCCTCTCTCCTGGAAAAATCCAAAGAAGAACAAAGAACCAAGAACCACAGAAACATAAATCTATCTCCTCCTCTCCAAGTGTATAAACACCATCTCAGCTAAAAGAGTCAGAACAGATGTCAGTGGGACATTAATCTCACCTGACATAAAACACCTAACAGAATATGTCTGAACTAGTTACCCTAAACTAGTTTCACAGCGTATGAAAAGAAGCATGCATCTCAAGAACGCAAACCCTTGTCTTACTTAACTCTCTTAAAATTAGACATAACACAGGCCTAAAGCATTTAAAGGAAGAAAATTAGACATTAAATCTGTAGCCTGTTGAGCCATTAGACCATTTTATTTCAAGAGAGGTATAAGTCATGGTTTTCTGTGCCATCAGTCTCCCTTATTGGTAGGTGTCCATGGCCATATCTACACATAAATGGGTCGGGGTCTGTTCTTTATCACTGAGGTCAAGTGGTGCAGCAGAGTTCCTGTCTATATGGCTTTACTGGCCCTCCCCTCTACATATATCTCAGCCAAAACCAGAATGGCTTCATCCAGACTGTCTGGAATACTTTGCACGTTATTACACAAGCTCTGACCACAAATTGCCTGGACTTTGGTAAGTTGTTATGTGCTAAAAACAGGGAGCCAGGGACCATGATACTGATTGACAGTATAGACAGTTGCAGGCCAGTGCTTGTTCCACAACACATAATTAGGTTACTAACAGTTTATATTGATCACAGTCTTACTATATCCACTACGCCATGTGAAAACATTCTTTCAATACACCTAATAACACATTTTTGTATTATTTCACTTAATATTTCCATGTATTTAGGAGAAACCTGTTTCAAGACAGACTTTCACTGAAGGAAACTTACTTCTGACCAGCTTCAGCATTGTAGCTGAAAATAAGAACAGATGGATTCTCCCTTGTAATTAAAGAATACAGTTTAGTTCTGAAAGAACATTGTGAATGAATTGACTCAACATTTAATTTCAGTAATGATAAACTCATAAACAGCACAAGGTAGATGATTTGCATCACAGAGCAACTTTAAAAAGAGTTTAGTTCGTTCATTAACCACAATTTGCAAATTATTCCATATACCAGGAAAGAATTAGTATTGTGAAATAACACATATAGAATCACAGATGAGCAGAGCCAATTGGTAGAAGAAGAGAGATTTTAAAAGTTTCTTGCAAGTTAAAATCCCATTACAAATCAGGGCTAAACTAGTATCTTCTCGTAACAAAAACTGCAGAATCCAGTAGCATTCATTGTGTTCATAATCAAAGGTGTATCTGAACGAATAGAAAGTATGATTGGGTATCTCTGAAAACAGTTTGGTACCCAAACTGTGTAGTGTCTTACTGATACTGTGTACTGACATGCCACCAAATGCAATTTCCTAGTAATTAATAGCAATAGAACTCTTACCTTCAATAGGAAACACTCCAAAGAACTCTCTAGGGAGAGATTAATGTTTATCACCTCCTTTGTTATCACTCAGACAAGTTAAGGGGTTTGCTTTTTCTTACCCCTGTGGAAAGTGTCTGCTAGAAGTAGGATTTCACTGGTTTAGCCATCTGCTCAAACGCCTTTAACGAACTTTGAAAGACTAATTCACACATTTTCTTGTTGTTGTGATAAGGTCACAGGAAATCACTTCAAATTGGATTTTTTTCCTTTTTCACTTCTGCATGAGGTAGATGAGATCAAAGGTTTGAGATACACCAGAAATGGAATCACTATCCTATTCATGTAAATGTACATGGCTTGAGTCACTTTGTGACACATTCCTGTCTGAATCATTTAAATGCTACATCATAAAATATTTACTCATTGACATGAAAACAATCCTAAACGGGTGAAAAAAAAAAAAGAGGGTTGATTAACATATCTCTACTTCCTATGATCCAAAAGAGACAAATTCTCTGTATAATACATTTTCCATAAAAAAAGTCTATCAGCACTTGCTGTAAATGATCAAGAAATGACAACATATTAACACAGATTGATGTTTTCTAAGTTGGTATTTTTATTGAAGGTACTGTGGTATTTTCTTACTGTTAGATTGCATTACGTAGTATCTCAAAGCCTCTCTTACCGACTCAGATTAAAAACCTCCATAGATAATACGCATAGAAAAAAAAAATACTACTAAAAAAATTATTCTTGGAAAATCAGAACTTTACATATTGAAAGATCACCATGAATGAGAATATTCACCATCTTCAGTTTTCAAGTAATATGTCATAAAATATCTCACTGAGAATTTCTAATTAAGTACTTTTTTTTTCATTCCAAAAAGCTTATTCACCATACTCAATACTACCTGGAGCAGTATATCACCTTTGATAAAATGTTTGTCAGGAAAGTGTTCTCAGATTTTCTATATATGGAGAATAAAAGAGAGTGTTCATAGGAAAAAACAGCAGATACTGAGATCCATAAATTTAGAACAGAGATATAGAGCTACCAAAGACATCAAAGAGATACATTTACATTTCTGAAGGTAAATATAAAATTTGAACTATTTTTTTTACACTGTTAAGTATTTTTGCAAATTAAATCTTAAAAAAAAAAAAAGAAAAGTGATCCACTCCAGACTTGACAGAAACATGAAGAATCAACCTTTGCTTGAACCAGGTAGAAAATAAACATGAAATTGTCTCTTCTGAAGCGTTCCAGAATCTCTGACCTGGTAATATTTCATAAATGTCAAGAGATTAGAGTAGTAAAAAAAAAACTTCCTGCAAATTCCAACATGAAACTTTAATGTTTTCAGTCATGTCTGAAGTTTTGTTCCTATGGAATAGTTTTTATAATTACTGCCAAGACGTAATCTTACTTTTTTGTTCAGCCAGGATTCAGAAAATATTAACTCACTTCCACTCTAGAGAACATATTTGATGTTTATTTAAGAAGTTAATTTAATTCAGCAACATTTCCATTAAAGATAAAGTCCTCAGACAGTCTCTCACTGACATGCACAGAAAGCAAGAGGAAGAAAACAGTGAAAGGAAGAGATAAGTGTACTAAGAATTCCCATTTCTAGAAGGGTGCAACAAAATACACTGATTAATGTCACATGTCTAAAGTGACAGCCAACGTGCAAACACGTGATTGCTTAACTTTGATAGAAACTGTCAACCAATAAGAGACTTCAGTAACCTTTTTGTGGTGCACAGAGATTTACTGACAAACCGCTACATGGGGATGAAAAACGTGTATGTTTGTATAAAGAAACATAGCTTCATGTGAGCGATTATTTTTTGGGGAAAACTGCCTTGAAATAAATCATGATAGTGTAATTTCTTCACATTGCCAGAATGTGAACAAACCACAAATGCAGGACTGCAAGACACCACCTTCTACTGTGAGAATTATTTTTACTTAAAAGCATATGTAAACACAGTCTCTAAACTACGAAGACCTTGTAATTAAGATGAGACCTTTCCCTGCCTACAATCAGGAGAGGAGAGAGAGGATCTGAGATTGTGGCACCTAAATTTTGCTTTCATGTGTTAAGTGTGGCATTCAATCACTTGAACCTGGAGGTCACTGCCATTTTAGATGCTTGACTGTATCTTGCCTCACCTATGCCCAACCTTTTTACATATAGACTTTTTATATACACTTTTTTACACACACTGCAGTATCCAAGTCACCAAAAAGAAACTTGAAGAGATGATCCAGCATCTACAGGAGACCTGTGTCTTCTGGATTACAAGCAACAAGCAAAGAATGACGTTCTAAGATGTTTAAAATAGTATGAGGTACCTATGTTTAGCCACCTGAATCCTAGTTTATTTTTCTGAGTTCACATTATAAAGAACTCACACTGAAAGAGATCTTTGGTGGCATCTCTTAAGGCTACCTATCTGTCTCTTTAGGCTCCATTAGGTGGACTGATTGAATATTTACTTACTGTAACAGGAGGCTGGATACCTACTCGTAGGCAACTAAATTTAGCGACAGTAATCTTTAACTGAATCCCACCCAGTCTCAAGATCCACAGTGAGCCCCAGGAAGAAAACAGGAAAACTCAAAAGCTGATCCAATGCCCTAAGTTCCTGCCATTTCTTCACTGACCTCTGTATTAAAAATGTGCATCCACTGTAGTATAACATGTAATTTTAAACTTTTTTAATATTAAATAAAAATCATAATAACAATAAGAAGTTAAGAGTTTCTAATATAATTTAAAATAAGATTAAACAGAAGCCAGTAATGTTCCTATAAATAATAAGAGAAAATATGTGGCAGATCTAAAACGCAATCTCACAGGTCATATTCTTCTTTGGCTTAAAAATTAGTTACATTTTCTCAATTTCTATTTATTAAGAAGTAGTGAAAAACTTTTTAGAAACATCATAAGTTATAGAAAACAAACAAACAAAACCCACAAAACCCAACAACTCCCACAAGTATTTATGTACAAGGACTCACAAACACCAGTGAACACAATCACAATAAGGTGCTTAATGAACAAGCTCATGTAACTATCAGCATGTGCTCTTTCTGCCCATTCTGTTGCAAATTAAAACAATAGTTTATCGTGATTACACTACTGATGTTTAGTCTAATGCATTTTAATACAAAATGAGGATTGGTTGAGAATACAGTTATAAAGCAATCAAGTTACCACAGCTTAGCTTCCAACGTAGCTACACCACCTGACTAAATGTTCATTTCCATTCAGCCTGAATTTTAAAATGTGGTACATTCATATTTTACGTGCCATTTATAACAACTGAAGTTGTCTTAGCATCAGTTTATGCTGCTCAGATAATGTGATAAAATGTGATATGGTCTTCTTTGCAGCCATTTAACAGTGGCTATTTAATACAGGGAGGTACCACAGCTCAGCTGACCAGTAGTTTGTCAAGCTGCTACAATTCAGCTCTTATCTGATCATGTGTATAAGCACATTTTATAACTTGTTTAGACAAGGTTCTTAAGGACATGGTTTAGTGCTAGAGTTAGGTTAGGTTATGGTTGGACTCGATCCTGAAAGTCTCTTCCAACTGAAATGATTCTATGATTCTATTCTATGATTATTGCAAAATAACTTAACCCTTTACCAAGCAATTAGTTTAAATAAATTGATCAAGTAAAAGAATTGGCCAAGTAAAAAAATAAAATGAAATATGAGAAGTATGGTACACCGCATCAAAAACACTGTTCTGTGACGAAATGGTAATCTGCATACTGATGAGTTGTAGCAACAAGACTCAGTTATTAAGCTCATTGAGGTACCTATAGCTTAATTTATATAGGTACTGAGCCTAGGTGACTTAGGAGCAATTCAAACTTTTTTGTACCAATAGAATCACTGGCTGACATCATAGGTCGTAAAACTGCTTTAAAAACAGCAACAAGGGGATTCTGTATTTGGAAAAGGATGTTATCTCACGAAACATCTCTGTTAGCCACTGGCAATAAAGTTTGTCAACATATACAAGAAACACAGAGGTCCATTTTATATGTACACATGTATTTGTTTTGGCATTTCAGCATCAACAGATGTCATGAGGTAAGAAAGCATGTGGCACCAATGTGGCAAATCTATCTTAGAGCAGAGAGAGCCTGCAGAAAAGCTTCTAAAACTGCCTAAACCCACATTCACTTGGCATCTGTAATCTAGTGTAATGGTCCGACCAACTTCTAAGTAGGAATATTGCCATGATAACAGATGGATAAAAGTGTAGGCAGCAACAGGAGCATGTACCAGCATCCAGTTTATTTACTGAGACTTGGGAAACCTAGCCAGGAATGACTCAAGTGACTGAAATAAAAACCTGTGGCCAAGATGGCTTGCCAGTGGCAATCCAGCTCTTGCCTCAGCATTTCAAAGTACATACATTCTGTCATTTCTAAGTAGGGATAAAAAAGTAGGAAAATAGGCTGTACAGTAAATATAGGGGACCTTCCGTGTTCAGTCTTATCTAACATTAGGGTGTCTGTGCAAGTCTGCATAGGCATTGAACAAACATCTCCTGATTCTGCTGGCAGATCTGGGAATATTGCTGTGGCTACTCCATACAAGACTGGCACAGTCGTGTAGATCTTTATTTACACGACTCCTTAGGGTGAGTAGTGCTGTTTTATGAGCACTTCAGTCATCAGTGTAATTGCTGAGCTTGCCCCTACTGTGCTACAGATGAGGAGGGCAGGTTACTATTTTCAGAATTCTGTGGAGATACATTTGTGTCCCTTCACAAAGCAGTTTTCCACCCCATTATGTAAAGGCTTTTCAGACTAGCAGGAGGAAGCCTCTAATAGCTCTTGTGAACCACAACTGGCTGATATGTCAATAGGGTAAAGGGTTCTCTACTCAGATTTTCACAGTCTGGTCACTGGAAAAAATTTCCTGACTCTTGCATTCAGGTTGTCAACATTAAATCAAACAGGACTGTACCCAGACAAATATCAATTGATTAAGCCAAAAAGAACTGAAGCAAAAGAAAGCACTTCCTCAGCAATGTCTGCTCAGAGAGCCCGCAGCTGTGAGGTTATCTCTGCACAGGCAAAGTGCTTGCTTTTTTCTTGCCAAATGCAGATCACTGTTCCATTATACGAAGGAGACCAGGCAGCTGTTCTCCTTCCATAGTTATCAGTCTGAGAGCAGTGTATGAAAACACAGGGAATGAATTCTGTCCTGGAAAAAGGACTTGCAGAAGATAAATGTATGTATACCTGGAATTAAGCTTCTAATAGATCACAACCAGAACTCTACAATACAATAAAATGGAGAGGCATGGGACAGAGGAAGGAAGAGCAAAAGAGTTATTAAAACTCTTCTACAACGTAGTGTCCTCAAAGAGCATACAGGACATTCATTATATAAACTTTCCTTCCAGAAAGTTGTTATGCTACAGCACAAGCTCACCAGTTCTTGTAACAATAAAGATACAACACATAACATGATGAAACCAAGCAACATATTTTAGTGTCAAGTCTTAAAATGCCCTGCTGCAAAACTGGAAAAAGGCCCTGTCCCTCTAGTACTTGAAATAAAAGGCTTTATATAGCGCCTGTCTGCTAGTACTTAAATGAAAGACTTCATATAACACTATATCTAGACTTTCATGTCCACTATGATCAAAAGCTGTCTTCTTTGACATGGCCTAATATATATAACATAAAAATATGCATGCTATTTACTACCTAGACTCAGAAACAGGCTGTTTTCAAAATAATATCAGCATCATGGTTTTAGTCCTGTTCTGAAGTTTAAACTTATGTCAAAGAAGCAGAAAGTAGCATTGATGATGGATGTATCATGTTAATGGTTGGAGTCAATGATCTTAAGGGTCTTTTCTATGATCTTCCCACAGAAAATTACTAAACACATGAAGTGAGATTCAGTAACATCCTGTTATATTTCTTAGCAGTATTATAATACTGAGCTTATAAGAATCACTACCTGTGAAGTATTATTATAAATGAACACATCATTAAAGAGACACAGAGCAATAACACTTGATACCAGGTGACAAACCAGGTATCAATCCTTGAAGCTTTACAAAAAGGCTACATGTTTCGCCATAGTCTGGACAAGAGGGAGAAAAGGACCAGATGTAATTTTCACACAGGACTTGTGTGAAAATTCCTGGTGGCTTACAGGAAGCCTAAAAGATGCCTTGCAAATGGAGATTGATTTAACAGGAGTTCCTTCACTTCATGGAAACTTCTAGAGAGTACAGGTTAGCCAAGAATGTCTGCCATGGACAGCAGTTTGTGATACTTGGGTATTCGATCTGTGTCTGCAGGGTAGTATCACCCACCAAGCATTGCAAGCCCACCTGTTAGCTGAAATACTGCTGCGATAACCAGGAGTCCTCACTTCAGCCTACGTACAAAGGGCGATCCAGCAGTGAAGGACTGCAGCAAGGATTCTGTGTGGCAAGCAGGGCTCTGGGGCCAGAGAAAGCTGCTAGTTCAGTGAAATGCATGAAGAATTGGTGACTTTGTATTTATAAAGGAAAATTGTTTATGAAAAGGTATCCTGCTACTTAAAAAGCAAAACATTAACAAGACCAACGTGAAAAGTTGAAATGTTACTTTCTTTCTAGAGATTACAGCATGGAGTGGCAAATTCAAAACCAAGCACATTTGTTTTGAGTACAATACATTGGCCTAACGCCAACAAGCAAAAAAACCTTCTCATATGTTGGCATTGTTTCATTTTCATAACTCTGGAATCCTTCCCCGAATGTTTAATCTGATAATGGCTCAGTAAATTATTTCTTCCGTTCACCTGATGGCAGCTTCAGAAATCTGGTGCCGGTGTCCTGCAAGGAACCTAAAAAGAAGCCCCATGGACATGGAAAACGCCTTATCTGTTACCTAGGTTCAGGCAGACTCTGGGATGTGCAAAGACAAACACTCCAGAAAGCACCTTTATGTTCTGCAAGCATTTGTCACGGGACAGAGTTCATGAGATAGGACTAGTCACATCTGGCATGATTACCAAACTCCTCTCTTAATTAACTTATTTTTTGTTGTTTTTCATTCTCTGCATGGTCTGCAGAGAAGGACCTGGGAGTCCTGGTGGACAACAAGTTCACCATGAGTTTGCAATGTGCCTGTGTGACCAAGAAGACCAATGGTACCTGGGGTGCATTAGGAAGAGGGTGGCCAGCAGGTCAAGGGAGGTTGTTCTTCCCCTCTACTCAGCCCTGGTGTGGCTGCATCTGGAGTACTGCATCCAGTTCTGGGCTCCCCAGTACAAGAAAGACAAGGAACTACTAGAGAGAGTCTACTGGAGTGCTAGAAAGATGCTCAGGGGTCTGGAGGATCTTTCTTCCAAGGAAAGGCTGAGAGAGAGAGCTGGGTCTGTTCAGCCTGGAGAAGTTTTGAGAGGGGATCCTTTCAATGCTTATAAATATTTCAAGGGTGGGTGTCAAGAGGATGCGGCCAGACACTTTTCAGTGGTGCCCAATGAGAGGATACAGGTAATGGGCACAAAATGAAACACAGGAAGTTCCATCTGAATATGAGGAAAAACTTCCTTACTTTGAGGTACAGAGAGGTTGTGGAGTCTTCTCTGGAGACATTCAAAATGTGCCTGGACGGGATACTGTGCAACCTGCCCTAGGTGAACCTGCTTTAGCAGGTGTGTTGGACTAGGTGATCTCCAGAGGTCCCTTCCAACCCCAACCATTCCGTGATTCTGTGATCCATCCAGAACCCTGAGGAACAGGGCAGGCATCGGTTACATTGTCAGTAGCAAACTTGAAAATTATGTTTCATACGTTCCAGACACTTGATCACAGGTTGATTTGGAATACATTGTCACAAAGTCACTGGAGCATGCAGGCTTGAAGATCACCTTGATCATCTAGTCAACCAAGATTTGCCAGGCCAATCATTCATGTTGTTCACAGAGCTTCAGCCCACACAAAGGTGAGACAACAGCCACCTGGCCACCTGGCCACAGACAGTTGCTAAAACAAACTTCCTGGTGGCCTTTGCTGTCTTGTGAGCCCAAAACCAATGGCGTTTTACTGGTCATGACAAAAATAGTATTTTCTGTGCTACATGGCGTAGCTCTCTTGACTTCTATGTCAGTTCTGAAATGATAATGGATTTTATCCTTTGGGCATAGGAGCAATATTTTCTCTAGCATTTATTCTATCCAGGTAGAACACTTTTAGAAAGGTCTCTCATTGCTCCATTTTTTAGTATCTCAGCCATTTCCCAGGGATGCATAGGATGGAACAGGTCTCCACGCTGGATCTGCAAGGAGGTAGAGGGAGACAGAAAGCTCTGGACTGATCAGGTATGGATGTTCAAAGGGCAATAATCGTGGGCTGACAAATTTTCGGTCTCGAAAGATGGGCTGACCCAGACTGCAGTCTCCTCCTCTTCCTAAACATGTCACTAGCTGCACTCAGAGAGAGGTATTTCTTGGGCCAAGAGAGAAGTTGTAGGTTTGGGCTTCTATCCTTATGGATTGAATGTAGATTATTTACAGAATCATAGAATCATAGAACTGAAGTTCAGCACTACTGTTTACTGTGTACTTACGTCTACATCACTTCACACAACATCAGAGTCCATGTTGAAATGCCAGCAGAGGTCTGTCACCAGCACTGGCCCCTAAGATCAACAAGAGAATCTACTGTGTGACTTTCTACACATTTCAAGCTACAGAGCAAGGACACTAACACTCTTCACCACACATTCTCCTCCTGCTTTCCCATATGTGACGAACCAACCTCCCAGAGTCATCACAATCTCCTTTCACTGCCACTGAACCTGCTCTAGGAACTGAGTGCATGTGTCAAGCTCCAACTTCAACCATTCTTTCACAGATGTCCCTCAGTCAAGGTGAGGCTAATTGGCTGAGATACTTTCATAATCATAGCTAGGCTACAAATAAACACAGTATTAGCAGAGGCTTCTCTAATTCATTTGCAGGCAGCACAAGAAACATATGCACAGACATTGAAGTCTCAGGAACGCGACAAGCATTACTTCTGATTAAATGAACCATGTTGTAAACACAGGTTTTGGAAGGAGGTAAACACGTCTCACTCAGGAAAAAGGAACAATGCGGATTGTTTTTGTAAGAATTCCCTACTTTCTCTTAAGGATCACTATTGAGTGTGAATACATGCTAATCCTTAAATGAAGGAATAAGAAAATACCTTTCATTGCCTGTAATGATACAAGATACTTTCTATTGATTTGTTCATACATTTAAGCTACCGGTTAGCTATTCAATATTCTTTGACTGTAATGTTTCTACCAAAATGGATGTAGACATAAAGTTCAATGTTCCAGTGGGAATTTTTCAGGGGGAATTAAAAAAAAAAAACAACAAAAAAACACAGAAGGAGAAAACTCATTAAATCAAATGACTATTACACTATAGATGGCTGGAATAGCTTGCTATATCTCTCTCTTCCCAAATATATATTTAAAAAAGAAAAAAAAAGAGAACAGTGAAGTAAAATAAATAATAAATCCAACAACACTCAATATCAGATAATCTTATTAACTTGAAAAGCTAACCAAGGTTGAAGAAACTCAGTGTTATCTATGCTTACACTGCCTACAGACTATTTGGTTAAAGCTGGTAATTGCAATATAATAAAGCAAGAAATTATGGTGGCAAGTCATCAGGGAGAACTCTAAATTTTTGGTTGGCTTATGTTTGGCACTTGCCTGACAGCAGATGGGATTAAGATCGCTTTATTGCTGTGACTTTGATTTGCTCTTAAAAGGCAATTTCTGTATCCTTAAATTTAGCCTTCTGTATACTGAGGCATATGCTACACTGCCCACAAGACATAATTAATCTAAAATATACACAGCTCCTAATCAGTGATCACTTAGTCTTTCACTAGACAGAAATCATTACTGGATATTACATACAATTTGAGAGAAATACTGCTTCTGAAGAGGCCAGATGTTCTTTTCTACAGCTACTGCTTCAATTTAACTGCATACAAATCCTGTAAACTCTGAAGTAAACATTTTAAAACCTAGTACGAAAGGGTACATAAATATATATACATGTATGTCAGAGGTAAATGGAAGAGAGGAAAACTCCCTTGTGACCTCCTCTGGAACCTGTGTAACAAATTTACTTCTGCCTGAATCCAGATCAACAAAAAGTAAAAGCTCAAGCATAAGCATTCCCATTTCTTGTGCTCAGAACACAAGGCAAAATTCTTAGAAATCAGCACTGTTCATCATGTTTTCCATATATATGAGCATCATCTAGAAGTACTGTGGCAGAACAGAAATATGCATCATTGCATATAGAGAGTGGGAGAAAGAAAAGGCCATAATATCCGCTGATTTATTTTCTCCAGGTTCTATCAATTTTTAACTAAAAAAAAAAAATCTCCCTATGTATACTAAATCAATAAAACCATGCATAGACACAGAAATACAAAAATATACATCCTTCCATACGTGTATATAGTTATACACCAACATATAGCTTTGTTATTTTCTCAGCCACAATACAAAATACAAATTAAGCATAATATTAAAGATTCTCATATCTATTTCTCGAATTGCAAAGGTATAAGCCCAATTTGCCTTTGTAGTTAAGAAAATGTGAACTCAGAGAAGCTTTTCTTGAAGTTATGGATTTTACAAAGAATTTCCCAAAGTGGTTTCTATAACATGAAGCCTTCTCTTAATGCTTTTCAGACCTCTGTGGCTTTGTCAGATCTGAAATTGCCCTAAAGTTCACAGGTTACTAAGGTCTGGGGTTTTCTTTTTCCATTTAAAAGAAGAAAGTGATGAATCTCTGAATGCCACTTGCACTATTTTCCACACCTGCATAAATCTGTTCCACCTTTTTTTTTTTTTTCCTTTAATTCTACAGTATGTAAGATGACAGGGGAGCTATGAATAAGTAAAAGATTTGGGTTTCTTTTACAGTCTAAAGCAAGATACTTGATTATATTGAAAACTAATTGTTCATATTCTGAAACTCTGATGGTTTGTTTTCCTGTGTATTTCAAATAATTTACTGTCAAAGGTATTGTTTCAAGTTAAATGTGATTTCAGTGTATTTATCAGATGTATTCTTAGCATTATCAGCTAAAATGCATTAAAATGCTACATTGTTTGTTGCCTGGGTCTTTTCATGTTTTGGCTCAAAATCTGCAGATAGGTGTGTAAACTATAGTGGATCCACTCATAACCTTTATCAGTGAAGTGGTTTACAGTAGTTCTTAAACCCCTGAATTTAACATTTTGAATTGATTGTGCTTTTCCTACAACCTTTATTCTCAAGACCCTGGATTTTCTCTCTGACATCATAATGTTGAGGACATTCAGCCGTTGCCTCCAGCTGATCACACCCACAATTCAGCTTTCCCTCTCTGCCACAAACTCTCTCAGTTATCACCTTTTTAATAATTCTGAAAAATACCGGCATCCGAGCTCTAATTCAAACTCATGACCTGGCCACTGTTGTCAACTCAGAGCTTCCTCTAGATCTTTAAATTCAAATCACATTTCACAGAAACAGCATCTTCTATCACCAAACTACACTACAAGGTAGGATGCAGAACTCTTTGAGCCTAATCCAACACCTTATGCAGTTTTAAACATAAACATATGCTTAAAAAAGACTGCTAAAATATTTAGGTAAGGAAATCTGATAGCTTTCCAAAGTCTGTTTTCCTACTATTTGAATATCTTTGTAACCAGATGAAAGAATTTCTTGATATTCAAAGCAGAAAATGTACTTGGTCCTTTATTAACCTTTCCTATGGCAATAGATTGGATTTTTCTAGAACGGTTTTCTACATATATAATACCAGAGCTCCTATTGCATTTCTGACTCAAGCATCCACGCAAGACGTATAAAAATATATCCTATATATATATATATTTGATTCTGCTTGTAACCTTAAACAAATGTGATATTTGTATGCCTGTAGTTCCAAAACTTTCCAAGCTTACACATTTTCCTTCAGGTTTTTTCTTGTTTTGGTTTGGTTTGTTTTGTTTTTTTTAAACTTTTGTCTGAAGTCGGTACCACCAAAACCTTCTTTGCTTCTCCAGTCACTGGTTAAATTATTTCAAAATTTCACTGATTTATGCCATTATTCTGTTGTTAACAGTGCTTTAACTGAACAATTTGCTATTTATATAATCAAATTTGTGCCAAACTACTGCATATAAACATAAGGCATTCAAGATAATTGAATTCCAAGCATTCAGTATGGTTCAGTTCAGTTCACTGGCCTCAGTGGCTATTTAACCAATAGATTCCAATGCATACAAATTAAAACCAACCAACCAACCAAAACCAAACTCCAAAATAAAAACAATAAATAAAAAATCCAAACAAACAAACAAACAGAAAACCTAAATAAGTTAAAAATAAGTTGATAGTTAATTAGAGAACAGAGCGGTGATTTTCAAATCTGCATCTATCTCAAAGGCCTCTTTCCAGTTACAGAACAAATTTTAACTTTTCGGGATTGTACCCAAAATGACAGAGAGTAAGATAAAATGGCTGTTTTTTCCCCCCCGTTAATACAGTATTCCTTGTGTTTTTATCACAAGAAAATCCTGTAGCTTCTATCCTAGGAAGTCTTAGAAAATATAAACATAGCAAGCAACAGAGTTAGTAAAAAAAATTAAATTCAGGTAAGTACTGTCCTCTTAAAATCAAAGTTTTATGCAAGGAAATGTTAAATGCTCTAAGAGTTTCACCACAGTACAATAACTACTGCATCACATAAATTGATTACTCAGTTTTCAGTGTCATTCTTATATTACACATTTCAATTACTTTTCCCTGTAATGTATATACTTTTCTATGTTCAGTACTGTATGAACCGTTCCATAACATATGATACATACCCCAGCATGCTGGTTTCAGCAGAATATATAGTAGAAAGCAGCTTACAAAATGTTACATAGATATCCAGGTTGGATTTAGGTTCTGTTTTATAACTATCTCTTGTAATGCCATGTCCAAAACAACACTCACCTCCACAAAAATCAAGGGTTTTCTGGTTATTCTTAATGGACCTAATGCAATAAGAGAAATTTTCCAAATTCTAATAAACAGAAAAAAAAAAAAAAAGAGGAGAAAAAAAAAAAGAACTATGTTCTTTTCCACTAACTTGTCACGTTTGAGTATGAGGAGGGAAAGGCTGCATAGTCGTAAGTGGATTTAAAACACTTCTGTACAGCATCATTATGGTAATAAACAGACCTCTCTCTGCATCTGGAGCAGTAGACATTCACACTCAGATTCAAAGCCAAGAGATAAATACGTAATTACTAATGCCATTCACCTACCCGCACTGTGCTCTGCCACATATCACCATGGCACAGTGCCAGGGATGGTCAGTACTACCCAGACTTGTAGTGGGGAACCAAACCCAATTCAACCCCAAACCGGAGGAGTTCCCGCAATGTGATGAACCAGTAGTTACGCAGACCAGGGTATTAAGTACTCAGTGCTGCAGCATCACCGCTCCAGGATGGCTGCTTGCAAGGGTGGAACATTATTGAAGAGACAGCAGCTGTGGCCATCTTAGTCCAAAGCCTGCCTCAGTCTTCCTCCTACTAATGTAAGCCTTGCACCCCTAATTTCTAATTAACTTATAAAAACGTCTTACAATCATCTGTGAAGCAGCAAGTTAAATTGAACCCCGCTGAAATAATAATTACTTAGTTGCTGTTTTCACTTGCTGATCTGCTGCAACCAAAAGGTATCTTACTGTAGAGTAAATCCTATTTTTATTTAAAAAAAGAAAAAAAGACAAAACAAAAGCTACAGGGATTTTGAATTTCTAATGTGCATAAAATTAAAACAACTTTGAGTAATTTTAATGAACAGGCTTTCAAAAAAAGGTGAAATTGTAAAAATGACTTAAATGTAGCATCCTCTGAAGAGCTTAGTGATGCTCTGTCTACGCCACCGTAAAAACAAAATCAGCTTTTAAAAGAACATTTATCTATTTTTTTAAGATTTATTTGAACATAGGAAAGGTAATTTTTTCCTTAAATCAATAAAATGAGGATCGAGAGAGTCTAAATGGAATTTTAACATGTCTAACGCAAATTTCGTAAAATTACTTTCAATCAACAAAGACCACAGGTAACAAGCTGAAAGACTGTGGCATCAAAACAAGAAATTCAGTCACAGATTGAAATAAAAATGCTGAGAAGTATTAATGAAGGGAGAACTGTGTTACATTAAGTACTTGCAAATGGAAAGCTAAAAATTTCAGTTTTATGGTAGCTAGCTATTCAGGAAGAAACGAGTTTAGATTCTAAGATGGACATTAAGCAAGCCCAAATTGCAGAGCAAACATGATGAAAAATATTCCCGTTGGAACTGAAATTGATAGTGAGAGTTGGATGTATGTCACAATTTATACGGTTTACAAAACCAGAACAATGTATGATCCAGCAACCTGGTTGATGGGTTACCTAATAACATCCTCCCAAGTAAACATTCTGCATTTCCCAGTATTTGACCTGTTCTCGGTATCACAATAGTTCAACTTCCATAACATTCATCAGAAAAAGTGCTGAAAGAGATGTCAAAAACAAACCAAACTCAAACCACAGTAATTAGTGAATGACAGTATCTGTGATAACAGATAATATTGACACTATTTGGTAAGTCCACTGTGTTTATTGTACAATGACTTCACAATGACACAATAAAGTGATTAACTGAAAGACTTGCACAGTACGTATGAAGACTACGAAGTCTAAATAAATCAGTCTTTATTAAACAGGGGAAAAAACACTCAGAAAAATGTTACAGAAGTAAATTAAAAACTTATGAATCTGAGCTTTAGACCCCAAGTTTCTAGGCAACTTTAGAAAATAACACATAAGTCACCTAGTTATCGTTAATGTATTGTATCTAAATCTCATTGAAATACATTCATTCACCACCTTAAGTACATTCAGAAACAGAGGCTGGAACACACTTTTTTCCCCTTGGGGTAAGTAGTAGAAAAACATGAAAGTACCAGGTATTAAAGCAGAGGTTTTGAGTTACATGGTAAATGCATCAGCAGCAGAAAAAGATTGAAGAAAACAAAGAGGAACAAGAAAACACAATTACATTTTGTATTTCTGTGCTTATTGAAAACTGCATGAACTGGCAAGTAGCAACTAATTGGAATGTAACATGATGTACTGGTAAACTGCAATCAGAATAAATATAATTTATAAAGCAGTGGCGTCCCTGGGCCATTCCTGCCTTGCAAGAGCCTTATTAAGGATATTTTTTTCCTTAGGTGATGAAGTTTGGACTAAGGCTGCCAGATCAGGGTCCCTGTTCAGTGAGTGAGCTAGCTGAATGTTGGGAAGCCTGATCTGGGTCATGATTTTTCAAAAGTTTATTAATGGAACAGATTTGTCAAATACGCTTAAGTACTTGCTAGTGAAATAAATACAAGATTTGTTGCTAACTCCAAGCACTCCCAAACCTCTGGGAGGGAAAGGCAAAAGTGAGAGCAACTGCAAGTAAGATCATGGGTAAATACAGATAAACAGGGCCCACTTAAAGACAAAACAATACATAATTAATATGGATTTTAGGAAAGCTTTTGCATATGCATTCATAAAAGCTATTGCAGAGAAACAAAAACACACTCCTTAAATAACTAAAAAGATATGAAATATTAAACACATTTTGGAATCCAAGTTTAAAGTGGTATAAATAAAAGGGGCTAGTGTGTGAATAACAGCATCACGTATTTCAGGATACCAAGAAAGGGCTGCAAGAAAGTGAAAAAAATGGATTCATCTGCTTAACGGCATTCATGTTGTGGCTGAACTGAAATCATCAATGTTCTAATTTTATTCTAGGTTTGCTGCTCATGTGCAGTTGTCAAATTGTCTTGGCCAATGTATAGAAAAAGCTGAAGCAGATTTTAGAACATTATTTTCTAAATGGGAAACCATTCATTGCCAGCGGTGTGAACGAGCAATGCTGTGTTGTGTACACCAATGGCTCTCAGACTTCTTACACTAATACTTTCACCTCTACAAATGCTCTGTCATTCACCTTACCTCTCCACATCAAATTTAAACACAGCACAGACAACACAAAGAAGGGAAAAGATACGGGTCTAAAGACCATTACAAGTCATTTTTCAACACAGACTGCTCCCTATCGACCAAAAGTTCAGACTGGAAGCACTGGTGCAGAGACCTGAAGCTGAGAAGAGCTTCTTCCTTTATAGGGCAGATCAGTAAGGTGGAGGGAATCATTGCCTGCAAATGTGCTTCCGCACAAAGGTGCATGGCCTAAGGTACAGCTGCTGTCTGCCTGCCTGAGACTTCAAGATCTGGCCATCCTGTTGGTTTGTTTGCTCATAGTTTGGCTGCTGTTTTCCAAGAAGGATGGTATTAACATCATATGGCTCTGTATTATGAATCACAAATAAGCATATGAGCACTTTTTTTCCTGTTACTCATTTCCATTTTGTTACACAAATCGGCAGAATAAGAGCATTTACAGGCATCCTTCTTCTGTACAGACTAGAGGACACACCAGGGAAAAATGCTACGTGTACACACACAGCATCTCATCATCACTAGCTTATTAGGCAGAAGCCGATTTATTTATCAAAGCACTCAGCTTTACATATTTTTTAATATTCTATATGGAACAATAATACAGCAAGACATTTGGGATAGCTGATGGTTACCTTTTTTTTCTCTAGCAGATTTACAGTTATGTTTAGAAAATTTGTATGTGTTCTAGAATGCAGAGGAGGAGAAATGAATTGTGTCCCATATCTGCAAAACCTGGAAGTTTACAACACATTGTGGTGAAAGACATGAAATGAACCTGTAATATCTTATGTAAAAAAAACCACCAAAACAAAAGAAACTAAATGCCACTTTGCTGGTGTTGGTTTCGCTGGTTTTGTTTGGCTGGTGTTTGGTTTGGTTGGGTTGTTTGTGGTTTGTTCTGCTGTTGTTGGTTGGTTGTTTTTTAATGTTCTTTGCTACATGGAGGTGACAAGAAACTAAACCCCCATAGAAAGGTGATAAACATTTCTCATAGCCCTTGGGCAGCTGGTACTAAGAAGTACTGTGCAAGTGCCAGTTCCAAGGAAGTCTCCCCTAAACACACACGTTTGTCTGTCCAGCTCTGACAGGAAAGACACCAATTTGTAACCTCTATGGGTGATGAGGGAAAAAAAGACCTCTGGATTAACTAAGGAAACAAAAGTTCTAGGTAAGACAATATGTACAGACTGCTGCCTTAATACATATCTTCTTATGCTGCATCTTTTCTGTTGAGATGATGTGTGTCTCTGAAAAGGCTGATTTGTGTTTGCAGGTCACAGCTCTCAACAGTAAGTCTTGTAGGACAGACAAACCCATCCAGACCTACAGGACTATCATGTACCCAAAGCTTATCCCTCATATGACTCAGTTTAAAAACTGGAAGAACTGATGAATTAAAGAAGGATTAAGACACTGGAGTTCTGCTGTTGGACAACCTGCCCGGCCTGGCACCACTGTCTCAGGTGGCTGAAGATCTTTTTGCAATCCTGAGCCACATCTGTCAGCCCAATTATTTGCAGATAATTTGCATCCCTAATGAACCACAAATAGCACAAGATGCCATTGTTGGGAGATCCTCACCAGTGAAGTGTAGAGAGCAAATGAGCTGCTAGGATGGTAGGTATCTACCCTAGAATGGGCTGAAGAGCTTTCCAAAGTCTGCTGACCTGTGTTAACCAGATTTGTACTGACTACAACAAAAAGTTAGAGATCTTCTCTAACTACCTGTGAGACAGAGATCTATTTTGATATGAACATTCTAAACTAACATATAACGTTATATGTCTGAATCTGGACATTGAACTGGGTCTCAGCCTATATGCCATTGTGGTAAGTAACATCACAAAAGGGAAATGATGCACGCAACTGGTTGGTTGGTTCTAGAGAAACTCCCTGCTGTTTTCACACTATACAGAGAGGCAGAAAGTATTAAAACAAACAACCAGCCCTCCCCTCACCCCCCCCCAAAAAAAAACAAAATAAAAAACCAAATGCGGGATATAAGAAAAAAAAATAAAGAATTTTAATATTTAAAAAAAAAAATTAAAAAAAAAAAAAAAAACAAAAAAAAAAAACCCACCAAAAAAAAAGATCTAACGAAAATCAGCAAATTTGAGTAATAAAAGCAAAAATCTTTCAAAATTAAAAGCTCTCTGAAGCAAATTTTGCAGGGTAGCTAGTTGGAAAAATGCTCCCAGCTGTTTTCTTCCATATTAATATTACACTGCGGATAAAAATGGGAAATGGTATATTACCATACATCCACGCACACAAAAATAAATTGCAACGTTCTACAGAACACCTCTCTTAGACCAGCATTTCATAACAAAAGAAAAGAATCAGTGAGCACTTCTCAGATTTAAAAAAGGTTGGCACTGACCTGGGCGAACTGATCAGGCTAAGAACGTGGCATAAATTAGTGGCAAAGGTGAGAATAAAAACATTCAATTTGGGGGTAAGCAGTCCAATGAACAAGTCTACTATCCAGCCTCCTCTGATATGGTTTAATACTGACCCAACCTGTCACAAGATATCAGTTGGGAGAAATAACTGAAAAAAGGAAAAAACACTTATTTTTCCACTGTTAATGCTAAATGCATGAATGTCAATGGAAAGCTGAACACCAGGTTTGACTTTTGGCTGGAAAATGTTCCTCAAAGAAATGAAAGTCAAAAAACCTAATTAATTTTCCTTCACAATACTTGCTTAACAATGATGAACTTAGGTATTTGCATTTTCAAATTGCTTCACAAATATTAACTCATTAGTAAAAGATGAAGAACAGCATTTTAAGTAACAAACATGGATGAAAATGAAACAAAAAAAAAGATACCTTTTTCTGCAGTCATAGCATCTGATGAATAGAGGTGATTTTTAATTACACTGAATGCCTAATGATTACAAATTGCCATGTATCAGTGATCAAACAGCTTTCTCTACTGGATCATAGCAATTAATGGGAAAATACAGAGAACAGACTTTTCCGATACAGTTTATATGTTCTCCATAAGATGTTTCTGACTGTGTCTTCCCTATTTCCTTAGTAACAACTAGTCTTTTTTTTTTTTTTTAATGTATTTATCATGTAATCAGGTTATTATATTTTCAGCTACTTGGAGGAAAAAGACATTTTACAGATGGCTGCTACAGTATTACAAATGATATAAAATCATAGGGTTTAGAAGACTCCACAGACAGAACTAAAATCAGTTATATGAAAATATGACTAAAGAAGTTTATATTTTAATGCATATTCGCAAAGCTCAAATACAGAACACATCCACAAAGAAGGTGGGGTTTACAACCATGCTTTATATATAGCAAGGTGAATTTTCACTAATACAAACATTAAATCAGAAATTGCAGCAAAAGAGATACTAAAACATATCTGAAATGAATTTTTAAATTAAATATGGCAGTCAAAAAACTAGAGAAAAAATTTCTCAACATTTCTTTTTCTCAGTGGAAAAAATGACTGATTGATTGATACAGTTTACTGATAAAGTCCTCCAGTGTCCTCAAGATCCCAATTATGCACTTATTTGCTAATTAAAACTCGAAATAAAACTCACAAAGCTTACAACAACTGCAGACTGCAACTGTTATCAGCACCAAGCTTCTATCATGTAACACAAGGATACCAAAGTAGTTTGATATAAATGATTCATATGTTGGATACTTCTGGTTTGATCACGGTGCTCCAATATAATATATATATATTATAATATGTTCACATAATCAGAGAGAAAATTTCTGTATCATCACCTGTTCAATTTCAAGAAAATTCTAAAAACTTACTAGTTGTCTGACATAGAGTAATTTGACCGTTTTCCCATTTTAGTAACTGACTGGAACATTGTAGACACAGATCTATGGATCAGAATTTGTTATGCCAAAACAGTACTGAAAATGCTTATCCTACACATTAAGAAACGGACCATTTTCCTAATTTGTCCGTAAAATTATTTTGCTTCCATTCTACTTTTAGTAACAATTTTGGTGCCCATTTTAAGCACACAAAACCCAAGTTTCTTGACTTTACGCCTAATACCCATTGCAATTTGGCACTGCCTCACTTGGGTGACCTACTAGCTTCTTATGACCACCTAACACAATATGTGCCTTCTGAAAATGGTTGGTAGGAAAATGCAAAGAAAGGATATAAAAAAAGAATGCTTAAAAGTGACAGTTCTCTCTCTTATTCACATAGCTTTTCATTCACTTAGTCACAGCATCCTTTTTCCTGCACTGAACCTCCTCCAGCAGTGTCTCTGTTACTGTACTTTTCAGGAAGTAAAATAAATCCTTAAGTACTAAAATAACAGAGTGGCGTGAAGTTTTCAATCAGTTTTGGAAAGAAAAAAATATTTTTCACCGCAACCTAGAATATTCTGGAGAGAAAATAGCACAGCAGAGATTCCAGAATTTATATCATTTTCCCACAGCACATTACTTTAGGGCCAGAAGAAAAAAACAACCCATTGAGATGATGAATTACTGATTATTTTAGCATAGGCATAGAAGAGATGATGTTTCCTTTAGTGAACTCGCATGATACGCTTCCCTGCAGCATGCAGGGTCTAAAGAGCATCTCGAAGAGGGGCTACAGCACTCACGCTGTAAGCACATCGCTGAAACAGCTCCTACTAGAATCAGTGGCCCAAGTTGCTACCAAGTTCAAGTTCAGGGGGTACACGTCCACATGCAGCTAAAGGGTCATGTGTGAGCGTCTTGGTTTCACAAAGATTGAAATATCACCCTCACAAAATCAGAACTGATGGTTTTTCCAAACATTGTTTAGGAATTACTCTGGGTTGCTCAGTAAATACAGAAAGACGGGGAACCACAACATTGCTGTCCTTTATATGTCTTTAACTGCTCTGCCCAACTGGAAGGCTGAAACAGGACTGACTCTTACACCAAATATGAAAGGTTGTCTCTGTTACATTTAATTTTGTGAAGGTTTTGAGGTGAGTCAGCAGAAGGACCAAAATGCTGAGGGATGCAGTGGTGGTAGAGACTTGATGCAAGCTAGACAAGCACTAGGACATTAAGAAAAGGGAAAAGGGAGAGTACTTAATTATGAGAGAAGATTGCTTCTTGATGCTTAATTTCAATCACATTCAGAGAATAATATTTTCATATAACTTCTGTGAAGAAATAAGACTCATCACTGCTAACTGATTGATCATCAGTTCCTCCTGGTAATAGAAACAACTTTCAGCATCCGAATTTCTAGTTGAGTTATATAACATTGGTTAATATTTTAATGTATGATGGAAGCATTAGTTAATATGCATCATCAATAAAAAATATCATTGCTGTTAACTGTGTGGGGGTTTTGTTTGTTTGTTTTTTTAAACTGATCTCAGTGCTAATAATTGGAGTAGAGAATAGAACACTGAAGGACAGTGGAACTGAAAATGACAAACACTTGTTTCTACATTACAATTAAGTGAAGGAAAATGTCAAAAATATTCAGTGTATGACTCCAGCCTGGCTGGGTATCTGTAAAGTCAGCATCAGCTTCTTTATGAGCAAGCACTATCTATTAGCAAAATTGGTCCTCTCTTGAAAATAGGAGAAACAGACAATTGTTGCACACATAATGGAATGAGGACTCATTCTCAAATTCAGCAGCTTCACAGGTTAGAAGAATATCCACAAATCCCTGATATATTGGGTTTCTCACCATTATAAAATCACATCAATCAAGATAAAAATAAATAAATACACCAACTTAAATCAAGTTTAAAACTTTTTTTTTTTTTTTGGGGGGGGGGGCAGGGGGAGGACTGTTGCTCATTCAACCAGTTTGTTACATATGTAATAAAGGTATAGTCATTTAGTACTTTTTCCTTTCTTCATTACCACTGACTACTTATCATTTTGCTGTTCAGCAAATAAGCCATTGGAATATCTGCTGTCGAACTGAAACAAATGTACCAAAAATTATACTGGTATAACTGTAAAAAATACTGCTTTTAATCTATATCTGTGCTCCAGCTGATTCCTTAATTGTCATCCTCAGCAAGCATCAACCACATTACGTCAAAAGTAAACATGATTCTTGTTTTGGAAAGATAAAGGGTAGAAAATGAAAAGATGCAATCTTATGAAAAAAGTATGTAAAAGGAACATTTTTAGTAAAACAGGAAAAATGCTTCAAAACTTTTCCTCTTTAAACAATCTCCAAAAGGGGTAAGATCACCACCATGGACATATGCCCATGCAGCTAAAGAGGTTTCATCCCCTATAGAATCTTCCCATAACAAAAAACCAAAATATTGTCTTATGATTTTCCAAAGAAGGGTCTGAATTTCAGAAGAAAAGTTCATAAATGAAGTATTCAAACCCCAAATTTATACTGTTTTGTTCTCACATGCTTCTTACTGTAAAAACACTAATTCTTGGCCTAACCCATTTATTCAAGAGTTTTGTCTCTTCTGTTTAAATTCCTGAGTGGTGCTTCTTCACCACTGGTTAATTCTTCACAGCACAGCTGTGCATAGAGCTCTATGGACACTACTACATCTCACAAATACAGAAGACAAAGATCTCTGCCACAAAGTCATCAATCTAAAGATAAACTTTTAAAGGTAGTGATTTACCACCTTGGCATTTACTACCAAAAGACAGTGTAAGCTGCCTAAAAACTTAAAACCAAAACCAAAATTTAAAGTGTTTTAAATCTGGGAATTTAAGAGACAGACAAAGGAGGGCTTGAAGTGCTGGGAAATAAATAATCACGCCTTAGTGGCACTTCTTGTTAAGTCAGTAAAATCAGTTCTAGCTCAATAAACACCGTGGCCTTCAGCTACAGATCTTACACAGCCAAAGTGTGGTTAGTACCTCATAAAGCACAAAAACATTTGAGTTATTGCCTGTATAAGCCTGCATTTATGACTTCATAGAATGCTACAAATGAAACAGGTGCCTGTTGATATTCTAGGTTGACTCCAAAGAGCAGAATGAACAAGAGGCAACAGGCACAAATTTAAATGCAGTAAATTCCACTTAATCATAAGTAAAAATCGCTTTAGCGTGAGTGTTGTTGAACACTGGCACAGGTTCCCCAGAGAGGTGGCGGAGTCTCCCTCCTCAGAGATTCAAAACCCTAATGGACAAGGCCCTGCACAACCCGTTCTGGTGACCCGGCTTGAGCACGGGGTTGGACAACACGATCTCCAGAGGTGCCTTCCAGCCTCAGCAATTCTGTGATCCTGTGTGGGAACATATCTAAAACACAGACTAAAAGACTGAGCCCAGCAAACTCGTCTAACTCTTCTGCAATACATATATATATATTTGTTTTTCTTTTTTTTGGTCAAACATCAGTGAACACAGGAGGTTCAAGGAAAGCAGTCACATACAACAAATTTCTTAGAGGTGTTATTTTTTTTTTGGTAGGATTAGGATAGGTTTGGGACTGCTAGAGGTTTATCGGAAATAATGTGATATTGACTTACAAATGAATTTCTCTCAAGACAACCTGCAGCTCCAGAAGTGGAACAAATTAATAAGATAATGATTCTGCAAAAAGAAATTATTCCCTTGTAATAGCATAAATCAGAAATAACTTCACACAAGTCAGTTAAGATACATAACTGTGAAAATGGGTTAGTGTTAAACATCTTTCTGCAGTGCAGAAATTGTCTCCTTGCCATCCAGCTCAGTGCCTATTGTAACGTGGATCTTTTAAAGCCCTGGAAGAGCAACTGGCCTATCTCTAAGCAAATGATACTTAGGCACTGGTCTCAGCTCAAGGGCTTGCTTCCCAGCTGGTGCATTTAAATACATTTGCAGTCCAGATGAAAGGTAAAAAGCGAGATGCATGCCCCTGGGGACACGATGTTCCCAGAAGAGCAAGTCTTACAGCATCTTTCTGTGGAGATGGGTGAAGGACCATTGATGCCACCTGAGTGAAAGGAAGATAAAGTTCTTCTGCTGTTGCGGTTCACTGCTCAGAGCTGCCTGGCTCTTTTGCTAGGTGGGAAATGAGAACTGATTGTAGATTCTATATTAGGTGGCTGACTCCACATGGAAGGACACTAGAGGCAAAACCAGCCTTGCACCAACTTTTCCCCAGCATTAGTCCCTGCTGTCTAACCTCAGTGACCTCCCCCCAAAAAAAGAACTGTGAAAGGAGGGTTATCCTGCTTTTTCTGTCATCTCTTTCTTGCATTTACCCTAACAAAAAAGATCATCTTTAGGACAGAAACTAAGGCTATATTTGCACAATACCAAGAGTGTAACCCACCATCCAGTATGCCAAAATAAATCAGAGTTCAGCATCTAGTCTATTTATCATCAGTTAGTCATGAAAGGGGGAAAACCTGGTGTTTACAGACATGCAAGATCTCAAAAAATTAATGCTGATGTAAATTATGTCACATCAGAACTCAGGAAAAACACTGTTAAGAAAAATGAGAACAAAAACCAAAACAACAGCAGTAACAAAAGCATCAGACTTCTTCAGTGTAGACATTTTTTAAAAAAAATAAAATAAATAAGGCTCTCTTTCCCATGTTCGTGGTTTTAAGAGTAGGAAAGCCTTTTGCCTTACTTAAAATCGTAAGATGAATGGAAAATACTATAAAAACAATATCACAGAAATAATTATTTTATTCCATTTTATACTTACATATACCCTTCAATGCCTGATCTAACTCTTTAGGCAATGCAAGTATTTGTTGCAAGTTGCTTATCTTGCCAATATGAAATCGAAGTAAGACTTATGCCCTTGAGACATGAATAATAATAATATTGAACATCTGAATCAGGGCAGCAATTTGGTCAGGATTAAATAAATAAAATCAGAATTCATAAAGCCCTGAGAGAAAAGCAGAGACCTCTACTAGGTAGTCTACAAAATATGCTTCATTTTTCTATGCAGATTTCAGTTTAGCTCTCAGTTATTTAGCACACGGAAGTCTTAAGAAAAACATGAAGTAGGTAACAGCTGTGGGGTCACTGAAAAGCTGGGGGCTACATTACGTAAAAGTTGGCTATAACATGAAACAGGAGGTCCTGATCTCCCTCAAGTACTTTTTATGAGCTGTATCTTGAGATTTTTAGACACCTGGACTCTTTCTCTGCCTGAGGAATTATAAGTGACCCAAAGTGTATAGAGTGTGTGCATCTCCTGACAGAGAACTTCTAACGGTGAAATATTCGCAGGGACATGTCAGCCCGGTTATCCATGACTGAACAAACACATGTGCCAACAGGTAAATCATCTGTTCTTGGGTTTTGGTCAGTTTTTGTCAATTTCTATTCTTTTCAAGAAGCATTTGTCACAAATATGAAGGAAATTAAGGAAAATATGAAGGAAATTAAGGAAAATATGAAGGAAAAGAAGGAAAAAAAAATCCGTCTTAGATTATAGGATTAACTAAAAGGCATTATATCAGCTTGCCTCAGTAAATACAGCAGTTTGGACTAAATCAAAGATTTGATCTTAGAGGGTCTTGCTGATATAAGTACATCGAGGTTTCTACCTAACATGTGATAGTCACCGGTAAACCATTTTTCATTGTTTCTCACACATTATTTGCAGGTGAGATGTGGGAGCATGACAAGTAACTTTGCAGTGCTAAAAATACAACATCTTGGGGGAACTGAGAGATTCCATGCTGGAATCCATGATTTAATAAAATAGCTTGCACTTCATTGTACTGATATTCCAAGGGGAATACAGTGACATAATACAAATCCATTTTTCATATATCCAACATCACTCCCTGCCAAGCACATTTCTTCTCTCAAGCTGATACCTTCTGTACTTGAAAACATCAAAAGGGACAGTAAAAAGCATTTGCAAGATCGCATTTCCACAATAAGCTTTCTACAGACTTCATTCTGAAGCACAAGTCTGCACAAAGTTCTTGTTTGATTCAACTAACTGCCTATTTCATGGCTCTAACTCTTCTGGTTTTACTGAGTGACTCAGCCAACAGCAGCAGAACAGTCTGGATTTTAACAAAATGAGACTCCCCAAAGTAAAGATTTATGTCTTTGCTCCCTTTTTTTTTTTTTTTTTTTTACCACTACAAAACTAAAAAACACCCTTGATGTCAAATCTATCCTTACATTTTTTACATTTTACCCCCCCTGAAAAGTAACGTTCTCGTGAGGTTGGGATGACCTCTACGTGTGACAGTCAACCAAGTGAGTAATAAAGAGGATTAATGTCATTTCTATCACAGAGACGAAGTTATCTTGGAACAGGAACATCTGGGTGAACTTCAACTTCTGTACAAGTTAGACACTCTATCAAGGTTTCAGAGACTTTGATCATATCAAGTTAAGTAGAGCCATAACAGTGCCCGCAGGCACTGCAATTTAACACTTGATGTCGTTTAAATGTTAGATGGATCCCTAGTCCTAGTTTCTGACCATGTAAATACTGCCGTCCCAAGAAATATCCAATGGGCAGGTTGTAGGAGTTACCCTGGGCCAGGTATGGGTGTGACCGCTTCATTGGGTGAAATAGTTCAGTTCTAAGGGAGTGTGTAATTTTCTGCCAGCAGGTCTTCCGGACGCTTCTTCACTACAGCATCTGCTTTCACATTTTCTGCCAGCAAGATCTTCTGGACATACTCAAATCACCTGTATAGATGTAGCTGAAGAACTGACTGATAATGTAATCTTAACTTTGATGAAGTAATGAGGACTTTTGCCACAGAAGCTCATGGGCTGGGACTTTAGGTACAGCCTTATCAAGTTTCACACAGTGAGGATTTGCATGTAGCACCCAAGAAGAGACAATGCCCTCTGACCTATGGTGTGAACTGTGGGGTTCTCATACGCAGGGACAGGAGCTGGACTTGATGATCCTTGATCTGAGCCCAAAGCCTGGTGCTGCTGCTTCTAATGTCCCTTGGTGTCCCCACACACCTGCTACAGCTGGTTTTGGATCAACGGATGGCCCACAGCTGCAGCACCCAGAGCATGAAATAGGCAGTGATGGTCCACTGTTGCAGAAGAAATGTCCCAAAAATGCACGTTCCTGCCAGCAGCCTAATGCTACGGATCCTTCCACATTGTTGGACTGAGCCCCAGATGTGTTGGTGATCTGGCCTCAAGACTAGAGACATGGTTTATCTTCCACTCCCGTCCTGTGTCCAGATGAGAAACATTTAGACACTGGATTTCTCAGAGCTTGAAGGATCCACATACACCAGCTTTCTGCTCTGTGAAACCACAATTCCCCACTGTGATAATGTGCTGTGAAACCCAACTCAAACTGTTTCCAAGATTTTCAGATGCTGTGATAACCAGCAGCTTGTAAGTCTTTATATAAATAAAATTAATTTATCTAATGCTGTAGAATGAAGCTACTTGACATCAATGCCAAGGAAACTTCTTATGAATGACTAGATATTGCAAAAGAGAGAGGAAAAAACTCCATTAAAACATGGCTATCACAAATTCTGCTGCATTTATTTGACAAGTTATAGCTCAATAATCTAGCAGATATGCTGTAGTACATTTCTTAAATGCAATTAAGCCTTAGTAGTATGAGACCTCACTACAGCATCTGTTATTAAATCCTTACTGAGGGCTGTGAAAGAGAGACAAGGATTTCTTTTCTTTTCTCCTTGTCTTTTTTTAGGAGATTATAAAGTGAATTGCTTAATGAAGTGCACATTATCATTATTTTACTGAACATAACTGTGACAAAATATTTACACATAATTAATTTATCTCTGACTTTCCCAGCCATAAAGAAGCTCAGAACACAGGGGAAAAGGATGAGGAAAAAGAAAGAGAATTTGAATTTCTTTGCTCTCTTTTAGGACAAGAGGGAGGGAACCCTGGGGAAAAATACCCCAAGTTAGTTGCTGTTTGCATAGTGATGTTAATCTGGCTCCCAACAGCAGGCAGAGAAGTCAGAACTGTGCAACAGATCTGTACAATGGTGCAATGAGGGAATCCAGCTGACAAATGAGCAATGCAGCCAGGCCCCGGATCAGGCCAGCATGTTCAGCTGGCCAATTCCTTTGTCATTCCAGTCACTCACCTCTATTTATGAAATCAGCAGTAGGAGAATGTATCTGTTTTGGGTTTTTTTTCATATGAGTATCTCTCATGCTGTCCAATCCACTGGAAAATCAGAATCGGTAAGCTACCTTATGAGCATCCCCAACTCCAACTACCACTGAAGAAATGCTCAAGTTGAATTAAAACTTACGAAGAATGAAAACTAAAATAAGCTCATATTTATCTTACCCTCTGAATCTCCCATCACAAAATGGGACTAGAAACTGCACGAAAAATGTAAGTAAGAAGTTCACACTCAGTTTCTTGATCTTGGGATCCATATTTCCCTGATGCTCCTCAGAACCTGCAAGGTAAATTTAGCATCTCCAAGAATGCTGTTGTCCCAGACATGTTTACTGACTGTCAGCCCAGACTCTCTCTTGAAAAAAACCTTCCATTTACTGCTAACTCTCTTCTTTATACTTTAAATACAGAGAGTAAATTTTAATCTGTATGTTTAAAGAGCTTGGTACTGAGATATAAATCTCACCCCATCAGACCTCAGAAAAAAATTCATTCACAGCGGTCCATATCAAACTATAACTAGTTTAGTAAAAATCTGGTAGGTGTTGAACTTGCTTTTCATAAAGAGGTTGCTCCGCAACTGGCTAAATCCTCATTATTAATCAAGTCTACTTGGCAGTGAGTTAAACACACATCATGATTAAATGCCAAATTTATGATTTATAGGACACATTTATGGGAAGGGTGGATCTGTCATTGGATTGCCAGAGAGTAAATAGACAAATAAAAACATATTTGTTATGAAATGAGCATAATTTTTCAGGGCAGAGGCAACATCAGGATGAGATTTGTTGATCTCTGAGTACCAGCTGACACTGTGCAAATATCCTGAGAGCTTTTTACCTGAACAAAGCAGAGGAAGAAAGGCATGAAGTTAAACTTGAAAACAGATAGCTATCAGTTGTGGTACAGTAGTTTATGTTGGAGCACCTGTCTCTAAATACAGCAGCTATCCTATCAGTTTTATATTTTCAATAGAATATACTCTTTATCTTTGTCTCAAGTAATAATGATGACAATGCTGTTAGAAAACTATAGCCCATCCTGAACCAGTTGTAACCAGCGGGCCTGATCCACTCTTGAGGCTCTCAGTACCCCAAAACCAAGAAGAAAGGTCTCCAAGATACTGCAGCATGCTCCTCCACTAATCTGCAAGGCACAGTCTAAATATCAGCAAAGTAGGGTATCAGTTTTGAAGCCACACGTCTGAGTAGCAAGCATTAAACAGCATCTTCATTGCATTTAGCAGGATAGCAGGAACACCATCTGTACAGATGAAGAAAACTGCCTTCACAGCAAGTACTCCCGTGCTTCATCTTCCTGTCAAATCTCTCCTCCAGAGTGCTTTGCTGTTTTTCCTCTCCTCCTTATTTGCTTCGCTTGGCCAGTTCTTTGCCCTTCCTGAGGCTTGTAAGTGGAGTAACACCACCACTAGCAACACCACTCCCCAGATAAACAGAGAAGGGCAGTTCTTGCTCTCCTTGGCTCATCTCCGATCACGCATGTTGGAGAAGAGAGGAGGAAAAGGGAAAAGAAAACCTGAACACTCAAGGGAAGGGCGAAGTGAGCGGAGCCACCACTGAGCTATTGGGCCATCTGCTCCCCAGCTGAGCTCTGGGAAGGGTGTGAGCTCACAGCTAGAATGAGGGAGAACGCTGACTTTGTCACCTCCTGAAGCAGGTCTGATTCACTGCTCCAGGCATCTGATCACCCAGGAAGAGTGCTTCCTGTAAACCAAAGAAATTTTAAGGTCCGTACTTTCGTGAATTATCTTGCAATTGCTTTTATCCTACCAAAGAAGTGTAAACCAGAGAAAAATCCTGCACAAAAAAGGACTTTCTCACAAAACCAGACAAACTAGCTCTCCATCAGCTGGTCTTCTCTTACTCAACAGGAAAAGAAAGGGTTTTTGTTTCCCCTACATGTGCACAGATATTTATTTGTTTCTAGCCCTACATAGCTTATAGTACAATTTTCACTACATCAACTCCCTAGATAGTTCCAGGAACATGGAAGAGCAGGTCATCATATTATTATTGCACAGAATACTTCACAGAGGACAAACTAATAGTATGGTATGAAAAAAAAAAGCAAACTTTTTTTTATAAAAGGTTCTCCTATTTAAAAGTGTGAAGATTGAATAAGAGGTTATGAACTGGATATTTCTAGTTACCATCTGATTCTTGAATTTTGCAGACATAAGCAGTATAATAAAGAAGGAGGAGATGAGGAAATAATGTCAGCTTCTAAAAAACACATTGTTTCTTCTTGTCTTGATCTATACAGAAACCTAAATATAATAATGTATGGATTCCCTTAATTGCAATTAACAGGGCAGAGGTTGTGATTTGCAAGGGTATAATTACTGTATTTTTCTAGAAGAACACAAATGAGAATAACTTTGAAAGAACAGAAAAAAAAACTATCAAAAGCAAAACTGAATAGAAAGAATGTGAAGTACTATTGCAACTCAACGAAAAAACAAGAATGCTAATTATAAATCACACAATTGCATGGGAAAGTTCAATTCACACTTATACTAATTAAAGGATGTCTTCATGAACAATCTAAAAAGCCAGCCGAAATTAAATTTTCTTAAAGGATTAAAGCTGCAAAAGCAATGGAAATACTTAGACCAGAAGAGCAAACTGCCAAAGGCACATGGTGTTCCAGAGCAACGCAGAAAAGAGAAACATGTCAAAAGCATTTATTTCTGAATTCCTTATAAACAAGCCAAATTAGAAGGCAAGATACCTTCAATTTACCCTAGCACATAGTGTTCACAACCCTTTCCCTTCTTTCAATTACTATACACCATTAGTACTCAGCAAATTAGATAGTTTCAGATAAATTAGCAAAGAATTCAGGTGTTAAAATTAGACCTACTGAAATAATTATTTTCCAGCTGGAAGACTGCAACTATACACCATAATGTGTTCCGTAAGCACTATTGCACTTTTCAATAATTAAATATTCATTGGAATACAGACAGAGACAGACTGACTCAGCAAGCCTAAGGGTTTTGAGACAGGAGATCAAAACTCAAACCTCTGCTCAAAATAAGGCTTAAAAGAGATCTAAACGTGGGATTCCCTGTGTCCCGGGGAATGCCTAACTGCTTGATATTTGGGACTATAAAATGAGGCAACACTGTTCTTTCATCTCCTGAGAGTGAATCAGCTCCCTTTCCCGAGGAACTGAAACTTTTAACAGCTGAACTTTCTGTGTGTGTAAGTTCAACACATTATTGACACTACTTGTAGCTTAGTAAAACAAGCGCGGTCACGATTCAGGCGCTGGTCCACGACTATCCGCCCTGTTTTACTGTTAGCACGCGTCCTGGTTTGATATTGCCTCTGTCAAAAATTGGTCAGTTTGGGGGACAGCACCAGCCAGACCCTCACACCTCATCCATGATTCTATGACCCGTGCAAGGCTCCCTCTTGCAGGAGGACGAGCAATTTTAGCTGCAGGGATGCAACCTGCGCCATGCAAGGCCTGCGAACAGGCTTCAGAGAGACACAACCTGGGAGGCCACAGCATCAGGCAGATTTAGTGGAAGCACCAAACCTGGTATTTAAGTGGGTTCTACCCCACAACAGACACATTCACAAGGAAATTGTCAAAGAGCACTAGAAAGATTTTTCTGTTAAAAGTTCCACCAACACTGGAACCTGGGGAATTCGGAAGACGGCAGCAACACAAATTTTGCCAGACTATAGGCTTTAATTGCAAGCAGTCACCCTCAGCAGAAAGGAAGGTGATCAGGAGAACTCGATGTCCCATTACTGCTGGTTCTGAGGCACCTGCTGTGCTCAAGAGTTTTCAGATAACTAAAGGAGAAAATAATTACTACGAAATTAATAGAGATAGAACATAAAACCAGTGAGTGAAAAAAAAACAAGAGGAGGTACAAAAAAGAAGGCTAAAGGAGAATTTGCAAATATGTGGCATATGACACTGCATACAGAACCTCATCTGAACTTAAAAAAAAGTATTGTAATTTGCAGAGGCTAGACAAATTCCTAATAAAAATGAGATTGCAATTTGGATCAGTAAGAATATAAACCAGAGACAGAATAGTTACAATTATTAGAATCAACCCTTGATAAAGTAAACTAAAATTTACCAATCAAAAGAAATTATCTAATAGAATGAGGCTTATCTCGAATGACAACACTTTTGCATGAGATGGTATCCAAAAAACTGGAAAAAAAAAAGAAAAACAACCCGAGGCAGTAAGGCAGACAGAGTTCAAAGCAGTAGCACAGCAAAAACAACAGACACAGTTGCATACACTGTCAAAAAAGAAAATAAGCCAAGAAAATGCCCAGGAGATACAAAATTTTTGCAAATGCAGCCAGCACATACATAACATCGATGGGAAAAAAACAGAGTCTTTTTTGATCAGCATTTTTGTAAGAGTAATACGGGATGTTGTGAAATAAGTGGGGAGATAGAAAACAAAAAGACAACAAGAGGATCTCAGCTGATAGCTCAGACATGCATGTCTGCCACGGTTTCATGAATATTTGATAGTGTATGTTGGGAAAATGCAGCAAACTCAGGTGTTGACGCTGGAATTTAAGTTTAGCAAATTGGACAAAATGGCAATACCCCCCACATAATCCCAGGCAGGGACTGGAAATGGCAGAGAGGCCCATTTAGCCTTTAGCTTTCATTTGGAAGCTCTCAGGAAGCACTAACCACAGCAAGATGAGAAAATGGAGGTGCTGGGATAAGAGGATTCACAAGCTTTTAATATTTAATTTTCTAGAAGAGCCAGCAGGCCCAAGCAAGACTGCTCTAAAAATTAATCAAGCAACATTTGTGAGCTGAAGGCAGAAAGATACTTGTGTGCCCTTGAACTTGGGAGTTATATTCATTCAATCTTCATTTAGTTTTGTAATTTATGGATTGACCTCGCCAGAGAGAACCTGCAAAAGGTATTTTGAGGCTCCTGCTGGCATATGCAGCCACTGAAACAAGAAACAAATATGGTCCTTTTCTTAAAGGCAAAGAGAAAGCCTGAACAGAAAGATAAAAGCAGCATCAGAAGCCATAGTAGTTCATACACAAACTACACAGGGCTTTGGGCTTTCCTGAAGGCTGGGAAATAGCAACGGCAAGTGCCACCTACTAATTGATTGCCCGTGCTAGTGTTACGACAGAAACAGAATAGCTGCAAGAATGTTCCAAGGAAACTCTTCATTGAAAATAATTATTAAAAAAACCCCCACAAAACACACACACACACACACAAAAAAAAACCAACAAAAAAACCAAAACCAAACCCTCAAACAAACAAAAAACTATAACAAAACAAAGCAAAACCAAAATACCATTGCAAGTACTCCATAACCACTTTAAAGTAGTTAAGCAATTACAGAGCAACGATTGCAACAAGATAAACTTCCCTTGTGGATCAAAAAGGTTTTGGGTTTCTTGAGAAGCGTGCATTTCTAAAGGGTCTTTCTTGGTTTCAGCCTCTCTCTAGACAGGAATTAAGTTTAAATTCATAGCAGCAATGTCCTATAGGGTAATGGATGTCCGGCCCAAGCAATTCAAATCTCTACTCATTCTGATAATGGATTCTGCATATTTCATTATAACCTCTGTATTATAACATATCTCACAAGCTATTTTAGCATCTCCACATTTTTCAAACATTAGTAAAAATTAATCAGAAGAAATATTCAATGCATGAAATCCAGAAATGCAGTGGCACCACATTCACTACAGCAGTACACACGATTAAATATTTGCATAATTTACCTTAGTTTTAAAATTTTGTGATCAAAAAATTTCAATCATAAAGCCTCTATTTTATAGGACTCTATAAAGACACTGGAGAATTTTTGGCTGTTTGCAAAACAGTTGGAAAATGAGAGGAAATGACAGCCCTCCCACCTGAGAGCAAGCCTGAGGGCTTCCTGGCAGCAGAACCCATCACTTGACCTTCACACCTCCCAGGGGTATTCTGAGAGACAACAGGCACCAGCTGACCATGCAGACTTCTGATATAAGGAAAAACCTTTTCATGCCTTGGAAGATGTTGCCTAGAAAACCTGTGAAATCTCCATCCTCGGAGACACTAAAAGCCTCAATGGTTAAAGTCCTGATCTAATTGTTGTGTGAAAAGGGCTGGAGTAGAGGACCTCCAAAGCTCCCTTTTAACCTCCACAATTCTATTGCTGTCCTGAGCAGTCATGCTGTGAAATGGTGACTCGACATGAAAATAAAGCTCAGAAATATCCTGTAACTAAGTTACACTTCCTGAGTGAAATAATTTGACAGATGAGTAAAAGTTCTGATTTACACTGGCAAATGAAAGTAGATTAACTATATCAAACCTGATAACGATTTCACAACAGTTCACCTGTCAGATGGTAACATTTAACATGAGGCAGTTCACAATGGAAAGGGAAAGCACAGCCAAACAGTGATAATCTGTGTTATTGATGGTAATTTAAGCTTGGTATCTTTACTGATATTAGTAAGACCAAAGAAACAAGCTTTTACATGACCGAGAAGTCCGCACAAAATTTCACAGACACAGCAACCTTTAATAACATTTTGTGAAATTTAAATCTCATGCCATTCAAAAGAGGTTTATTTTGAGCAGAAATAAAGGATCTTTTCATTATCCATAATTATTAACTACTCTTTAGCTTCCTATACAAATCATTTTCAATGATAAAAAAAGTTTTTATTCCCAGAAGAAAGAAAAAAGGCCTTAGAATAATGATTTGTATTTGACGGATAGACTCTTAGTGCAGTCAATAGCATCTCCATGCACAGGGGTCTGATAATATTAAATTCAAAAACTAAGGCTTGTGTTCCTTCTGTTTTTCTATTTGCTAATACAGTTTTGTGAACCTTTGACTTTGACTGGAAGAATAAATACACTGCTTAGTCAAACATTGCAACGGTTTGCATATTTTGCTCAGCACCATTAAAAACAATCAGATTTTTAAAGTGCACATTAAAAGATGTACATCTTTGCAAAATAGCAGCCTATAACAATTCATGTTCTTCATCCCAGTAAAATTCAGCTTTGCTGATTTTATAAAAGAATTTTTCATATGGCAACATTTGATAGAACAAGCTGGATCTTTTAATGACAACCAAAAAAACTGTGCTGATATGCAGCTGTAAAACACGCAATAGCACCTGCTGAAAAAAAAAACAAAACCCAAACAAACAAAAAACCCAATAATGCTCTATTTGCATCTTTTGTATTTAATTTTTACAGGTTTTGAGTCACAAATGATTTCTGTTTCTTCACTTGCCTTTACTCCCACTGACATTTTTCTGCAGTTCTGTAGTTGTATTTTCATTATCTTTGTTTACAGTAAAAGGTTTTTTGTTACTTTAATCTTTCTTGCTTCTGGATGAAAGAACTGTTCAAAGTATGAGGGAGACAGTAAAAAACTGAGTATTCAGAAAGAGAAAATGCCATCAAATGTTCACAAATGTGCATAAGTGTTTTTAAAATTTGGGTTCAAAAGTTCAGTACTGCTAACATTAGAGTAGAAAGTGTTCACTACCTGGGAGGGAAGTTAGAGATGATTGGTTGAATCACTGGCAAAGAATAAAAGAGGATCACTTGGTGATTTGGGAAATGAAAGGTATTATAAGAATAAAAATAGTGTGTATATATATATTAAAAAAAAAAAAAAAAAAAAAAAAAAAAATATTAANCATTGAAAGATATGCATCACAATAATATGCACCCTTGTTTCAGAAAGACCAGAATTACAATTTCATATTTGTTTCATGATTTTTTTTTTTACTATGTCTTTTTCTAAAATAATGATATAAATCAGAGCACTGGAGCTCAGGAAGTGGTTTATATTTTCTTATCTTTTCTACAGTCACAAAACTCTCATTGCAGCAAATAAAAAGAATAATCTTTATTGATATAAACTGGCTTATCAAACCGGTAGGGCTCACAATCTTCACATAGCAACACATTCTTATGTGTTAGATGTGAACTATATTGTATGTTAATGTTAGTTTTATTTCCATCAATCCAAATGGGGATAGATTGGGATTTTTTTCAACCTTCAAGTCAAAACAACAAACCTTTCCAACTCACTGTGAAAAATTACAGAGGTGACTTCAAATCATGAAGTTTATGTTGAACTCTCTTCATTTAGATTGAACAAGTACTGACTGCAGCATCCACCTGCAAGTATTTATTAGAGTGATTTACTATGAGCTGAAAAACATTATTAGTATTTTTGTAACCTCTTGCTAGATGTCTTTAAAGAGATCCATCATAGGCAACCTGTAGAACAGCACATGAGAGTAAGGATCATTACCAAGAGAACCATTGGAATAACTGAATGTTGTTTGAGACATCAATGTAGCAATAGACAATAAACATATTTGTTTTCCTGGTTTCCTCATTGAAAGCACACTGGTGTACATGTTAGCTGTGTAGGTAACCCTATTGGCTCTGGTGCCATAGAGCTCTTTGGATACCATGTCTAGATGTTCACAAAACTGCATCTCATTTCCTTAACCCTTTTAGGCAAATTTCTCATCTTCCATTTGCAATGTTAAAAGAAACACATTGCTATTTGAAGTATGAGCTACTAACTTCAGTATGCTTTGACATGTCTCTAAATTGACAAAAATATTCTCACTGTCTTCAATGGCCAGTCAATTAAAGAATGTTCTGATCCAGTGAGGTACTGAGACTTCCTTTGATTCCTCTTTGAAAAAGAAGGAAAACATAATATTTGCTTTGGAAGTTGTCATTATATGGGCAACACCTGATATAAGAGAAGCAACAAACTCAATACTCACAAAATAGCAATTCAGGCTTTCACATTGTTATTCTGAATGGTTCATCACATTGATTGATTAGGACGAATATGGTGTTTACAAAAGTGTGGTGATGATTTGTTGATTT
This sequence comes from Pampusana beccarii, assembly GCA_013399365.1. NCBI lineage: Eukaryota > Metazoa > Chordata > Aves > Columbiformes > Columbidae > Pampusana > Pampusana beccarii. The sequence goes on from VWYH01002719.1 coordinate 292,643, forward strand.
AATCGCAAAAAAACAACAAAAAAATCCAAACAATTAAAATTTTGGCCTTCAAGGAACTCCTTTGTGAATACACATATGCATAATAAAAACAGCCAGTGATCATGGCCTGATGCTGTGCAATGCCAGGAACCTACATATGCTATGTCTAAGACAACAGAAGTGCAGAGTGCCTCAGCACATGGAACAGAAAAAGGGGAAAAAATAATTCTTTGGCTAGTTATTTTCTCTCTTTCTATTTTTACTCATCTTTGATCTTTCCACTATTGGCCCTTCCATTGGTCTTTCTTTGTGGTTTCTACATTCCCTATCTGCTGTATTTTTCTCATTTGCTGTGATCATGCTCATATATGATACTTTCCCTAGCTCTTTTATAGTCTTTTTTGCATTTCTGAACCTTTAGCCGCTGTGCCTTTTCCTCACTTAAAATCAGCGTACAATTTATTTTTTATTTTTTGCCTTGGCTGTAGAGTTTTTAATTTCATTTCCCTGGAGCCTTTTGTTTTCTCTATGCCTCCCTAAACACCATCTGCTCAACTAATTTGGTTGAACATACGATCCCAGAGCCTGGGCCTCCTCTTGTACCTTTACCAACCCTTTACATCTCTCAGATTCAATGGAAATATTTTCATTTGCAACAGCACTACTGATAGCACAACCCTAATAGATGAAACACTGACTTATTAATTCATCCTGTTTGAAGCTGTTCTACTTATGTACTCATGGGACTAGAGAATGAATTTCTAGCTTAGAAAGGGAGGAGTTAGTGGTCCCAACGAATTTTCAAGTACTTTATATACAAGCACAACACTTCCAACATGAGAGACAGAGGTTATGTCCAACCAGTTAAATAATATGGGGAGAAGGAGGAAGCACAAGCTCTAATCTACAACGGTTAATAATTAGTGACCACCTCTTGCTGCATTTTTAGCAAGAGCCAGGTGTGCACCAGGGGACTGACCACAGTGTGTAGCATTCCTGATAGGCAACTGAATAAGGCTTCTCTGGCTCTCTCCAACCTACACCATCCTTCAGCCCTATCCCCGTAACCTTTGTGGTTTGAACCCTCTACATGTTCTCAGGTTACATCATAATACAAGGGAGTGAATATATACCTTAACTTTTCTGCCAGAAGGACACTTAACACAGTCCTCATACTATGTAAGGTACTTGGAAATAAATTCCTGGAAGATGAGAGATCTTTGTTGAGAGGCATAGAAAGATGTCTTGAACCAAAGCCTGTAGGGGTGAAGCTTAACACAGCAGTGAAAAACTGACTTCTGTCAGAAAGTTTAATTAGTCTTCCATCGAATAATGTCAAAACAGTAGTAGAAGACCCAGTAATGTATCATCATTCTACTTCTGAAAGTACGAAATTTCAAAATAGTTTGCCAAAATTATTATTTGGCATATTTGGTTGCTTTTTTAAAAAAACAGTCTCCTATTACTCCTTTAGGAAATAGAATTTCTTTATTCTTATTATTATTTAAAGTCAACTAGCATTGGATTAAAAAAAAAAGAAGAAAAAAAAAGTTTAAACTGCACCAAGTACCAAGAAATCAAATAACTGAGCTTTATAAAACTGATTCAATATTTCACATTTGAAAATTATTTTACTTCATAAAGAAGTCTACATGCAGTGTATTAATGTGTTATTTTTACCCAAAAAGCTAAAGTTTTTATTTCAGTAAATCACATAAATTCAAGATGACAAAACCGAGAACTGCATGATTATTCAATAATATACTTCCATTATGTCATAAAATGGAAAGTTAGAGAGTAGAAGAAGATTTTCCTTAAGGCAATCACTTAATGTTTTGACATTTCTAAAATGGGACACTTAACAGCGAGTAATACCGCGGAAAATATCCTCACAGAATAATAATCAAATCACAGGGGAAATGAGGTGAAGTGTGAAGGTCTCAGTGCCATGATTTGTTTAATTACATATTTTATGAAGCCTTCTTTTTTTCTTTTTCTCTGCCAGGCTTTATATTTTCTTCACTAAATTTTACATATCAAACTAAGTTTATATGTTAGATTGGCCACAGTAGCCTTCCTCTAAGAAGGTGTAACTTGGCCCTGTTCCTGTCAACCCTGAAACATATAATGAGCATGGAAGAATAAAAGGAAACTCAGGAGGGGAAAGAAACGTGAACAAAAGATGTGAGGAGAAGGAAAAAAAAATGAGAAGATCCATGAAAAGAGGGAGAAAAGCTCAGAGAAATGGAGGTAAAGAGCCCATTTGAAGGGGGTGCCAGAAAACTTGCATCTTGCGTAACATCCCTGACTAATGAGCATCTATTGCTGTGTTTCAGCTTTCATCTTGGAAGCTTACAAATGTAAGAGAATAGTACGTATTTGTCACCAGCAGATACTAATTACCGCTCATTCCATCCCAGCGTACACTTGCCAGACCTTCCTCTCGGAGTGATCTGATGGATACAGACCCATGACAAATGGTCCTGGTGCAATCAGCTGTTCATGCAGTAAAACGTGCTACACGATACTGATTCCTAATACTTCTTAATCTTCAGAGGAGAGGATTTGAGGACAATGGAGAAAAGGTATGGTAAGCTGCAAAATGAGTAGGTAGGGCGACAAGTTACATTTCACGTGTAGCACGTGCTGTGGAAAGTAGGACATACAACACTGCAGTTAGAAAACCATATATAAAGCTATCAAAGACTAAAAAAGTTAAAGGAGCAACAGTAAAACAAATATTGAAGCTGAGATTAAGCGTGCTTCCAATTGTGTTGCACAAAGGCTGAGTTTCACTGATGAAAGCTCCTATCAGATATGTATCTGGGACAATGAGCCAGCATCTGCAAATTTGCAGGGGATTTCCTAAGTATTTAACTTTCTTTTGTCTGGGCAATTACGAACAATGTGCTGTTTAATTTCTAATACTATGAGATCCTCAAATAATTACACTCAAATGGAAAGATTCAAATAACCCAGACTGCCAGGATTTTAACTCCATTGAACAACCGACTATATGCTTGAGAATTTTATTCATATACCACAGGACAGACCCTAGAAAAAACTAAGGAGGGACATATCCACCTTCAGCTGCAGAACCTCATTCAGGAAGGACTGCATAAGTTCTCAAGGTCATTATTTTCTCCACTTTCATAGGTATAGCCACAGTTCTAATACACTTAATATTTCTTTGTTTCAGTTTGAATTCCCAAATTGAGTACTTGGTCCTTTTAATCAGTTATCAATATAAATCTAAGCAGCATCAGAAATTCACCAAGTGCCTATAACATTTTTTTTACTTTTGCCACATCATAAATGTATGTCTGGTTGGGTTCAGATGCCAAACTTAACACCTTCTTGTCTCTACATACTGCATCTTATATATACAGACAGGGCTCTCCATACATGTTTTCTCATTAGAGTTCTCTGCAGAACAGAGACACCAGTGGGTGTTTGAAAGCCAGGCTCCTCCTGCTATGGACTATTTCATATCACATACCCCTTTTAAAGATTTCCAGCCTCATAATCTGCTTTCAGGCATTTTTTACCTCCAACATGAATTTCTTTTATGTTGCTTCTGGAAAACAGACATTTTATGGGTATGTATCTGTTGCAGCCAGATTTTCATAATGGCCAAGTGCCCAAAGCAGAATGGCAATGCCATGGATTTTGCTTCCTGGGAGATTTAATTCTCATTAACTTTTGCATGACTTTGGGCATATTTCATGTAATCCGAGGCACTGGCTGAGTTCATAACTAGAAAGTGTTCTGGTAATACACGTTTGTGCTTTTCTGAGCACAAACAAACAAAAAAAAAAGAAAAAAGAAAAAAGAAGAGACATTCTAGTAAGGTGGAGGAGAGTTGCATATATTGTGGAAAGCAACATTAGTTCTGCTTCTCTGTTCAAACCAGTGGTGATGATTAAGTGGAAGAATCAGCTAAGTGCAGAATAGGAGGCTCAATTTATCTTAGCTCCCTGATGAGACCAGAAGAATGGAAAAAAAATAAGAGCAAGATATGTGCTGACAGGACAGCCATAACGTAATAGTGTCTAAACACAAATACAATGCTTTGTATGGAGAACTTTGTTGGGGCTGGGAGCACAATGAGGAATGCAGAGAATGAATGGAGAACCCAGAAGACTTGCATGTAAACATGAAGAAAACATTGATAAAATCTTAGTTATCTAGTTACTGGCAATAACAAGCATATATTTGTTATATTTAAGTATATTATATGCTAGAATAAAAGCTATTATATGTATGGCAAAGCCACACATATATGCCTAGTAAGGGAAAATAATTGTGGAGAATATACTGAAACAAGAGACGATGTTACAACATGATGCCAGTTGCTTAGAGATCTGCACTCTCTAAAGACAACCAAGGTTTGCATATATACAACCAGACTTTGATTGTGATGCTACATATTCAATGATTTCCTGCAAATATTACTGACAAACTACATAATTATATCATTCTTGTAATGTGAGGCTAAGACAAACTATCACACAGTAACGACCAGCAGTACTAGTGCATCATTTTGGACAAGAAAATAACCCGTACTACTTTTTCCTCTAGATTTCATTGTCTGTGACTTTGTACTTTCTACAGTGTAACTCCTGCTGGCATAACTGTACTCTCTCACATCTTCTATTATAAATATCACATTTTTAAGGGATTCACCTATTAATACATGGGTGAAATATTTTCTTGAGACATTTCTCCCTTACAGAAATTGCTTTAGAAGCAAAGCTCCTCCTAGGTCTATGCAAGCTCAGGGTGGAGCCTAAATTATTGTAACTTCATCTCAGGTGCTCACATATTCTTTTTACTTATTTTTCAGCTTTGCTCTATCTTCTCCAAAGCCAAAAGCCTTAACATCTGTCTACATGTAAGCAATTATAAAGTAATACAGTGGAAGTTCTGTTTTGTTTTGTTTCCTTTTTTTTTTTCTCCCTTCTTCCTTTGTCACCTGAACTAAACCAGTGATCAGCTATTAGCAACTACCAGAGTCTTTTATTGGGGAAGTAAAACAAAATTATCATCTGCCTGAATTAAAGAGGTGCCACATTTTACCATTCATTGCAAAACAATGTTGTGTATATTAATATCTTATTTTTATTACAGATTGGCCTTTTTATCAAAATAATCTTCAGCCTCTATTAAACAGAGGGATAATACAGTAGGAAAAGCCTTTACATAAATACTTACTTTGCAGTCTGCAAATAACACTTGGAAATTCAACATGTAGAGTAAAGCCTTTGCTTTTCAGAAAAAGTTTTAAGAATCCTTTTGATTTGAAGACTAAAGAAGATCTCTAATAATTATTTGAGATTATCTAAAGATGGATAGACTAGAGATGGATTTGTCTGGAATTCTACAAGGAGGAAATTTGCAGAGAAGTAGTTGGATATTCATTTATCACTCAAGAAGCAAATTATTTTCTTTTTTTTTTTCCCATAAAAGAGTAAAATGAGGAACGGGGGGTGGTGATGTTTTGTTTAATAATAGCACTGGAGTAAGGGAAGACCAGTAAATGTTCATTGTGGTCAACATGGTAAGTGATTCCTCCAATTGCTTATAGTTTTTCACTAAAACTATAAACTAAGTAAAGCAGCAGTTAAAAACATTCCTAAAATAAATAAATAAATACATAAATAAATACAAGTATTACATTTAGCCAACACCTTTCCATAAATAAATATGAATAAAAATTACTGAAAAAAATACCCTATCTGCATCTATGTTTTCAGTAACATCACGAAAGAAGGATGCTGTTGAGAATTCTGTCAGAATAATGTTCCATGTGAATTTCAGAAGTACAAAGACGTCAACTAAATCAAACAACTTGACATTATGTATCTAAAATATCTTCCTGTAATTTATTTTTTAAATATATATTTAGGTGTAAAAAATAATCATATTAATACAAATAGATAAGTAACAGAATAGATCCACTAACTGAATTATTTAAAATTCAATTGGACAAATGTACATTTTGGTTATATAAACCACATAGTACTTTTGCTATATCCTACTAGTGCAAAGTATGTTTCCTCCACCTCCTTGAAAGGTGATACTGAATAAAATCAGTGATATACAAAAATAAAGGCCATTGTCTGCCAAAACATAGACTTATAAAAGAAGTTGAACTAGCAGTCTGCCTCCTCTTTCTCTTCTTCTCTCTCTCTTCTCTCTCTTCTCTTCTCTTCTCTTCTCTTCTCTTCTCTTCTCTTCTCTTCTCTTCTCTTCTCTTCTCTTCTCTTCTCTTCTTCTCTTCTCTTCTCTTCTCTTCTCTTCTCTTCTCTTCTCTTCTCT